>CAUYUJ010016643.1:145000-146606 GCA_963575745.1 Prorocentrum cordatum
GACTCTGACGCCTCCGACTCCGACTCTGACGGGATCCAGATCGCAGCTGGCCCGCTGGGCGGCATTAGGCCGTGCTGCAAGGGTCGGCCGGGCCAGGCTGCGTTTCAGCAGTCCAGGAGCAAGGAGGGGTAAGGGGTGCATGTCCTTCCTCCTCCCTCCTCCTCCTCCTCCTCCTCCTCCTCCTCCTCCTCCTCCTCCTCCTCCTCCTCCTCCGCCTCCGCCTCCGCCTCCGCCTCCGCCTCCGCCTCCGCCTCCGCCTCCGCCTCCGCCTCCGCCTCCGCCTCCGCCTCCTCCTCCTCCTCCTCCTCCTCCTCCTCCTCCTCCTCCTCCGCCTCCGCCTCCGCCCCCGCCTCCGCCTCCACCTCCGCCTCCGCCTCCGCCTCCGCTCCTCATCCTCATCCTCACTCCTCATCCTCCTCCTCCTCCTCCTCCTCCTCCCTGATCATACTGTCCTCCTCCTCTCCTCCTCATCCTCTCCCTCTCCCTCCTCCCCCTCCTCCTCCTCCTCCTGATTATACTGTTCCTCCTCCTCCTCATCCTCCTCCTCCTCATCCTCCTCCTCCTCGTCCTCCCCTCCTCCTCCTCCTCCGCCTCCTCCTCCTCCTCCTCCCCTCCTCCCTCCTCCCCTCCTCCTCCTCTCCTCCTCTCCTCCTCCTCCTCCCCTCCTCCTCCTCCTCCTCCTCCTCCTCTCCTCCTCCTCCTCCTCCTCCTCCTCCTCCTCCTCCTCCTCTCCTCCTCCTCCTCCTCCCTCCTCCCCATTCCTTTTCCTCCTCCTCCATGTTCCTCCTCCCCCTCTCCTCCCCTCCTCCTCCTCCTCCTCCTCCTCCTCTTCCTCCTCCTCCTCCTCCTCCTCCTCCTCCTCCTCCTCCTCTTCCTCCTCCTTCCTCCTTCTTCTCCTCCTGTTCATCCTCCTCATCCTCCTCCTCCTCTTCTTCCTCCTCCTCCTCCTCCTCCTCCTCCTCCTCTTCTTATTCTTCTTGTTATTAGTATTAGTATTATTCTTCGTATTATTATTAATATTAGTAGTATTAGTATTCTTAGTATTATTATTAATAGTATTAGTAATGTTCATATTATTATTAGTATTAGTAGTCGTGTTCTTCTTCTTCTAAATAGTATTATTATTCTTAGTATTATTCATAATAATAATAATAATAACAATAATAATAGCATTGTTAATATTATTAATAATAATACTAATAATAATCATAATAATAATACTAATAATATTGCCAGTATTAATAGTATTATTATTATTAGTAGTATTATTAGCATTAATAATATTGGTGCTATTATTATTAGTAATATTATTATTCGTCGTCTTACTAGTCTTATTATTATTCGTCTTATTCTTAGTATTGTTATGGTTATTATTAGTCTTCTTCGTCTGCTTCTTATTAGTCGTATTATTATTGGTCGTCGTCTTCGCATTCGTATGCTTAGTAGTATTATTATCATTATTCGTGTTCGTCTTATTGTTCTTCGTCGTCTTCCTCCTCCTCCCCATCCTCCTCCTCCTCCTCCTCCTCCTCCTCCTCCTCCTCCGCCTCCTCATCCTCCGCCTCCTCCTCCTCCTCCTTCTCCTCCTCCTCCTGCTCCTGCTCCT
>CAUYUJ010016643.1:146706-159206 GCA_963575745.1 Prorocentrum cordatum
TCCTCCTCCTCCTCCTCCTCCTCCTCCTCCTCCTCCTCCTCCTCCTCCTCCTCCTCCTCCTCCTCCTCCTGAGACGGCGCGGCCCTGGGACTCCTCCCCGAGCTCGGCGCCCTGGCCAGACCTTCGGGGCGGATCCAGCCGGGCCCCAGACGCCCCCCACAAGAGGGGCCTCGAGCCTCGGACCCGGACATCCGCCGACATGCTTCTTGTTCGGCCCGCTGCCCCCGAGCTCTCGGACCCCCCCTTTCAGGAGGGGAAAAAACACACAGACACAATGAATCGTCGATTCCCCAGAAAATATGTGAAAATATGGGCAGTGGGGGGGAGGACGAAAACCCAGAAAATATGGGAACATATGGGGACTAGTTCTATTTGTGTGTATTTATTTGTGTGTCTCAGAGCGTGAATTACCTACCCCGCTTTCGCTCCCAGGCAAAACCAAGTCATACCACGCGCCTCCTCGTCAAGCGGCCTGACCAGTACAGGCCGTAGTTTGGCATCGTTTGGTATCTCTTGGAAGCGAGGGTGGTCAAAAGCGAGGTAGGTTTGTTTCCCCCCTAGTGTCCTGGGGCCCCTTCAATGATTTTGTTCGACCCGCTGCCCCGGAGCTCTCGGACCCGCCCCCCCCCCCTTCCCCGGGGGCAGCGCTGCGTCCCATGCAGACCCGTCCCTGGCGGCCCCCCGGGGCCCGACGGCGCCCCCTCTCCAGAGGCCGAGCTCGAGGAAGACGCCCACGAGTGGGCTCCTCCTCCTCCTCCTCCTCCTCCTCCTCCTCATCCTCCTCCTCATCATTCATCATCATCCATCTCATCATCATCATCAGCAGCATCATCATCATCATCAATCATCATCACATATCATCATCATCATCATCATCATCATCATCATCATCGTCGTCATCATCATCGTCCCCCTTCTCCCCCTCCATCCTTCCCCCTCCTGCTCGTCATCCTTCTCTTCCTCCTCCCCCTCCTTCTCCTTCTCCTGCTTTCTCCTCCTTCTCCTTCTCTTCCTCAGCCTCCTCCACCTCCTTCTCCTCCTCACTCCTGACACGTCGGTCGTCGAGCGTAGGTATCCTCGGACTCCCAGATCCCAATCTACTTCTGGCGCCTTCCTACTTTCGGGGGCGGAAAAGAGGGGGGTGATGACTAGGGGGGGGGATATCATGGCGGGGGGCATGATATTTCCTCAGATTTCATGGCGCCTCGTCTTATTTCATTACGTCCCTGGCCCCCCCGCTGGGCCGCGCACATGCCGCCGGTCTTGATTTGCATGGCGCCTCGTCTTATTTCATTACGTCCCTGGCCCCCCCGCTGGGCCGCGCACATGCCGCCGGTCTTGATTTGCACCCCCCCCTCTTGGACACCCCCCTCTTGGCCGCTCCCGATACTTCCAGAGCCGATTTGTTTTTGCTGTGTTTCGTTATGCTCGGAGAGGGCCTGAACCCAACCTGCCTTGTCCGCCCTCCTGCTTCACGCGTTTACCGACTTCTTCCGACCGGCGCGTGATACCGTCCGAGGCCTGGGAGCTTCGAACATCCTGACGCTTGGAAGCCCTCCCCCCCCAAAAAAACCAGAGATCCAGCGCTGCGAAACAATGCAGCATCGCGAAAGATCACGACCGGAGCCGCAGACCCCACCTGTCTGCCGCGTCCTTCGAGCCGGATGCATCGCGGAAGATGCAACGCCTCGGGAGGCGTCGAGCATCCTCGAGGTCCTCGAACCTTTACATCCGCCGTCGTGATGTTTTCGGTGCTGGGCCCCCAGAAGTCCCGACCCTGTCCTCAAGGGCCGCTGGCGTTTCCTCCCGAGTCGTTTTTGGACGGTCTTGGGGCCCAGCAAGGGCCCCCAGAGGCCGCCAGCGGCCAGAAGCTTCTGCCGTGATCTCTGCTCACGACGCGAGCATGTCTGGGACCTCGAACACCCTTGAGATCTGACGCTGCTAAAGAAAATAGAGCATCGCAAGAAATTACGACTGCAGCCCTGGACTCCGCCTTCTCATGCCACCTTGCGAGCCGGATCGCCCTGCAAGGGTTCCCGGGGGCCCGAAAAGGGGCGAAATCGCCAGTTGTGCAAAGATTGGCCAGATCTCGGGAGCCCCCGGGCCTCGAATAATTCCCTACTTAATGTATGCAACCACGTGCACATGAGGATGCAAATGATCACGAGATGGAGTTGAGCACTCAGCGCCTGAGGCCGAACTGGGTCATTGAGCGTCTCTTGGGGCATGCCGCACACTGCATGGGTGCAGAGGCGCTGGAGCCGCACTCTGAGCCACTACCTTGAGCCTCTAAAACGACGCGAAGATCGGGACAAAATCGGATCGGGATAACTCGAAATCTCTGAGAATCGGCGGGTTTGGAGGATGCATTGGGCGCCGCGGCCGCTCCAGAGCGTTCCGGAACGCTCGGAGAGCGCTCCGGAACGCTCTGGAGCGATTTATCCCGATCCTAGCCCTGTTTTAAGGGGCCTCGGGCGGCCCAGGCTGCGGGTTCGGGGGCGGAGAAGGCACGCAGGCACCTGCTGCTGGGCTTCGGGGGGTGAGGTCCTCCTCCTCCTCCTCCTCCTCCTCCTCCTCCTCCTCCTCCTCCTCCTCCTCCTCCTCCTCCTCCTCCTCCTTTTTAGCCTCACTCTGCATCCCCCCCGCCGCCCCCCCCTCCCCCAGCGGCGCCGCGGGCGCGGAGCCGGCGGCAGGCAGCCGCGCGGCCTGGCCCGCGGCGGGGCCCGCGTGGCCGCCCGCGCACTGCGAGCGGCTCGCCGCGGCGCTGCGGGGCGCCGCCGCGGGAGAGCGTCTTGCTCCGCCCGCCGCGCCGTGCTCTCCAGGGCTTACTCCAGATTTCGTAATAAAGGGAGGGGGGTCTCATTTCGGGGGGGGTCTTTTCCAAGCTATCTTGGAGGGCCTGGGGGGGTCTGCGGACGATGTTTTGGAGGGTTCTCCCAGGGGGGGGGGGTCTAAAACTTCTCGTCTGGGAGGGTTGAGACCCCCTCCCTTTTATTACGAAATCTGGAGTACCTTTGAGTCGGGCACGTCCCTTTACAGGAGGAATACCCAAGAAGAGTAAAAAAGATAGTAATTATGGTGACAGTGCTTCTGGTTAGTTTGACCATGGTTGCTTTGTTTCCTTTTTATATTCCTATATTTTGTCCGTCAAAAGCCCGCCTGTAGGAGGACATGCCCGACCTGAGCTCATTTCGACTCCTCCGGAACGACTCGATTTCGGATTCCGATCCGATTGCGATCGGTTCCGGTTCCGATTCGATTCGACGTTGGATTCTGGTTTCGGCTTCGGTGTCCAAATGGAGGCCTCACTAGCCTGCCGATTCCGCCGATTCAGCTTCTCCCGACTTGGCTGCCGAGTTGCGCCGATCCCATTCATTTCGGTCGTCGATCCGACTTATCGGTTCAATTCTCGGTCTCTTGCCTCTGCGCTGGGCGTTCGGAGATTGTTTTTGCTATCCTCTGGCGCGTAATGGCCATTACCCTACTTGAGATCTTGGTGTCATGGTTCTGTCGAGCTGGGCCTTTTCGCCCAGTCTCGGGCCCCGGGACCCTCACGGATCGATCCGATTCAGAAAATGCAGCAGAATTATGGGATCTAGCGTTCTGTTGGTGTTTTTATTCGGTTTCGCAGGCCAGGCCATTCTCCCCTTTCTCCCCGGGTAATTGTAACGATCGCACGCAAGGGGGATGGGCCTTCCGCAGGGACGCCAGCGGCCCGCGCTCCAGGAAGTCTCGCGTGGGCGGCCGCAGGATCTGCATGTCCCGCATGCACGCGGGCGGGAGAACATGACGTAGAGGCGCAGCCACCAATGCTCGTCCGACATGCCCGCGCGACCAGCGCCTTCATCCCTGGCGCAGTCGACGGCGACGCCCTTGCGCAGCGTCTGCCCCTGCGACAGCGCGGAGGTCAAGTAGGACGCGCGCGTCAAGGGGAACCCCGAGCGGCACACGACGTGCGGCTCCGAGCGCCGCCACGTGAACTCCTGCTGGATGGGCCTGAACACGAGCAAGTTCCTCGCCCGCGCCTCGGCCTCGCCGTCTTCATCAGCGCCTTGGGCACTCTGTAGCAGCACCTCGGCGACCTTCTGGTAAATCGGGGACTTCTTGAAGCATCCTGATTTCCTGCGGCAGGTGGCGGGCGCGAAGAAACTGGCCCAGCGCGCAGTCCTCGTAGTCCCGCTCGTCGTCTGGGTGAAATTCGCACGACGCGATGGAGGCCCGCTGCTCCTGCGCGAGCCCCAATTTCTTCGTCAGTTCCTTCTGCAAGGCCGCAAAACCGAACTTCCATGCCGACGCGTGCCGGAAGGACGCCATGGACGCCCCCCGTCTTGTGCATGTTCGGGACGTTCAGGAGGCGTTGGCCCGCGTCTGGATCCTTGAATCGCGTTGCATTCGTCCGCGGCCTGCAGCAAAACAAGGGGCACGCCGAGACGCCGCGCGTCGCGACGAGCGCGCGCGTTGATCCACCGCGCCAGCGTCTCCCAGTAGATGCCCATGCCGTAGCCGAGCCGAAAGTTTTCGTGCTGGTGCCGAGGGTTCAGGACGCCATGGCTGTCCGAGGCCAACGTCTTCTCCCAGGCGGACCAGACCTCAGCTGGGAAGGGCCTGCCCTCGCGCATGCAGCCCAAGAACGCGATCAGAGGATCCCCAGGCTCGACGCGTTTCGTGCCTTTCCGCTCGAAAACGCATGGGTTTTGAGAGAAGACGTCGATGGCGTGCTGAAGTTCCACCGTCGGCGGCTCCGCGTACTTGCACGACCCGTCGTCCATGAGCTCGCTCACGTCCGTCAGCAAGCCGATGCTGCCGGTGGGCGTCAGCTGCAGGAAATCGCCGAGGTGCAACACGATAGGGACGCGCTCGAAGTGGTGGCGCGGCCGCTTGTAGGTGGACTTTGGCACGTCGTGCGTGTAACTGCGTCCGTGGCCTGCGCGAAGATCCAGCGCGTTGTACAGCGCTGCCGCCACCATGCTCACTTCCACGATGACAAGAACGCGGACGTGCCCCCACAACCACTTCAGCCTCTTTTGCATGCCCCCCGGCCTCATCGTCGCGTTGATGTAATTCTGGACACGCAAAACACAGGCGTTGTGCAGCGCTCTGGATTTTACAGTCTCCGTGGATATGTTTTTCGCTTGGGCGTTCGAAAAGGCCACGACCATCATGGCGCCTTTGTCCGGCGCCAACGGGGGCCACAAATATTCCACCATTGGGAAGACGATGTTCTGCACCACTCGCGTTTTCCCCGAGCCGCCCTGGCCCAGCACGAGCAAATGCGCCAGTTTGTTCCCCTCTAGGGCATTTTCTGGACGTCGTCCTCCCAAGCTTCGTCGCAGGCCCTGGCGAACTTCGCGACGACAAGCATCTGGTCCCGCGTGGGTCTTTGGTCTTCCGGCAAACCAGCGACCAAGGCGGCAATGTACGCGCCGGGTGTGGAGTACACGCTGCCGTCGAACTTGGCCACAGCGGGGGCGCCGCCCAGGCCGCCAGCACCCTCGTCCGCGCTGTCGTCGGTGCCCGCATCATTTTCGTCGCGAGTGCCCTGGAGGCGGTCGTGGTGCAGGGTCGCGAAGGTGTGTCTCGCCTCGCGCGCCGCAGTAACGAAAGGCAAGTACCCGGCCGCGGGAGCAGGAGCGGTCGCGGCTTCCGTCGGTCAGGGCACGCCCGCGCCCGGACACAAGGGTTTCCCCTTGTGACCCGCCGCCGTCGTCCTCCTAAATTCCTGTTCCTCCCATTTTTCCCCGTCTGGTGGGTCGAGCGAGTGGCCTTCTAAAGAGCTCAAAAAGTGATCCCGCTCGGATTGGCCCGCGAGGGTTCACATCACTCTTCGTTTTGGAAGCCTTGGTAAAGACTACTCGTCTGGGCCAGGTTCAAGCCTGAGGACACAAATAACGACAGTAACAAGTTTGCCGACGATCAGCTCGGCATACAACACTCGGATTGCCAACATGAGGTGCGAGCCCCATAGGGAGGGGTGGCCCGTGAGGGCCACTGGCACGCCAGCTGAGAGTCGAGCTCCCAATCACGAGCGACTTCTTCCGAGCGCGAGCTGGAGACGCCCCAGCGATCCACTCCCGGACGAGGCTCCCGTTCGACATTTCCTTCATATTCAAACCTCAGGAGCCCCGAGGTGACGACACGCACGGGAAGTGGATGACCCGTGCGCATTATTAACGTGAATTGCGGGCCCCATAAGGAGGGACTCCCGCCCGAGACCCTCGCAATTCACTCATAGACGCCCGCTTGATATCTCCCCCATACTCAGGCCTGGGGAGCCCAAAGGTGACGGCAGCTGCAAGTTTTTGGAAGAGCCGCCCGGGTTACTAACATGAGCTGGGGGCCCCACAGGGACGGGGCTCCCGCATGACATTCCTTCACAAGAAGCTCACATACGAGGCCCCCGCTTGATACCTCCTCCACATCCAGGCCCCAGGAGCCCAAACGTTACGACAATTTTGGACGACCCGCTCGGATAACTAACATGAGTTGCGGGCCCCATAAGGAGGGGGCTCCCACTTGAGACTTCCTCGGAATTCACTCACAGACGAGGCTCCCGTCCGAAATTTCCTCAAGACGTGTGTGTGAGAGAGAAAGAGAGAGAGATTGAGTGGAGGAATGTGTGGGATGTTGATGATGCTGGTGATGATGACTGTGGTGGTGATGATGATTGTGGTGGTGGTGATGACGAACGGTGGTAGAGGATCATGATGGGACGGTGATAGCGATGATGGCGACGATGATGATGTGATAGTGATGATGATGGTGATGATGATCATGATGATGCTGATGATGCTGAGGATGAGGATGAGGATGAGGACAAGTTGTGAGTGATAGTAACGAGTGACTGAGCCAGTGAGTTACGAGTGAGTGAACTAGTACAGCTGATGTTGCTTATGCTGATGCGGATAATGATGATGAGGAGGAGGAAGATGTGGCAATGGTGGTGTGATGATGACAGTGGTGATGATGGTGATGGTAATCGTGATGAATAAGATATGTGATGATGAAGGGAGGGGGTGGGTGAGGACTGCGAGGGGGTTCCAGAGAAAACAAGGACCCCACTTAGGATGTCGGGAATCAATGTTGTGCCTCTTGGGAGGCCTCTTGGGGCGTCTTAGAGGCTTCTTGGGCCATCTTGAGGCCGTCTGGGGCGTCTCGGAACGATCGTTCGGCGACTCGGGGCCCTCTTGGACCGTCTTGGGGGGCCACTGGAGGCTCTCTTGGCCCGTCTCAGGGCCCGCGCGGGCCCGCAAAAGCCACGCGACGAGATGCGGGGAGCCCAGGGTGCACCGAGGGACGCCCCAAGAGATTTCGGAAATTTGGGTCTGGGCTCCCCCAAGATTACAGCCGGGGCCCTGCAGAAGGAACCCTTTTCGTTGCGGAGGGGCTCCGCGTTCCGTAAGTGTTTCACAGCTTGCCTCAGGCTTTCCTTATGTTTTCGACCGGAAATCGAAGGTTAATTCTAGACGCTTCGCGTATCCCCACCAGCCCTCAGCTTTTTCCGTTGGTCCTTGTTCCCAGTCAGCCTGTGGTACCCTTCAGGCTCCATGGATCGGTGCCCTCTGGACTCCCATTGCTGGACGGCTTCCTACCGCGACCCTGGATCAGTGGCTTTGCGGGACTTGCCTGGGTATACACGGTCTCGTTCCGCCTGTGCTCTCCGTCCCTTTGGACTGCACTGTGACACTGTGGTGTGCACACGCCGCGTTTCGACGGGTAGCGTGCATCAGGTGCCCTTCCACCCGCTGGGGCTGGGCCGAATCATCTCGGTGTGGTAGTCTTCTCGGAACATGGATACACCTTGATGTCGTTCTGGCGCCGCGGCTCGCTGCCGCCGTCGGGATCCTCGTTGGACTTACCACCTCGTCGTCTGTGCTACCCGACAGGCTGGGGCTGACGTCCTCGGGTCGTTCCCTTGTCCGCACCTGGACGTTGGAACGTTATCGCGCCATTTTGGCTGCGCTAGGTGGTCCCGGTGCCTACCTCAGGCCTGTTGGACGCACCTGCATGCCCGTTCAGGGGCTGTCATGGCACCTGGATTGCATCGGCTTCAGCCCCCTGGACGCTGCCGTGAGCCGCCTGATCCGCGGCCCTGCGCGCGTTAGGTAATTTAGTCGCGTCCGCGGCCCGTTCGCGACCTTCCGCCGCTGGCGCTTCCGCCTGCGGCTGTAAAAACAATAATAAATAATAGTAGTAGTAGTAGTAGTAATAATAATAATAATAATGCTAATACTTTTTTTTAAACAAAAAAAAAAAAAAAAAAAAAAAAAAAAAAAAAAAAAAAAAAAAAAAAAAAAAAAAAAAAAAAAAAAAAAAAAAAAAAAAAAAAAAAAACGTCCAGAAACGACGCCCAGGCGAGTAGAGGGTCGTCCTGAGGGGCTTTTCGGCGTCTTGGGTGCCTCGGGGGGGCCTCTGTGGGCCGTTCGGAATCCTCTTTGGGGCCTCCTGGGGGCCTCTTGGGGCCTCTTGGGGCCATCTTGGGGCCTCTGGGAGCACCTTGGGTGCCTCTGGGGGGTCTCTTGGGGCCTCTTGGGGGTCTTTTGGGGGCCTCCTGGGGGCCTCTTGGGGTGCCTCTTGGGGCCATCTTGGGGCCATCCTGCGGCCTCTTGGGGCATCCTGGGGGCCTTTTGCGGCCATCGTGGAGGAAATCGATCAAAGAAGGGGGGGTCCTAAATTTCAGCCCCCCCTTCAGAAGGCCAAAATGGGGCCCAAACCATAGTAAAATCAATGATTTTGGTTTCCTCGCCGAGGCCGTTTTGGACGCTCCAACGCGCCGCGGAACCCCCTGTCCAGGTCAGCGGGCAGGGGGTAGGGGGAGGGGTAAACCCCTCCCCGAAGGGGAAGAAGGAGGGGTGGAAGAGGAAACTCCTTAAACCACCGACGCCCAGAGGGCTGGTGGGACTTATGGAAAAAAGGGGCCTCGTTCCCTATTTAGGGTTCCTTAGGTCAACGCCACGACTGTACTCCAGACTGAGGACTGAGGCTCCAGGGATCAGGCAAGGACCGCCCGGCACGCCCCCTCCGTGCCCAGAGGCACGGTGGCGGATCCAAGACCATCTTCCCCAGGTCGAGACACCTCCCATGTGCTGGTATTGGTGCCAATGTGCAAGCCTCCAATTGGCCTCCCACATGGGGTCAGAGCAGATGGGATCGGAGCATCGCGCCACATCGCCGATGCATCGACGATGCGGCGCGGTGTTGAGCCAAATGTTATCCACGCCGACGTCGCCGATGCATCGCTGACGTCGCCGATGCATCGCCAGTGCATCGGTAAAGGGGGGTCAACACATGCCCTTTATCTCCGACGATAGGATTTGGGCTTGGTCCCCGGGGGTTGTTCTTTGACCTTCGGTCCTTCGGGCCCGTGTTCGGGCCCCGGGACACTCCTCCTCCTCCTCCTCCTCCTCCTCCTCCTCCTCCTCTCCTCCTCCTCCTCTCCTCCTCCTCCTCCTCCTCCCCCTCCTCCTCCTCCTCCTCCTCCTCTCCTCCTCCTCCTCCTCCTCCTCCTCCTCCTCCTCCTCCTCCTCCTCCGCCTCCGCCTCCGCCTCCGGGGCGAAAAGCTGACCTCTGGAGAAGGGGTCGGGAGCTTCGGGGCCGCGGATGGGCAGCATCATGTCGGCGGACTCCGAGGAGATCCCGGGCGAGAGCGCCCTTCCTGAGGTTCGGGCCCCCGTTGGCCAGGGCCTCTCGGAGCAAGCTGTGAGGAGGTAGATCGCAGGACCCTCGTCGAATTCTTATTAACTGTTGCTGATCCCCCATGCCCGGTGACCTCCTGTGTTTCTCAACTGAAGTGTTCCTCCCGCGGCTCGCACCCTGTCTCTTGCCAAGGAAAGTGTGGGGCCACCAGGCTATGCCCCTGGCCCCAGGGTTACAAGAACACCGGCTCCAGCCTGAAACTTCCCCACTATGTATGAGAAATCGCGCTCCCGCACGGGACTTCTTCAAAATGTATGCAGGAATCGCGCTCTCGCATGGCATCTTCCTCGCAATTGATTCTTCAAGAGCCGCGCCCTCGACGCTGAGGAATCGCGCTCTCGCCATGGTTTTCCTCGCGATGCACTTGATAATCGAGCTATCGCTCAAGACCTCCTCGCGATTCACGCTGCACTCACGCTTCAGCAACCCGCCTGCTCGTCCTAGCCGCTTGGGCCCTCCTTCCCCACCCGCTCGTTAGGGTCTACCCGCCCCTTTCCCGCTGGTCCAGTGCCCCATCCTTCTCCCTCCCCCTTCCATCCGCCCTCCCTTCCCCTGATCTAGGGGCTGCACCGACTACTCCAGATTTTGTAATAAAAGGGAGGGGGTCTGGACCCTCCAAAACAAGCCATTTCAGACCCCCCCTCGTGGGAGAACCCTCCAAAACATCGTCCCCAGACCCCCCCAGGCCCTCCAAGATAGCCTGGAAGAGACCCCCCCCCCGAAATCAGACCCCCCTCCCTTTATTACGAAATCTGGAGTACACGCGGCAGGGCACAAGTCGCTCAGGTCCTGGGCCCCGCAGATCCTACAGGCCCCGCGGGCCCCACAGGTCCCACACGTCCTGCAGTGCTCGCGGGTCCCACAGGCCCCACAGGCCACACAGGCCCAACAAACCTGCGAATGCCGTCCGCGAGTCGCATCGAGCTCGATGATGCCTGCTTCCTTCTGCTCATGGCCGACGGCGCCCGCGGCCCCCTGGCGGCGCACCTGTCTGACCCAGAGTGGCTACAGAGAATAAAGAGCCAGGCGTGGAAAAGGGCAGAGCGAATCGAGTGACACGGGCGCGTCGCCCGTTACGGGGGGCGGGTTCAGGTACCGTTCGAGTCAGAGCAGATGCACGCATGGGCACCGTCACATACCACAAGAGGTACTCTAGCGGGGTCGTGTTCGGAAACCCCACAGGCGCCGCACTGGTCCCATGGGCCCGACAGGTGTCACAGGTCCCGCAGGCCCCCAGGTCCCACAAGTTCCAGGGGCCTCACTGGTCCCACAGATCCCACAGGGCCCGCAGGTCCCCCATGTCCCACAGGTCTGACAGGTCCCACAAGTCGCACAGGCCCAGCAGGTCGTACAGGTCCCACATTTCGCACAGGTCCTACAGGCCCCCGGAGGTCTCACATGCCATACAGGCCCCACGGGCCCCATGGGTCTCAGCAGCCTCACAGGTCGCATCTTCTTTTATCATGGAGCCCTGCCATGTTAGTCGTCAGTGATGATGATGATGATGATGATGATGATGATGATGATGATGATGATGATGATGATGATGATGATGGTGATGGTGATGGTGATGGTGATGGTGATGGTGATGGTGATGGTGATGGTGATGGTGATGGTGATGGTGATGGTGATGCTGCTGGTGATGCTGCTGGTGATGATGATGATGGCGATGGTGTAGTGATGGTGGTGGTGATAATGATGGTGAATGTGATGATGATGCTGTTGATGCTGATGCTGAGGCTTATGCTTATGAGTATGCTGATGATCATGACGGTGATGGTGATGATGGCGATGATGATGATGACGATGATGATGATGATGATGATGATGATGATGATGATGATGATGATGATGGTGGTGATGGTGATGGTGATGGTGAAGACGAAGATGATGATGCTGATGCTGATTAGTGTGATGGTTATGATGATTGTGTTTATGTTGATAATGATGATTGTGATGATGGTGATGGTGATGGTTGTGATGATGATGATAATGATGATGGTGATGATGATGCTGCTGCTGCTGATGCTGATGATGGCGATGGTGATGGTGATGATGAATCTCACACGCACCACGAAGAGTACCATGTGGAGGTCCCTCCGTCGGAGTAATCTTTCGAATTGAGAAGTGAAAAATAAGTTTAAGTTTTTCGCTCGTGTCTACCTACTCGCGTGTCATTCAACACGTACATCCCAAACCCTCGATATCCGCCTTCTTCGTCTTCGATCGTACCCCCGTAGGGGTATGTCTGCCGTACCTGCCACGTGTTTGGCGCAGACCCTAAAAAAGGGAAGAGAAAACGGATGGAAGGGGCAGGGAGAAGGATGGAGCACGAGAGAGATGAGCAGGAGAGGGGCTAGGAGCAGAAACACGTGGCAGGGGCAGACGGGCTGCTCGGGAGGGTAGACCCTATAACGGGCAGGTCGTAAAGGCGGGTCCAGGCGGCCAGGTCGAGCAGGCGGGCTGTTGAAGCGCAAGTCGTGCATGAATCGCGAGGAGGTCTCAAGCGATAGCGCGGTTCCCAAGTAAAGCGTAAGCGAAGCCAGAGCGAGAGCGCGATTCTTGAGCGTCGAGGGCGCGGGTTTTGAATACATTGCGAGAAAGTTACCACGCGAGAGCGCGATTCCTGCATACATTGTGAGGAAGTCCCGCGCAAGAACGCGATGTTGAATAAGTTGTGGGGAAGCATCAGGCGGGAGCCGTTTTTGCTGTAGTTCGGGGGGCAACAGCACAATTTGAGACATTTCCCTTGTGAACATCAGGGTGCGCGCACTGGGAGGAGCACTTCCATTGAAAATCACAAGGTG
>CAUYUJ010016643.1:164206-176706 GCA_963575745.1 Prorocentrum cordatum
CGGCGCGGGCGCGGTGATAACTGCACCTCGCCTCACGGCTAGACCACCGTGCGCACTGCCTGGGATAATCTGGCTCCACGGCCCCCTAATCAGATTTGACGATAGCTTCTAACTCGAAGAAGAAAAATCGGCATAACCATATATGTGTTGGTGCTCCGCGCGGAGCGCCAAAAGTTTATCTGTATGTCGTGCGTTCTTCTTCTATTAATCATTATGGCGAAGACCTCCCAGGAGTGACCTCCCAGCCTTCATCGCCACCGCCTCCGCCTCCTCGGCGCCTTCCACCACCTGCTTAAATGGGATTTCTCTCAAACACCAGGCGCGGTTCAGCAGCGATGCAGACAAGACGCTGAAGTGAGGACCATCTCGGGCTCTGGAGGGGCACTGGTATCCAGGCCGCTCCTTAGGTCTAGGTCGGGCCTGTCCCTCCACAGGAGGAATATTCAAAAATAGTCTAAACAAAAATAGTCGGGGGACGTTTTTGTAAAGTATCTTTTGAGCATTTTGGAGCATGTTTTGACTATTTTGTTGTCGTTCAAAAATCACCCTGTAGGAGGACAGTCCCGACGTAGGTCCAGGTCGGGGAACCTATTTGAAGCCGAGGCTCGCCGTGGCCAGAAACGGTCTTCGTTCCTTGCTCAGCGTACCTTCTGGTAGCACGATGACTGTCGGACTTTTCTCAAACGCTAGATGCAGTTCAGAAGCGCCGTCGTCCTTGACGAGCTCCGGCTGGGCCCCAAAGGTAGGCTGCGGCACGGGAGGTTGAGACCCCGGCAAGAAAGAGCCATGATTCCGCAGTTGCACGAAGGCCAAGGAAGCGATCTTCGCACACTCCTGCCGAAGACGTTTTTGCCACGGGCTGCAAAGTTGCTAAGGACATGTCTTTCTTGAAAACTGCAAATTAAGCTTGCTACTGTCCTCTTTTATGACAAGGGGTGCTCTGACACGCGATCTATGCTGTACAGTCGGACTTGGGCTGCTCATTCTGTTCTGCGTCACGGCTCGTTAAAACTGTTGGTAGACTAGCCATCTAGAGCACACTCTGCTCGGAAATCTGATCCTGGCATCCGCCATAGCATAGCCGACTCCCTCCGAGTCCTCTTCCCCTCTCCTCTCCCCATGTACATTATTATTCTCTCCATCTTCATCCCCTTTCCCTCCTGCTCCTGCTTCTTGTATTCCCCATTGTCTTCCTAGTTGCAGTCGTCCTCATACATCCCTTTTCTTTACCAGTAGCTCTTCCCTCTCGCACGCCCATACGTGTTGGTAGGGCGGACCGGACGTTTCGGTTGAGACTTCTTCACCATTTCCGACCCCGAAGTTTTCAGTGTGCGTCAGCTTCAAGGATAGAGGGGGGCCGTTTTCAAAATGTGGTTCTCGCGTGAGTTCCGCGCACATTCGTTTTAACAGTTTGCAGCCGCTTCACTGATGGAAGGCGGGTCGTTCTCAAAATATAGTTATCGCTTTAGCGCCAAGCAAATTCGTAAAATGCGCAACAGCTTCACGGATGGAGGGCGGCTCCTTTTCAAAATGTGATTCTCGCTTGAGCGCCGCGCAAATGTGTTTCAAAAGGTTGCAAAAGCTTCACAGATGGAGGGCAGTTCTTTTTTAATGTGGTTCTCGTTTTAGCGACGCACACATTCGTTTCAATAGTTTACAGCCGTTTCAAGGAGTATTATGGTTGACGTCCCAAAGATGGTGTTCTGGCACGGTTTAGGACTGTCACGGGGCAACAGTCACGTTGATTCGCAGTGTCGAAGTGTGGGGAAAAGTGTTCTGGGACGAATTAGGCTTGCCAGGACGCAACAGTCACCTTGTTTCACGGCGCTGAAGTCCCAGGAATTGTTGTTGTTTCGCACGGTTGAGGCTTCTCAGACGGATGTGAAAGGGGAATTAGGAGGGAGGGTATATTGCGACATCGTTGATGCGTTTTGGGTTTACACGGATCTTCTTCCTCACCCTCATCGTCCTCATCTCCACGATCATCCCCATCCTCCCACTCCTCCAGGCGCTGTCGGCGGCCATTGGGGCTCAAGCGCCGTCGGAGCAGGCGCGATTTTTGTTCCCTTTCCTTCCTCCCTTGGCTCAGGGGCAGCGGTAGGGGGGGATAGGCTCTGGGGGGGACGCACCGACCCCCAATCGCCCACTGATCGCCGATAGGGGCCCGATCGCGCACCCCGCCAAGGACCGAGATTCCGCCATCGAGGGCCGATCGCCGATCTATCCATGATGTCTCGCCGATTACAGGTCGATGCTTCCTGCCCTGAGGCGCCCCCCCCCCTAACGTTGCCCCTCGCCTTCGGCCTCCCCCCCCCTGGCATCAGGGCTGCAGCCGTCGGCGGCCATGCGGCGCAGCGGGCCGCCGCCCGCTGCTGGCGTGCGGTTGGCGGTGGCGGCGGCGCTGCTAGTGTGGGAGGCGGCGGCGGAGATGTATTGCGGGCAGGCGAACTGTTACGAAATTTTGGGCGCGGAGCGCTCCGACGAGCCCTCGGCGATCAAGAAGGCGTACCGCAAGCTCTCGATGCAGTGGCACCCCGACAAGAATCCCGACCAGAAGGAGGAGGCGACCGCCAAGTTCCAGCAGATAGCGCAGGCTTACGAGGTGCTTTCGGACGAGAAGGTGCGCGATGCCTACAACTATTTCCTGGACCATCCAGAGGAGCATATGTACAACCAGATGCGGTACTACCAGGCGGTGTACCAGCCTAAGACACCCCTCTGGATGGTGCTCGTTGGCTTCCTTCTCGTGATCTCTGGCCTGCAGTACGTCAATTTCCAGGAGCAGAAGAAGACGTTCCTCGCGAGCCCGCAGCTGCAGGCTATCCTCGAGGAGGAGTACTTCAGAAACTGCACCCGCGGGCGGCACGGGTACCAGACGGGCGAATTGACAGTGGAGAAGAAGGCCGAGATCAGGGAGGACCTGATGCGCCGCCTCAGCGAGGACCCCGACTGCCCGCTCGGGCGCGCGAAGCTCTCCAATACGATCATACCCTACCTGGTGTACCAGCTCCCGCTCGCAGCTTTCGGGTGGGCGAGATGGCGGGCGGCGAATAACGATTCCATCCAGGAAGAGAAGAGAAGGCTGGCGGAGGAGGAGCGGCAGGCGGAGGAGGAGGCGAGAAGAGAAGCCGAGGAGACGCGGAAGCGCGACGAGGAGAAGGCCGCGCAGAAGGCCGAAAAGGCGGCCAGATTGGCCGAGAGAATGCGGCAGGAGGAAGAGAAGAAGCAGAAGTGGCTCGAGGAGGCGGCGGCCGAGGAGGAGGAGGAGGACGAGGACGCAGACAAGGAGCTCATCTTCACCGGCAAGGTGACGTCCGTGGACGAGATGAAGAAGAAGGGGCACCTGCTGATACAGGTGGCACACGGCAGCGAGGACACCGTCCAGGTGGTCGTGGTGGACAAGGCGGTGTCAGTCGGGCAGATGGCCACCGTGGCCCTGGAGGGCGCAACGCTGCCCAACGGGAAGCAGGCGAAGCGCGCCAAGGTCGGCGGCGAGTGGTCCGAGGGCACCCTGCTGGAGCTCGGCGCGGGCTCCGGCGCAGCTGCTCCGGCGGCTGTGGAGGCGGAGCCGATGGACGCAGACGACGCGGCCGCCGAGGAAGACGCGGCCGGCGCTGGCGCGAAGCCGCGGCGGCGAAAGAAGTAGGCTTCTCCTCCTCCTCCTCCTCCTCCTCCTTGTCCTCCTCCTCCTCCTCCTCCTCGCGCCCTTTCGCCATGTGGGAAGCGGGTCCCGAGGTAAGCAGGTCCTGAGGTGCTTCACCGTTTTCGAGCTCTCGGGACCCTCCACGGGCCCCAGGGCCGTCAGAAAACGATTCGGGAGGAAGATCTCGTCCTGGGGTGGAAGGCCCCAAGGCCCAGGACCCGTTTCCCTCAGGACGCGTTTCCCCAATGCTCTAAGCCTGTGCCGCCGATGCCCGCAGAAGCGCGCGGGGCAACAAGCTGTGCGCGTGCTGTCCCGCCCGACCGCCCTTGTAGCACTCCAGCCTCATTTTCCGTTGCCGTGCGGGCCTGCTCAGGGATTGGTCGGGTCACCTCTGTGACGATAGATGGACCATTTTTCACAGGGGGGATGCGGTGAGAAAATCAAGATCGCAAGTTCCTTTGACCTTTGAAATGGCAAATGCAATGCGCAGGAACGGAGAGGACGAAAAGCCCAGAAGAACATAATCATGAACAACCGGGCAAGCCCATTGGGGAACGAGAGATGCAGAAGTAAGGGACGATAGTGCCATATACGCGGATGTATAAGGAGCTACGAGGGCAGATCTGATCAGGAAATTCTAGACGCTTCGCGTATCCCCACAAGCCCATCCAGAAACAATGCCCAGGAAAGTTGACAGAAGATGGGAAGAAGAGACTCACTTAGTGAACCGGAACGGGCAACCACGGTGAATTGGGAGATTTTTTGTGGCGAAGGTTGCAAGTATTATTGTTGGTGCTCTTGCTCCTGCTGGTACTGCTGCTGCTGCTGCTGTTGCTGTTGCTAGTGCTGCTGCTGGTGTTGCTGATGGTGCTGGTTCTCGGATGATGAGTAGACGGATAAGGGGGAGGAGGAGGAGGAGGAGGAGGAGGAGGAGAAGAAGAAGAAGGACAAGGAGAAGGAGGAGGAAACAGGGCGGACATATGATCCTCTTAGGATGTCTCTTGGGGGTTGTTTTGGAAACCTCTTGGAGCGTCTGGGGGGGATCTTGGGGGCTTCGGGGATCCTCGTGAAGCCTCTTCGGGTCTCTTGGAGGTCTCTTGAATGCCTCTCGGAGCCCCTTGGGATATCTCGTGGTCGGTTGTTTTGAAGCCTCTTGGAACGTCTCGGGGGTCTCTTGGCGGTCCTGAGGACTTTGGGGCGTCTTGGGTGCCTCGGGGAGGCCGCTTGGGGTCCTCTTAGGGGTCTTTCGGGTGTCTCTTGGGGCCATTTTAAGGTTATCTTGAGGCCATCCTGAAACCTCTTGAAGCCTCCTGAGCACCTCTTAAGCCCGTCTGGTCTCCTTTAAAGGCCTTGTCGGGGCGTTCTTGGAAGCTTTAGGGGCTCTCTTGGGACCATCTTGGATGATGTCGGTCAACGAAGGGGGGTCCTTAATTACCCCCCCCCCAGGAAGCCAAAATGCGGCCAAAACCATAGTAAAACCAATGATTTGTCATTCCTCGCCGAGGCCGTTTTGGACGCTCCGACACCTCGCGGAACCCTTTGTCCAGGTCCATGGGGAGGGGGCAGGTGGAGGGGTAAACCCCTCCCCGAAGGGGAAGAAGGAGGGGTGGAAGAGGAAACTCCCTAGACCACCGACGCCCAGAGGGCTGGTGGGATTCTGGAGGAAGCCATGGCACGGGAGAAGGACGGAACGTCCCCCCTGTTGCCACGAGCCGGTGGGATGAGACCGAAGTCGGGGCTCCGCAGAGCGGGGCCGAGGAGGCGATGCGCGGGAGGTGGCGGCCCGCGAGGGCGCTGCGAAGCAAGCGTTGGGGGTCGGCCTTCGAGGAGCTACAGAAGCCATTCCAGAAGATCAGCCAGCATTCTGGCACGAGTCTCTCGCGCAGGCGCGGTGGCGGGTGTAGCTCTCAGTCGTGGCTTCAGAGGGCCACAATGTGTGGCAACTGTCTTCCCTGGACTCGATAGGACGGCAGCATGCGATAGTTGTCCCCTCGGGGCCAAGAGGACTGCAACATGTGCAATAGAACTGTGCTGCATTGTTTTTTCTCTCTCTCTCTCTCTCCTCTCTCACTCTCTGTCTTTTTCTCTCTCGCTCTCTCTCTCTCTCTCTCTCTTTCTCTCTCTATCTCTCTCTCTCTCTCTCTCTCTCTCTCTCTTTCTATCTCTGCATGATATGTATATATACGAATATGAAGATCACCACGGTAATAATGAATTGTAATGATCGCTAATAATAACGATACTGATAATAACAGTAACAACAACCTCATCAATAGCAATAATAAGAGTAGTATGAAAAATAATGATGATAACAGTACGAATTGCAACAATGGTAACAATAGTAGATATAGTAGTAACACTAGTAGTAGCAGCAATAGCATGCACAATAACAATAGTAACAGTGGGAATAATGACAGTAAAGCTGATACTAGTAATACGACTAGTACCCATACGAATAGCACCAATACCAATAACAGCAACACGAATAATCATGCTAATACCCATACGAATAATAAAAACCAACAATGATAACAGCAACAATACGACAAGCAAAAACAGCCATATGACTATTGATATCAATACTATAAGTAATATAAACAATAGTAATAATACTAGCGATATGACTGGCATTGTTACTGGCAATAAAAGAGAATGTCAGTAATATTAATGTTAGCCTGACGAAGGGCCCAACCATCTGCAGCTGTGAGTGCCGCATTGTGGGTACCGCTTTCGGGCCACGAAGCGTGTGAGGGATTTGCCGAATTGGGCGCGGTGGTGCCATGCGAACCCTCCCACTGGAATCGTCGGTGGAGCTCCCTATTGGGCCACGAACCCTGCGAGGGGTGTGCCGAATTGGGCGCGGTGGTGCCATGCGAACCCTCCCACTGGAGGCTTCGGTGGAGCTCCCTACGGGGCCACGAAACGTGTGAAGGGATGTGCCGAAGTGGAAGCCGTGGTACCATGCGAACCCTCCCACTGGAACCTTCAGCGTAGCCCCCAATGGGGCCACGAAGCGTGTGAGAGGTGTGCCGACTTGGACGCGGTGGTCTCATGCGAACCCTCCCATTGGAGCTTTCGGCGGAGCTCAAAATGGGGCCACGAGCCGTGTGAGGGGTGCGGTGGCGCTCCTTATTGGGTGCGGTGGTGCCGTGCGAACCTTGCCATTAGAGCCTTCCGTGGACCTCCCTATGGGGCCACGAACCGTCTGAGGGGTATGCCGAATTGGTTGCGGTGGTGTCATGCGAACCCTCCCACTGGAGCCTTCGGTGGAGCTCCCTATGGGGCCACGAACCCTGCGAGGGGTGTGCCGAATTGGGCGCGATGGTGCCATGCGAACCCTCCCACTCGAGCCTTCGGTGGAGCTCCCTATGAGGCCACCAAACGTGTGAGGGGTGTGCCGACATAGGGGGCATGCGGAGGTTAGAGGCACGGATGGAAGGAGGAGGAGGAGGAGCAAGAGGAGGAGAAGGAGGAGGAGGAGGAGGAGGAGAGGAGGAGAGGAGAGGAGGAAGGAGACGCGGGCCGCTGTCTCTTCAAAACGAGGGCCCAACACCACAGGATGGTCGGGAAAAATGAAAATGATGCTAGTAATCATCAGCATCATCATCATCAGCAGCAGCATCATCAGCATCATCAGCATCATCAGCATCAGCATTAGTATCATCAGCATCAACATCAGCATCATCATCATCATCATCATCATCATCATCATCATCATCATCATCATCATCAGCGTCCTCATCATCATCATCATCATCATCATCATCATCATCATCATCGTCATCATCATCGTCATGATCATCCTCATCATCAGCATCATCATCATCATCATCATCATCATCATCATCATCATCATCATCACATGTCGGAGTGTTGGGCCCCCCAGCCTCCCCTGGCCTCCCCCAGCACACAATGACAAATGAGGCCCCCTTTGAGTACCGAATGTAGCCCCGAAGGCCAGGGGCCCGTTTTCGACCTCTTGGAGGGATCTTGTAACCCCGAAAGCACTCTAAGGGCACCCACGAAGGCCTCCAGGCGTCCCGAGAGGCCTCGAAGGCGACCGAAGACCGCCCCAAGAGCGCTCCAAGACCGCTCAGGATGGCTTCAAGATGGCCCAGGGGCCCCCCAGGAGGTCCAAGAGTGCCCCACGAGTGCCCTCAAGAGGGCTGCAAGAACCCAAATCGTTCAATTTCCTTCCTGGACAACAAAAAAACTTGCAATTGTAGCACGTTCGCTTTTTCGTATTGACAGCGCCAAGCACGGCCCAGGGGGCGCCCAAGACCGCCCCAAGACGGCCAGCGATGCCCCCAAAGAGGCCCCAAGACGGCTCAAGAGAGACCCAAGACGGCCCAAAAGGCGCACCAAATGGCCAACGAGGAGGAGCTCGAACTCGAATTTCGAGCCCCCCGCCCCAAGAAGCCAAAAAGAGGTCCCCAGCCGGTCTCCAGGAGGTCCCGACAGGTTTCCGAGAGGCTCCCGAGAGGTCCCCCAAGAGACCCCAACAAGCCTCTCAGAGGCCCCGCGTCAACTGCCTAAACGATGTTCCCGTTAGAGGTTCCCGGGGATATCGAATCGGGCCTCGAGGCCGCTCTCGAGACGCCAGTAGGCGTCACAGAGGTCCCCAAAGGGCTGCCAGTAGGCTCCTGAGGCTTCCCGAGTGCTCCCCAGAAGCCTCTCAGAGGCCA
Source organism: Prorocentrum cordatum (assembly GCA_963575745.1). NCBI lineage: Eukaryota > Dinophyceae > Prorocentrales > Prorocentraceae > Prorocentrum > Prorocentrum cordatum. Next base: position 172,535 of record CAUYUJ010016643.1, read on the forward strand.
CGCGTCTACACCCTAAAGAACGTTCCCACGGAGGCTTCCGGGGACATGGTTTCCGAACTAGAGGCCCCCCTCGAGATCCCGATAAGCGCCACGGGTGCCTCACGTACACGTCCTACACGATATCTCTGGAGAGGTGCCCGGGAATGTCGATTCGGACTCGGGCCTATCACAATCTGCCGTGGGATACGACACCAGGGGTCGGACACCTTATTCGCCGCCGACGTTCCCAAGTACCGCTTGCTTTGCCTGCTGCGATTCGCCGTCGCTGGCGGTTGGTGCCCTCGGGTTAGTGCCCTCGGAAGGGGGAGGGGGAAAGAAATACGAGGAGCGGGCGAGGAGAACGAGGAGGAGGAGGAGAAGGAGGAGGATTCGCATCAGGAAGGGGAAGAGACATTCGTATGGGGACAGGGGTGCCGAGCATTATGCGTAAGAAGGGAGGGGCGGGAAAGACGCAAAGGACGAATGACAGGGGGAGGATGACGAGGAGGAGCAAGAGGGGAGGGAGGAGGGAGGAGGTGGCAGCGGGCGAGCCCGGGGGGCGTGCAAAGTTGAAGCCTTGCTGTCCCGAACCCCCCCCCGCCCGCGTGACGCGGTCCAGGGGGGGGAGGGGGGGGGGAGGGGCGGAAGGCGCTCAAGGTCGAAGCCGTGGTGTCCCGAGGGGCCCCCGCAGCCGCCAGACGCGGTCAAGGTGAGGTGTTTGGGGGGCGCTCTCAAGGTTGAAGTCGTGGTGTCCCGAGGCGCCCCCGCGGCCGCCAGACGTGGTCAAGGTGAGGTGCCTGCCTGGGGGGCGCTCAAGGTTGAAGGCGTGGTGTCCTGGACGCCCCACCGGCCGCGGGACACGGTCGAGGGCGGGTGCCTGGGGGGCGCTGCGCTCAAGTTTGAGCCGTGGTGTCTTGGACGCCACCCTAGCCGCGGGCTTCTGCGCGGGAGCGGGGCTGGCAATAGTGTTTGGGCCGTGCGCGCTGGTAGCTACGATAGCGAACCATGTCCACGGCTTGGAAGTGTAGCTCTCCCCTTCGCCTCGGCCACGCTCCCAGCTCGAGGGGGAAGGTAGCAGCGGTATCAGTACCTGTTGGTTTCTTCAGAATCGGTGCGATCGGCGTGGGTACGGAAAGAATGGGCACGAAGGCCGACCGCATTCCTTGCTCATTTTGAGCAGGAGTTGCTGCCGGTGTCGCCGCGAACGTGGGCTATCCGACGCAGAAGATTGCCTGCCCAACAACGGCCGCTGTCGCTTTTGGACAACACTTGCTGTTGGGCGCAGTGCCCATTTGTTCCGTACTCGTTTCGGGGCGTCCAACATGGAGACTCGCGCGCCCGAGGGCTGCAGGTTCAGCCCGCTGCCCAGCTCGGCCGCTCGTGTCGTGGCCTCCGCGGGTGCTGCGGCCGCCAAGTTCGGGCCGCGCCGCGTCGTGGCTTTCGCAGGCGAGCTGCGGCAGCTGCCCCGCGAGGGGCGACAGGTCTACCGACGCGGCGCCCGCGATGGAGACTCGCGCGCCCGAGGAGCCTCACACTCGGGCTGCGCCGCGCCGCGGCTTCCGCGGGCGCTGCGGCCGCTGCCCCGCCAGCGGGGGGCGACAGGTCTGTCGACGCTCGGGGAACTTCTGCTGGCAGCGCTGGCGGACGCGAGCGCGATCGCAGAGCTGGCGGGATGCGCCGGGCAGGCGCACGGGATCGGGCGGATAAGCGGAGATGCGCTCGGGGACCAAATAGTGGCAGGAACATCATTGTCGGAGCTCCGCGCGAGGTTCTCGGATCGGCTCTGGAGCCCCCTGGCGGCGCCTCCGGCGCCGCCCCTCGGCGAGTCTCGCGCGCCGGGGAGGGCGGGGGGGCCAGCGCCGACCCGAGAACTCCGCCGCGGACCTCCGAGAGCTTGTTCTGGCGTGGGTACCTGTTTCCACTGCTTGTTGCTCCCGACGCGGCGCCCGCGACGGAGGCTCGCGGCGCCCGAGGGCTGCGAGTGCAGCCCGCTGCCCATCTCGACCGCCCGGGCCTCACGAAGACTTCGCCGCCGAGGTGCGGCCTCTCCGAAGACGCCCGCGGCGCGGCGTCCGCCCGTCGAGGGGCACACCGTGGCGCTGGTCTTGGGGGCCCCAGGGCTGCCTACCTTGCGGGCAGAGGTGCACCTCGGCACGCCCACGACGCTCAACAGACAGAGACAGGAAGGCAAGCAGGCAGTTATATTTTGATTCTTATATATATATATACATAGTTAATGATACACAGGTGCAGAGTGATATACCAATGGAAGGACATGTGAACAGATAGACGGAAAGAGAGAGCGAAAACAAAAAATGGACGGACGGACGGACAGACAGATGGACAGCGAGCCGCAGAGAGAGAGAAAGAAAGACAGGCAGACAGACAGACAGACAGACAGACAGACAGACAGAGACAGACAGACAGACAGACAGTCAGACAGACAGACAGGCAGACAGGCAGACAGACAGGCAGGTAGACTGAGGAAGAGAGAGAGAGAGAAAGAGAGAGAGAGAGAGGAAAAAAAAAAAAAAAAAAAAAAAAACGTGCAGAGATACAGGCCGGGATACATCCAGAGACGGACGCACGGGCAGAGGCGGAGCTTGGGCGCTCGCGTACCGCGCCGCGCGGGCGGAGGCGTACCGCGCCACGCTCTGCCTCGGCCTGGTGGTGTCCGTGGGCGGGATCACGGAGCACATCGCCAAGGACGCGCAGAGGGCGCTGCTGTGCTACCTCCAGGACCGCAGCTACCTGGGCCCTCCCCCGAATGATTCCTCCTCCTCCTCCTCCTCCTCCTCCTCCTCCTCCTCCTCCTCCTCCTCCTCCTCCTCCTCCTCCCCCTCATCCTGCTCCTCGGCCCCTCCATCCACCGCCGCCTCGGGGGAGGGACCGGGAGACACGGCACGGCCGCAGCCGCAGCCGCAGCTATCTCCGAATTCCTCCTCCACGCCCTCCCTCTCTCGTGTCGCCGCGCAGCGTGCAGTGCATCGGCGCAGGTTGGCGTGTCTGCAGTGTGTGTGTGTGTGGCCCCCCTCCCAAGAGAGAGCCGCTGAGCTGCTGGTGCACGAGGCGGCGCAGCGGCCGAGCTGCGTCGCGGGCGGCTTCGAGGACTCTGGGACCTCCCTCTTCTCCCCCCTTCAGACGCGGGTCGCTCCTCCTCATCCTCTGGGGAGGACGCCCCCTCCTCATCCTCAGCATTCGTATCATCCACGCCCTTCTCCTCCTCGCCGGCTGTGGGCGCGGTGGTACCTGCCGCCTGCCGCAGTCCTCCAGAAACGAGGGGGCCCACCACTCCTCCCCCCCCCCTCTTGCTGAGCGCCGGCGTGGCGTGAGGCAGGAGGTCCCTTGCCCCCCCCCCTCCCCCCCTGTCGACTTGCAGAGGCCCAAAGTCCAGGCAGGAAAGTCCGACCCGACCCCATCAAGTGGCGTTTACTGCGCGGCCCTGGCCGGGCCTCCACGAAACAGCCCTGCCCTGCTTGATCTCCTGCTGGGGCGCGCTTACCAAAGGGCTTAGTTTGTAGGGGTGCCAATGCGAGGCTGGCTCGGCTGCCCTTGGCAGATGGATGGCGGAGCGACCCGTTTGGGGTGAGCGCCTCCGCGCCCCACGCCCAGAAGGATGGCGACGTCGACGACGCGGACGCCGCCGACGCCGCCGCCGCTGGCGGAGGAGGGAGGAGCAGGAGAAGGAGGAGGAGGAGGAGGAAGAGGAAGAGGAAGAGGAAGAGGAAGAGGAGGAGGAGGAGGAGGAGGAGGAGGAGAGGCAGGAGCAGGAAGTCGGAGGAGGAGGAAGCCTGGAGGAGGACGAGGAGGAGGATGCTTGGAAGATGAGCCAGGGCTCTGGCCCCGCGTGGACAGGCCCGCCCGCAGCGCCGGCGCCAGGAGGAGCAGGAGAGGCTGGAGTCGGCTAAGCGTCAGAGTGACCTTTCGACGGAGTGGCCCCTTTGTGCGGGCCCACGGGGGCCCCTGCGCGGCTCAGGCCTGCGCACCTGGCTTCAGCCTCCCCGCAGCATCCTGACGCCGCGCACTGGAGGCCACTCTCAGCCTTGCTTGGAGCCACTCTTGCGCGCAGCCGGTGGAGGGGGAGGCCCGAGGCTGGAGGAGCTGTGGAGGAGGAGGAGGAGGAGGAGGAGGAGGAGCTGTGGAGGAGGAGGAGGAGGAGGAGGAGGACCAGTGTAAACCCAAGATCCATGAAC
>CAUYUJ010016643.1:181706-201706 GCA_963575745.1 Prorocentrum cordatum
GAGCCTCGCGGGACTGGCGGCCATACGCGCTCGCCCGCGCCATCGCTGGTGGCGTGCGGGCCGGCCGTGCTGCTGCGTTGCGGCGTGCGACGCCCCCAGAGTGGGCAGGCGCACGACGGCGCGGGCGCCCGCTTCGAGCAGGGCGCGGCGCCGGCTGCGAGTGTGCGAGCCCGCCTGGCACAGGCGCGCTCGCGAGCGGCGCACGCAGTCGCGCACATTGCTGCGAGTCGCCGCTGCCGCGGCGAGGCTGCGCGCGCACCACAGCAACGGGCTGATGTCAGGCCGTGCTGGAGGCGGCGGCAAGGGCGGCCAGGGCCGCAAGGGCAGCGGCAAGGCCAGCTCGGGCGGCGGCCACAGCGGGCAGAGTGGCAGCACTCCCCCGTGGGCCGTGCCGCCGCCGCCGCCCGGATGGTGGTGCCCGACGTGCGGAGGACTCAATGGCCCTGCTGATGCCCTGTGCCGCTCCTGTTTCCCTCTTCCCGAGCACGGACCGATGCATGGAGACGGAGGAGGGACAGCCCGCCCGCGCGCGGGCCCGCGTGGAGACGGCCGCCAGCCTCGTTCTGCCTCGAGGCGTCGCCGCCGCGGCGGCAAGGGCGAGGCACGTCAGCCGGAGGCGGAGCCGAGGCCGCGGTCAGCCTCGAGAGTCCGCTTCGAGGACGAGGACACTGAGGACGGCGGAGGCGGGCCGCGGCTGAGGTCGGCCTCGAGCCGCCGCCGGCGCTCCGCAGACGGCGATGGCCGTCGGAGGCGGTCTGCTGGAGGCGAATCTGATGCATCAGATGGCGACGAGGACGGCCGCAGCCCCGCGCTCGGCATCCTCCCCGCGCTCCCGTCGGATGCGCGAGCTCACCCAGCCTGGGTCGAGCCGCCGTCGGATGAGCGCGGGCTCACGGCCCACAGGCGCTCACTGCGCCAGATGGCGGCCGCCACGGGCAAGAGGCTGCAGGCAGCCATCGAGCTCGGCATGAGCCTGGAGCAGAGGCGGCCGCAGGAGGAGGAGTATGCCGTGCAGCTCAGCATGATCATCCTGGCCCGCCCAGCTGGCGTACGATGCGACCGCCAGCGCAGCTTCGTCCAGCGCGCACAGGCCAAGCTGGAGAAGGCCGAGGCCGCAGCTGCGCGGGCGCGTGAGGAGCTCGCGGAGTTGGAGGCCAAGGTGGGTCAGCGCGCCGAGGCCCTCGGCCGCGCCAAGACGCTCCTGGAGCAGCTCGAGGCCATGGCCCCCACGGGCGACGAGCCGATGGAGGAGCCCATCACGCCGACGCCCGTGGCGGGCGCTGAGGGCGATGCAGCCCCAGCCACGCCGCCCGACCGCGCGCCGCCCATCGCGGCCATCGCCGAGCTGCAGGCTGGCCAGGCGGCCCTCACCCAGCAGCTCGTCGGCCTCACGCAGCTGCTGACGACGATGCAGGGCCAGATGGCGGCGGCGCGCGGTGGGGCGGCACACGGCGATGCGCCTGCGCCTGATGTGCGGCCCTTTGCAGGGCCCCCCCAGCGCCTGGGGCCAGTGGCCCCCGCGCCCAGGCCAGAGGCGCCCGCCGTGGCCTACCCCGTGCCGGCCGACGCACCTGTGGCCCGAGGCCCCCAGGGGGGGGCCCCGCCTGCGGGCGCCGCCGTGGGTGCTGCATGGGGCGCTGCCGGACCCGCCGCCGCCGACGCCGTCGAGGTCCCAGTCAGCGCCGAGGAGGACGCTGCTGCGGCTGCCACGGCTGAGGCAGCCCGCAAGGTGAGGGCAGCTCAACGTGCTGAGAGGAAGGCTGCAGAACGTGCACGTCGCCCTGATGGCCAGCAGGGACTACGAGACGCGTTGGCTCGCCAGGCGTCAGCGCGGCCAGGTGCGTGCAGCCACCGAGGCCGCGGCGCCCTGCCGCCGTCGCCGCACGGCCGTGCCGCCGTTGCCGCAGAAGCAGGAGAGGATGCTGTCGCAGGTGCAGCCAGCCGCCGCCAGAGGCACAGCCGCAGCCACAGCCCTCGGCGCGAAGCGCCAGATGGCTTCATGCTGTGCGGCGGCCGCGCCGGCTCCACCGAGGGCAGCGAAGGAGCGACGTCGACGCTGGGGTGATGTGTCACGGCGGGCGGGCCACGGGGAGCGAGAGGGCTGCCACTGAGCCGTCTCAAGGCCCGCCTGCGACTGGCGTTGCGCCAGTCATGCCGACTGACACGAGCGGCGACCTTGTTGACCGAACCGAGGGTCGATCCGTGAGGGGTGGGGGCCATAGTGGGCGCTCCGAAAGGAACTCGCGAAGCCCCCGCCCCACAGCGGCGCTCGCCGAGGTAAGGTCGACGAGTGCTGCCGCACTATCACCTCGGATGGAGTCCGAGGCCAAGCAGCAGCCATGCTGCCCAATTCCAGATTGCACTGAGCTAGTCAGGCTACTGTGTCAGCCCTGGCTATCTTGCTCTCTCACTCCCGTCTTTCTTGGGCCAAATCAATTGCCCGAACATTGCCTCTTTCATCATTACCTTCATAGTAGTACCTGCCGTTTTTTTGAGACCCACGGAGCTTCTCCCCCCCCCCGACAGTGAGCAGGTTGTCAGGATGGAGGTACATACGGACGGGTCTGGTGGAACCAAACAACAGCACTTGGGTGGACCACCGTCTTGGGCATGGTGCGTATTTTCAGTCACGACGACAGGCAGGTACATCTGTGAAGGGTACTTGTGCGGTGTCGATCCTGATCTCTCCACCTCTGTTGCGAGCCCGTCTGGAGCTGCAGAATTTCAAGCTGCACTGTGGCTGGTGCTATGGTTATTGCAAGCTCCTCCTCGTTTTCGGGCCCAACCCGTGGTGGTATACACAGATAACATGCTGGTGGTTTCCGCTGCCGACGGGGGAACGAGGTATGTGTCGTGCGGTGATTTCCCATGGCTTTTTGACGGAGCCCTCAAGTTATTACGTCAGTTTACGAAGCTGAGCTGGAATCACGTTCACGGCCACAATGCCGATCCGCTGAATGAGCTTGCAGATACCATAGCACGACTGGCCTCCATGGGTATTGCGCCGACAGTAGAGCCTGACTTTCAACCGTGGTCAGTTTTGCTCACGTCAGCCTCTCTTGTACCATGGATGTGGATGTCTGCCAGCACCAACGTCGGTCATGGGGAGTATCCGAATGTTGGCGCATGCGAAATGCCCTCCATCAACCCTCCCGAGCTAGATCTCAGAACTGCCTTCTTGCCACCAGCTGGACGCGGCTCGGAAAACTCGTCTGTGCCTCGAGTATCTCCGACATCAGGTTTGCAGCCGCAGGTGAATTTTGCAGTGGCGAACGTACTCACACTGCAGCCCCGCAGGAAGGCAGCCCGACGAGGGAGAGGTACTCGAATACGGTGTCGGTACCAAGATGCGGCCGGCCTGGGTTTGCCCGGACGCATGCTCGCACTGGCTCATCAGTTCTCCGCGCACAACTTTCATGTGGTTGGCACGCTCGAGACTCGGTTGTGTCGTAACGGTTGGACAGCAGCAGGAGATTTTCTTGTCATTACCGCAGCAGCCGAATCCAAGGGGAAAGCAGGAGTGGCCCTATGGATTAACACACAACATGAGTACGCATGTGGGCACACGCTGGCGCGCCGTCACGTACGTGTCATCAGTTTCTCGTCTCGGCATTTGTTGGTAGCCATACGTGCGCCGCACATGTGTTTGGACGTGCTCGTCGGCCATGCTCCTCACTCTCGCCGTCCTCCTGCTGAAGTCGAAGCATGGTGGGCTCATGTGACGTCAGTGCTACGTGGGCGAACCCAGCCGGCCCCCCTGTACTGTCTATTGGATGCGAATGCGACTTTGGGATCACAGGTGTCAGATCATGTCGGTGACGTGGCGGCCGAGGTTGAAAATGCCAATGGACAGTGCTTTCACAAGTTCCTGCGTGACTCGGACCAGTGTGCGTTGTCTACGTTTCTGCCGTCATACTCTGGGATCCATGGGACCTGGTTACCACCTGGGGCTCAGGGCCAAAACCCGCAGCGACGTATCGACTACATTACGATCCCTACGGGCCAACTATCCAGCGTCATTCGTCAAGGAGTCGATATCGAGATCGAGCTAGCGATGCGATGTGACGACCACTTTGTGGTAACTGCTGATGTGTACGTGTGCCGTGCCGATCAGTATGAGCCAGCCGTCACATGGACACGCTCCCGACACGACGAGGCTAAGTATGCTGATCCCGAGTGTCGTGCTGCGTTTGAAGATGCCTTCCGCATGGTGCCCTCGCCGACGTTCACAACACACCCAGACGATCATGCCGCATATCTCAACAGGCATATCTTGGAGGCCGCTGCTCTCGCATTTCCGCCCAAAAGGTCCGACAGTGGCCGTGAGCCCCGTCGCAGTTGGATTTCCCAGGGATCCCTCGACCTTATGGATCAGCGCACGGCTGGGAGACGTGCGCTTCGGGCCCTACGGGCTCAGCTACCCAGGCTTCTACTGGCGTGTGTATTTGTGGCGTGGGCCTCGGACGGGGCCATGGATGGCGAATGGTTCTGTCACCGAACACGTCGTTTCCGACATAGTGAACGTGACGGGCTGTCGCACCATCCACTCTTGCAGACATGTCGTCGGATCGCGGATGCCGCTGACCAGGTTCTTGATGCTACCAAGGTTTTTGCGACGCCTCTACGAACACCACAGGGCAAGCTGACCTACCCACCGTTTACCCAGGACCACATCGTCGGCTTGCGATACCTAGGACGGCTGCCCACTGCGTATGAGCTAGCCGACGTCCCACGTGGTTTTCGGTTTCAGCTGCCCAACGTTCTTAACTTTTACCTGGGATGGTTTGGTTTTTTTTCTGGGCTGCCAGTATGGTGTTTCTTCGGGCCGCTACATACGTGATCCAACAGTCCACTGGCCAGGATTCAGCGTGGCATTGTGCCAACATTGCCCAGGGGGTCCGAAATGCTTGGGATCGACGGCAGTTCGCTGAAGCCTATGCCGCCTTGCGACGGATCGGGGCTGGGTCCAAGCGACGACGAATCGAGCGAGTGTTGCCCGCATTGCAAGATCTGACTGGCCAAGCCGTGGTATCCGAGATACAAGTTGCGAGGCGTTGGCAGCAACACTTTGCTAGTCTCGAGCTTGCGGCTACGATCTCAGTCGAGGACGTGCCGACATTCGCAGGATACTTCGGGCGCGCACCCGATGCGCGTATGTCGACCGAGCCTGTCAGTCTTGCTTCGATCCCCACCCTAGCTGAATTCCAATGGTCGTGTCGGCAGACACGCAGGTCGGCACCAGGATGTGACGGTATTTCAGGCGGCCTCATGAGGGCCCATCCGACCGCTATCGCGGAGTATTACTACCCTCTACAGCTGAAGTCTACCCTTACACTAATGGAGCCCATTCACTGGAAAGGAGGTTTTTATCGGGACCTCATCAAGTCCGGCCAGGCTGATCCGACACGGTGCAGCAGCTCCAGGTCCATCCTTGTCTCTTCCCAGGTGGGCAAGGCAGCCCGACGTTGTCCACGGCCCCGACTTTTGCCCCACTTGGCATACGAGGCGGGTGAGACCCAGTTCGGAGGGCTTCCAGGACGAGGTACCACCCACGCGTCCCTGGTGCTCCGCGTTTCGCAATCCCTGGCCAAACTCCGGAAGATGTCGTTCGGGGCCCTATTCTTGGACGTCGTTCAGGCCTTTTACAGGGCCATTCGTGAGCTCGTGGTGCGTGCCCACCGCGAAACCGACCTCGACGACCTTACTGCGGCTACCCTGGTGCGCGCCGCTGGTTTACCCCCGGCCGCCATGCAACAGCTGACCGACCGATTGCGACAGCGTGCAGCAAACCTGTCAGCTTCCGAAGTCGATCCCCACACCGTTGCCCAGGTCGAGCAGTGTTACCAGGCACCCTGGTTTATTTACGAGGGATCTGGCCAGGTCTCGTTACCTCAGCGGTCTTTCTTTCCAGGCCAGCCACTTGCGGATGTCCTCTTCGAGATTCAGATGGCCGACTGTATGCAGGACGTACGAGCACGCATGCTTGACGAGGGCACGCCGTACATGCTACCACGCGCAGAGCAGAGATCCATCACCGCGCTCGTTAATGACGGTACAGGCCCCGACCTCCCAGCTGACCTCCCCCTCGTTGACATATCATATGCCGACGATGGCACAGTCGTGCTCATACTGCCTGCTGAACAGATGTATGATGCGCTCAGTCAAGTGCTGGTTATAGTATCAGAGGCCTTTGCGCGCCGTGGACATATCCTCAATATTGGGCCGTCTAAGACTGCCGCGCTGATCAAATGGCGCGGGCCAGGCACCAAGAACGCACGACATACAGCATGGCACGTGCACGACGGACGGGTCACGAGACATTCGGATATACTAGGACAGCTCAGTGTGCCGATCGTACACCACTACGTACATCTAGGGTCGGTGATCGATGCGAACTCTGCGATGCTGCCCGAGATACGTTACCGAGCTACCTCGACAGCCTCGTCGCTGCAGGTTCTTCGACGACGTGTTTTTTCGACCGACGACCTAGCACTACACCACCGACTTGTGCTAGCCGACAGTCTGGTCATGTCAGGGCGACTGTACAATGCAGGGGCGTGGGGAGTGCTAACGACCTCAGAGGCCAAGCTGGCCCATCTGGAAACCATGAAGGTATACCGAGCCGCGGCTCGAGTCCGCTTCCAGGAACATGATTCGCAGGTGTCCGACGCCCTTGTGCTTGCGAGGCTGCGCAGACCTACCCCCGCCAACACGCTCCGTGCCGCACGTCTCCGACTACCCGGCTCGCTGTATCATACGGGGCCTCTCCTCGTTTTCTCCCTCGTTGCCGCAGACTGGCGCGCTGCCTCCGATGCCCCCGCACGCGAGCGCACTACTCTTGGACAGTGGATCCAGGACCTTGCCTGGCTACGATGTGCCGTCAAACAGTGCCAGGACCTACCAGCCCCAGCTGAAGACCTCAAACCCTGGGAAACATTTATACGACGAAGTCAGACAGCCTGGAAGCGCATCATACAAGTGGCGATGCACGCGTACACCCAGTACATTTCCAGGAAAGAGCTTGCTTCCCATATGGAATCCCAGTTTTTTGCAGCTGTAAGGCCAGCAGGTGTGCCAGAACGTGTGTATACCGACGAGCACGGGCTAATCGTCCCACCGCCGTCTCCCGTGCAGGAAGCTACCATGGAGTGCCCATGGTGCGGTGAGGTTTTCGCACGACATCGAGCAATGCGCACACATGCCGCCCGTACACACCGACAGATTGCGACACTTGCGCGTGGTTATGCTGCTAGGGACGGTTCATGTGCAGTGTGTCTGTTAAAGTTCAACGCCAGACCCCACCTCATCGACCACCTGTCGAGTGATTCCCCTCGATGCCTGCTGGGCGGCCTCTTAACTACAGACAACCCAGCACACCACCTAGACGACACGACTACACCACCTCGACCAATCGGAGCTACACCCCACATCAAGATTCCCCGCCGACATGTGATCGTACCCACGACGCGGCTACTTGGGCCGCTCACTCAACTGGCTACCGACCTAGCGACGTTAGTTACACAGGAGTACGCCCGCCAGGTTTTACTTGAATCGGACCCCTACCTCACCTGCCGCCTGCGCGGCACTCATGCCACCTTCCCCTGTCCCACTCCTAGGCGCTCCCCCACCCGCCCAGTACCCGCCAGTACAGACGGAGCGGTATCCGACGCGTATGTATCTGACCGAGCAGTATACACATGCAGCTGCTCAGGTTCTGCCGTCAGCGATCCGACGGTCAGAGTACTACATACTAAACCTATACTGTGGGAGACGCCGTCCTGGGGATGTCCAGGCTTGCTTAGAAATGGAGGAGTACCATACCGATTTCGCCGTATACGTACTTTCGATCGATATCGCTATCGATCCCGTTCTTGGCAATATGATGCGCCGTGAATCCCTAGACATTTGGAAGGAACACATACGTGCAAAACGTGTTGCGCTGTCAGGAGGAGGGCCCCCGTGCGAAACATGGGCTGCCATACGCTGGGCCCTTGACAAGGGCCCCCCACCACTACGTTCCCACGACGATTTCTGGGGCCTGCTATCGGTTACGCCGCGCCAGATGGAACAGCTACGTGTGGGCAATGAGCTCCTTGGAGCCATGATTGAGCTTTTCGCCGAACATTTGATTGTGGGCACTTGCTGCTGGATGGAGCATCCCATGCCAGCCGACTGGAGACAGGCAGCAGTGAGTTCTTTCTTTTGCCCCCCCCCTACGGGCCATCATGGCCTCCCCAGCCGCGACCGTGACAGACTTCGACCAATGCGAACACGGCCAGGTTGCTCGAGCTCCCACCCGCATTCTGGCGCTGCGGATGGAAACCCTTTCTGGCAGGCTTCTGGAGACCCCAGGTCGTGGAAGATGTTCTCACGGACGGGGGGCCCACGAGGTACTCATGGGGTTCGATCGGGCCCGAAACGAGTGGCGTACTGCCAAGAAGAAGACATACCCTCCTGCTCTATGTCGAGTATTGGCCGACGGTATCACAGACGCGATCAACCATATGTGTGTGACGTGTGGAGACGATACACTGCCAGAGGACATGAGGGAGGAGGAGGAGGAGTTTCGTGGGTCCCTGTCAGCTTTTTATGTAGCATGGGACCCATATCTCGGTACTGACGAGTCTTGGGCGCCCGATTTTGTCGATTCTCGGTCCCGGAAGGTGCGTGCCGATCCAGAGCGCCACAGGTTCCTCCCCCCCGAATCGCCAGCCACCGAGTATGCAGACGCAGGCGTTGTGCATGATTCCACTGCGGAGCCGCGGGACCCCGGCCCGATCGAGGCCTCAGAGGAACAGGAATATGCAGATGTACTTGCTTTCCTGGATGGCATTGAATTGCCACCACCTGGCTCGCTTGCTCCGCCCCTTGCACCCGTTTCCCAATCTCCGTGTCCCCCGCCGCCCCCACAGCCCGTTGAGATTACACCAGAGTTGCGTACCCTAATTGCTACCAAGCGCGCGCAAGCTAGAGAGCGACGTCGGACTCGACTCGCTCAGCGAATAGCCCCATGGACTTCCCAACCCGGTTTCGGGGTAGGGCTGTTTGATAATGCGCATGAGTAAATAGGATGTTGGGCGGAGGGCCTCAGGGGTAGGTAGTGGATGGGTAAGGGATTGCTTTCTCAGTCAGGCACTTTGTCAGCCCTGGCCTTGCTCTCACATACGCTTCGTCTTTCGAGCCTTGCGTTGCCTCTTTTATCTCACCTTATTAGATGCTCACAGACACCCGCGCCACGCACACGTCACTTGGGTGGACCACCGTCTTGGGTGGTGACAGGCCAGCAGGCTGACAGCGGGGTACTTGTGCGGCCGTGCTTTGATCTCTCCGCCTATGTTGCCAGTGTTTCGAGCTTTGCGAAGTCCTTGCTTGTGGCTGGTGCTATGGTTAATACGTGCCCTCCTCGTTTGGGTAGTCCCGTGGTGGTATACAGATAACCCCCAGCTCAACCGTCAGTTTCGAGCTGAGCTGGAATCACGTCCGCTGAATGAGCTTGCATTCCATAGCCGTCTGACCTCCAGAGTTGCGCCACAGTAGGCCTAACTTTCGTGTGGATCAGTTTTTTCTGCAGGCAGCCTCTCTTGGACCATGGATGTGTGTCTGTCGGCCACCTTCAGTTTCCAGGAGTATCCGACTGCAGCAGGTTCAGGTGATTGTTGTAGATTGGTTGGTCGGGCAGCGGAGGTTTTAGCAGCGAGGCAGTGTAGCAACAGTCAGAGAGAGCGGCAGCCCGCCTCTCTTGCTCTCTCGTGCGCACGCCTGCCTGCATGTGCCGTCCCGCCCGCTTGCCCACTCTCTCGCTGACAATAAATTTCAGACAGTGCGTAACAGGTTTCTGAAAGCAGTTGACGTGCGCAACTGTAGACAGCTCGAGAGTCAGCGTGGTCGGCCGAACCGAGGGTCGAACCGTGAGGGGAGGGGGCCATAGTGGGCGCTCCGAAAGGAACTCGCGAAGCCCCCGCCCCACAGCGGCGCTCGCCGAGGTAAAGTCGTTGAGTGCAGCTGTTTTGAGAGCTGACAGCGGTCGAGGAGATCGCAACATGCATTCGGGAGGGGGTGGAGTATGTCAGGTTGGGCGGACGTGCTGAGTTCAGAAAGGCATGTGCCTGCCTCTCTTGCTTCTTTCCGCCGCCGCCTGCTTGCCACCCGCTCGCCTGCTCTCTCTCCACCGTCAACCTGGACAGAGGTGCGCCCCCTCGCGTTTCTGTCACCGACCGACTGTCAAGCTTCAAGCCTTGGCCCGTGGGGGGCAGCGGCCGGGGGCTCGGTGAGCGTTGTCCGTCGCTAACCACACACCCGTTGCGTGTGGCACCGAACCCCCGAGTGTCCGTCGGTCCGCGCGCCGCCAGCCAGGCGCTCATGCGGCTGCACGCCACAGCCCCCGCTTGCCGCCAGCCTTTCTTGCTTTTGTCTTGCAGATAAGGATGGGAGTGGGAGTGGCCGGTAGTTGTGAAGAGGGGTTAAGGCAGCGAGTACATCTCTGTCAAGCGTGTTGTCTTGGTGCGGCCAGGGTTACGCCGAGAGCAACCGCGCAGGATTGCCCACCCTGGCCGCAGCCACTTCCTGGCCACGGTTGAAAGTTTCAATCCCTTGCCGCCTAGTGCCAGACGCTCTGCGTCCACATTGCTGCCCCGCACCCAGTCGTGCGCGTAGTTAATACTATGGGACTGGGTGGGATTCATGGGATTGGAGGAAGTTACTGTCTGACTTGACTTCAGGTGCCCGTGCAGAGTTTGCGAGTTTCGCCTCTTAGTACAGCCACACGAGTTGACTGTGCTGACTGCCTCTGCTAGCAGCAGCGCCGCCATTAGCTGACAGGCCATATGCTTCATCAGCAGCGCAATCCAAAAATCCTCCTCCCTCCTCCCTCCTCCCTCCTCCCTCCTCCCTCCTCCCTCCTCCCTCCTCCTCCGCTCCCTCCTCCCTCCTCCTCCTCCCTCTCTCCTCCTCCTCCTCCCTCCTCCTCCTCCCTCCTCCCTCCTCCCTCCTCCCTCCTCCCTCCTCCCTCCCTCCTCTCCTCCTCCCTCTCCCTCCTCCCTCCTCCCTCCCTCCCTCACTCCCTCTCCTCCTCTCCTCCTCCTCCTCCTCCTCCTCCTCCATTCATCATCAATCATCAGCATCATCTCATCATCATCAGCAGCAGCAGCAGCATCATCATCAGCATCAGCATCAGCATCAGCATCAGTATCATCAGCATCCCAGCATCATCAGCATCATCAGCATCATCAGCATCATCTCATCATCATCATCATCATCATCATCATCATCATCATCATCATCATCATCATCATCATCATCATCATCATCATCAACAACAACAACAACAAACTTATTACTCATCCTCCTCCTCCTCTTCCTCCTCCTCTTCCTCCTCCTCCTTCTTCTCTGCCTCCTCTTCATCCCCCTAATCCCTCCACGAGTCGGTGAGTTTTGACAACCGGCTTAGGTGCGGCTCGAACATTTAACGCGGGCGTTCGATCTGCTATTTTTCGGGCCTCCGCCTGGCAGGTGCCACGCAGAAGGTGCGGAGGGGTGGAGTAGGAGAGTCAACCCCGCTAGGAACACGTCCGCCCTGCAAGCTGCCCCCTGGCCTACATGCGCCCCCCGTCATATTCGAGTCAGCCACCCTCGGTCGCCGCGTTGCGAGGAGGTGATTCGATGCAAATCGCCCGAGCCTGCCCCATAGCACGCCTAGGCCGCCGGCCAGTGGGCGAGCGCGTCCACGGTCGTGAGGCTCAGGGGGGAACTGCCTGCCAAGGAGGGTGCCAACTATACACCTGCTCCGACCTCGGCCAGGCCCATCCTGGGGCCCAGATCCAGGGAGGCGTGCAGTCAGCGTGCCACCACGAGGGAGACTGCATGGAAGGAACCCAGGAGTTGTTCTGGCCCCGGCGAGCCTCGGCCACGAAGAGGTCCCCCGGCGGAGATATTCAACGAGCCGCCCGAGAGCAAGAGAGCCCCGCCTCGGCCGCAGGTGGTCCTTCCCGCAGCGTCCGAGCTCTGCACTCCTGTGCTGCGGCGCAGCGCGGCAGCGGCGGCCCGCACGCGCGCTCCAGCGGACCTCGGGAACGGCAGCCACGACCTGTCCTGCGGCAAAAGGGGGCGTGAAAGGCGAGCGCGGCCGCAGAGGAGGGCCACGGGGAGGGAGGGTACTCGCAAGGCGAGGCGCTGTCCCTTGGAGCGGCCAGTGGCAACGGGGAGGGAGGGCACTCGCAGGGCGAGGCGCTGCCCCTTGGAGCGGCCAGTGCGGCCCGCCGGTGCTGCATCGCCCTGGCAGTGGGCGCGGGGCGGCATCACGGCCACGCCCGGGGGCTGAACTCCACACACCAGCACGAGACCCAACATGGGCCTGGCCGGGATCGGTGCAGGCGTAATGGCTGGCGCCCGTCCTCCCGCCTGCGTCCTCCCCTCGAGCCGCGGAGACCCACTTCGGCACCCAGTCCAGGAGCGGCACGGACGCCGAATCCGCGGGTCCAGCCCGCTGGACGATCGCGGGTCGCAGGCAACGGGCCGCCGCCACCGTCGTCGCGGCCGTAACCGCCGTCGCCCTCGTCGTCGACGTCGTCGCCCTCGTCGTCGACGTCGTCGACACGTCGTCGTCGTCGTCGTCGTCGGTCCAACCCGCTGGACGATCGCGGGTATCAGGCCGCCGCTGCCGCCGCCGGCGCTCGAGAAGGGCACGCTCCTGGGGCTTTCCGAGGAGGGGTCCGCGAACTGCGCCAGGCCCTTCAGAAGCCACACCGCCATCCTGGCGAGGCGGCCCTCTCGGTGCCCCCGGAGAGGCTCTCGCCACAGGGTGCCAAGCCGGGGTGCAACACGACCAAGGGGCCCTCTGGAGAGGCTGGTGATTTGTCATGGGGGACACGGGTGGGGGAAACGGGTCCTCGACCCCGGGGCCTTCCCCCAGGGCGAAAGCTTCACCCCGAGTCGCGTTCTGAGGGTCCAGGGGCACGTGAAGACCCCCGGGGCCCGAGAACGGCAGGGCCCGTTTCCCTCAGGACCCGTTCCCCCCCCCCGTGGCGACCTGGAGACATTGGCGCGATTCGATGCTTCGCTGATGGCTTCCCCCATGGCGACCTGGAGGAATTGGTGACTCGATGCTTCGTTGATGGTCTACCGACCTGATGGTTCCGCGGAGCACCGCTGCACACATTCGGCTACACGCAAGAGTGACCCTGGGTAAGAGAGCCCTTTGGTGCGCGGCCCTTCGGGGGCCGCGGGGGGGCGAAACCTGGGCGCGCAGGCCGCTGCTGCTGCTTCGTTTTCAGCCATCTGAGGACCCATCTGCGCCCGCACCACAAGGTCACTCTGGCGAGAGTTGGCGGCGCGCACAAGGGGGTGGAGGGAGGGGGGAGGGCTTCTTAGAAGGAAGCTGCTTCTTGGAAGGCGCCGGCCTTGCATCTGTAGATAAGGCCCGCGCCTTCTGAGAAGCAGGGGTGCTTCTAAGAAGCCCTCTCCCCTCCCCCCACCCCCACCTGCGCGTGGCTGAGAGAGGTCACTCTGACGTCGAGTCGGACACCTGCTGGGGAGCCGCCCTGCCAGCTCCGCCACCCACCAGCCGAGAGCGGCCGCCGGCCGCGGCTCCAGAGCGGGGCCGCGCCGACGAGGCGCCGAGCGGCCCTCCTGGGGAGCAGGCTGCCTCGAGGCCTCGGGCTCTCGAAGGCCGACGAGGAGAGGAGGAGGAGGAGGAGGAGGAGGAGGAGGAGGAGGAGGAGGAGGAGGAGGAGGAGGAGGAGGAGGAGGAGGAGGAGGAGGAGGAGGAGGAGGAGGAGGAGGAGGAGGGAGGAGGAGGAGGAGAGAGGAGGAGGAGGAGGAGGAGGAGGAGGAGGAGGAGGAGGAGGAGGAGGGAGGAGGAGGAGGAGGAGGAGGAGGAGGAAGAGGAGGAAACCGCCTGGGAACCGACGTCATGGTGCGCCAGCGGGCGGTGGATCCGGATATCCGGCTTGGCCCCCACGGGGGCCCGAATGGGTCTATGTCCACCGCCGCCTGTGGAGGTCCACTGAAGGGGCCCCAGGACACACAAATAAATACACACAAATAAAAAGATTCCCCATATTTTCCCATATTTTCTGAATTTTCGTCTTCGCCCCCACTCCCCATATTTCCCCATATCTTCCTGGGAATCGACGATGGATTGTGTCTGTGTGTGTGTGTTTTCCCCTCCTGGTCCACGGGGATCGATCCCCCCGGCGCTGGCTCTGCACGAGTCTCCGCCTCGGACGGCTGCGGGAAGCGGCCTCACGCCGTGAGGCTGGCTGGATAGGGAAAGATGTTCTCGGCCGCCAGCCGCGGGGAGGGAGTGAAAAGGGGGCGGGCCCTCCGCGGAGACGGGAGACTTCTCAGGAGGCCGAAGGGCTTCTGGAAGCCCCGCCGCCTTCTGAGAGGGCCTCCCCCTCTAGAACGTGTATAAATAAACATACATATCTATATATATATATAATAAATAGACATATGAATCTATATATATATACACACATATCCTGGCAAAAGACCCAACCATATGCAATTGTGAGTAGCGCAGTTGTGAGAACCGTATTCGGTGGAGCTCCGTATGGGGCCGCGAAACGCGTGAGGGGTGGGCCAAAACAGGGGTGACGCCCACATGTGAGCACTGCCACTGGGGCCTTAGGTGGAGCCCCCTACGGGGCCACGAAGAGGTGTCCCGAAACGGGGGTGACGCCTGCGTCTGAGCACTGCCATTGGCGCCTTCGGTCGTGGAGCTCCCTATGGGGCCACGAAACGTGTGAGGGGTGTACCGAAACGGGGGTGACGCACACATGCGAACTGCACGACTGGGGCCTTTGGGTGGAGCTCCCTATGGGGCAGCGAAACGCGTGAGGTGTGTCCCGAAACTGCTGGGGCGACACCCACATGCGAACTGTGCCACTGGGGCCTTGGGTGGGGCTCCCTATTGTGCCACGAACCGTGTGAGGGGTGTGCCGAAACGGGGGCGACACCCACATGCGAACTCTGCGGCATCAGGTAGAGCTCCCTATGGGGCCACGAAACGTGTGAGGGGTGTGCCAAACTGGGGCGGCGCCGCCATGCGAATCCTGCCACTGGGGCATTCGGTGGAGCTCCCTGTGGGGCCACGAACTGTGAGAGGGTGTGCCAAAAATGCGGCGGCGGCGCCATGCGAGCTGCGCCGCTGGGGCCTTCGGTGGAGCTCCCTATAGGGCCACGAAACGTGTGAGGGGTGTGCCAAAATGCGGCGGCGGCGCCATGCGAGCTGCGCCGCTGGGACCTTAGGTGGAGCTCCCTGTAGGGCCACGAAACGTGTGAGGGGTGTGCCAGAATGGGGCGGCGGCGCCATGCGAGCTGCGCCGCTGGGGCCTTAGATGGAGCTCCCTATAGGGCCACGAAACGTGGGAGGGGTGTGCCAAAAATGCGGCGGCGGCGCCATGCGAGCTGCGCCGCTGGGACCTTAGGTAGAGCTCCCCATAGGGCCACGAAACGTGAGAGGGGTGTGCCAACAATGCGGCGGCGGCGCCATGCGAGCTGCACCGCTGGGACCTCAGGTGGAGCTCCCTATAGGGCCACGAAACGTGAGAGGGGTGTGCCAAAAATGCGGCGGCGGCGCCATGCGAGCTGCGCCGCTGGGACCTTAGGTGGAGCTCTCTGTGGGGCCACGAAACGTGTCAGTGGTGTGCCAAAATGGGGCGGCGGCGCCATGCGAACTGCGCCACTTGGGCCACAGGTGGAGCTCCCTACGGGGCCACGAACCGTGTGAGGGGTGTGCCAAACTGGGGCGGCGCCGCCATGGGAACTGCGCCACGGGGACCTTAGGTGGAGCTCCCCATACCTATAGGACCACGAAACGTGTGTAGCGTGTGCCAAAAATGGGGCGGCGGCGCCATGCGAACTGCGCCACTTGGGCCACAGGTGGAGCTCCCCACGGGGCCACGAACCGTGTGAGGGGTGTGCCAAACTGGGGCGGCGCCGCCATGGGAACTGCGCCACGGGGACCTTAGGTGGAGCTCCCCATACCTATAGGGCCACGAAAAGTGTGTAGCGTGTTCCAAAAATGGGGCGGCGGCGCTGGAACCTTCGGTGGAGCTCCCCATACCCTATAGGGCCACGAAACGTGTGTAGCGTGTGCCAGAAATGGGGCGGCGGCGCCATTGGAACTGCGCCACTTGGGCCACAGGTGGAGCTCCCTACGGAGCCACGAACCGTGTGAGGGGTGTGCCAAACTGGGGCGGCGCCGCCATGGGAACTGCGCCACGGGGACCTTAGGTGGAGCTCCCCATACCCTATAGGACCACGAAACGTGTGTAGCGCGTGCCAGAAATGGGGCGGCGGCGCCATGCGAACTGCGCCACTGGGACCTTCGGTGGAGCTCCCCACGGCGCCACGAAACGTGTGAGGGGTGTGCCAAAATGCGGCGGCGGCGCCATGCGAGCTGCGCCGCAAGAACCGTAGGTGGAGCCCCCTTATGGGGCCAAGAAACGTGTGAGGGGTGTGCCAAAATGTGTCGGCGGCGCCATGCGAGCTGCGCCACTGGGACCTTAGGTGGAGCTCTCTATGGGGCCACGAAACGTGTGAGGGGTGTGCCAAACTGGGGCGGCGCCGCCATGCGAGCTGCGCCACGGGGGCCTTAGGTGGAGCTCCCTGTAGGGCCACGAAACGTGTGAGTGGTGTGCCAAAATGGGGCGGCGGCGCCATGCGAGCTGCGCCGCTGGGACCTTAGGTGGAGCTCCCCATAGGGCCACGAAACGTGAGAGGGGTGTGCCAAAAATGCGGCGGCGGCGCCATGCGAGCTGCGCCGCTGGGACCTTAGGTGGAGCTCCCTATAGGGCCACGAAACGTGAGAGGGGTGTGCCAAAAATGCGGCGGCGGCGCCATGCGAGCTGCGCCGCTGGGACTGGAGCTCCCTATGCGGCCACGAAACGTGTCAGGGGTATGCCAAAATGCGGCGGCGGCGCCATGCGAGCTGCGCCACTGGGACCTTAGGTGGAGCTCTCTATGAGGCCACGAAACGTGTGAGAGGTGTGCCAACATGGGGCGGCGGCGCCATGCGAGCTGCGCCACTGGGACCTTAGGTGGAGCTCCCTATCGGGTCACGAAACGTGTGAGGGGTGTGCTGAAACCGAGACATGCGGAGAGCCAAAGCAAGGAGGGAGGAGGAGGAGGAGGAGGAGGAGGAGGAGGAGGAGACGCGGGGCGCTGTCTTTTCAAAACGAGGACCCAACACCACAGGATGTTTGGGAAACACGGCATAAACATAAATGTTTGGCACACCGCGCGGATTTCTTGGATCTGAGCTGGACCCCCCTCCCTGGCGCGCGGAGCGCGCCAGGGGCGACGCCAGAGGAGCCGCCAGGGGGGCCCGGCGCGGATCCGAGAAGCCCGCGCGGAGCGCCAAAAGTTTGCGCTTCATGGCGCTGTTCCTTCTTCGATCCTCGCTTCCCCCCCCCCCCACTCGCCGCCGAGATGTACTTGGACAGGTGCGCCGGCAGGAAGAGGGGCATGGCCATGGAGTCCGCGGGCACCGCAGAAGCGCGGCCACACCAGGCGTCGAAAGAAGGGCGCACTGGGGGACGGCCAGCAGATCCCGGGAGGAGGGAGGAGGGCAGGGGGGGAGGACGGGAGGGCAGGGGAGGGGGGAGGGAGGAGGGAGGGAGGAGAGGGGAGGGAAAGGGCCGGAAGGGAGGGGGAGGGGGAGGGAGGAGGGGGGAGGAGGAGGAGGAGGAGCAGGAGGAGGACGAGGAGGAGGAGGAGGACGAGGAGGAGGAGGAGGACGAGGAGGAGGAGGACAGGGAGGCGGCAGGCTCCCTTACCCTCCTCCTGTCCCCATCACTTGCACGACACGTGACTCGTCCTCGTCGCACCACCGCTCGTGTTGCGAAGGCCGCCTGGGCATTTCGCCTCATCACTTGAGATCCCAAATCGCGAGCTTTCAGCAATCCAAATAAGGATGGACAGCGGGTCGCTTGCAAAATGTGGCTCTCGATTTGGCGCAGATCACACTCGTCATAAAAAACTCCACTATGAAGGGCGGGTGGCTTTCAAAGTATGATTCTCGCCTCAACGCCGAGCACATGCGCCTTGACAGCTTCCAGCAGCTGCAAGGATGGAGGGCGACTCCTTTGCAGAATTGTGGTCCCGCCCGAGACTGCCTGAACACTCATGTCGGCGGCAAACGAGGGGGGAAGTGAGAAGGAAGAGGCCCTCTCAGAAGGCGGCGGGGCTTCTCAGAAGCCCTCCAGCCTCCAAAAAGTGCTCTGTGCCTTCGGGGAAAGCTCAGAGAACCTCTCCGGAGGCCACGGAGCCTCCGAGCCTTCTGAGAAGGCCCGCCCCCTGCCACTTCCGCCCCTGGGCTCGCCGCCGGCTATGACCAGAACTGTGCTCCCGCCCGAAGCCGCCCGAACACTTGCAGTCGGGCTGCTGAAATTCGCCGGCCCAGCGGGCCAGAGGCGTGCTAAGATCTCCGGTAACTGGTCAACAATATTTCCAGTTCGCGCGCGCGGAGCGGCCCCTGGGGGCCCCCTGACGAAAAGTACCCTGGCAAGGCCCCCGGAGAAGCCACCAGAGCACTCCAGGGGAGGGCCATTTTTCGACACCCCTCACGAGGATCGTGGCCTCCGAGGGGGGGGAGTCGACTACCCCCCCTCCCGCCCCAAGAGGCCCCCAAAAGCCCCCCGAGAGGCCCTGGGGGCCCCCAAGACGCCGCCAAGGAGCCCCAAGAGACTCCCAAGAGGTCCCCAAGAGGCCCCCAAGAGGCCCTAAAGAGAGCTCCAGGGCCAGCGGAATGAGCGAAGCGATTAAATAAGGAACGTTCAATAAGGAACGAAGCCCATTGTTGGCCCCAAGGGCGCCTGCGTGGAAGAGGAGCGCCAGAGAAACAGCCAAGAAGGACCTAGGGAGAGTCGAGCCCTTCCGAACCCACCAAACTCTTCCTTATTTCAACGCCTTCGCTGTGTGACCAAAATTCTGCGCCAACCATCCGACACGGATGCAGGGAAGCTCCTCTCCAAACTGGGGCTGCCGACGGACACTTTTTTCGGCCAGGCAGGGGCCATCTGCGCTGGCGGAAGGCGCGAAGCAAACGCGGGGGCACCGTTGCGGCGAACTGGCCCGCGTGCAAGAGGGGGGGAGCAGGGACAGAGCGGGCGGCCGCGAGGAGGGGGAGGAAGGCGAGGGCCGCTCAGGGGGGAACGGGCCACTCCCCGAGTGAGCTGGCGCGGCCGCCTGCCGCCGGACACGCGCGCGGGAGAGCCCAGAATCGCATCGACAAGTCGGATCGGCGATCGAAATCGATCGGATCGGCTGAGATCGGCAGCCGAAACGGCAAAGGGCGCATCGGCGGAGATCGGCAGCTCGGCAGGCCCCCATAGCAGAAGCGGGGCCCGCCTCGGAGGCCGCGGCCGAGCCGGAGGGGAATCGGAGGCCGCCGCGATCGGATCGGAGCGGGTTGGGATGAGTCGAAGTGACCCCTGGCGCGTGGCCTCTTACCAGCCTGGAACATATCCCTATCCCTACGTTGGGCATCGCCTCATCACGATGGCGATCTTGGGGACTTCCTCGGTTTCTGAGGGCGTATCCCCAAGAGTGTCATCTCCTCTTCGCGCGTCAGTCTTAGGGATAGGGACAGGTTCGAGGCTGGTGAGCCTCTGCGTGACCCCACCTCTCCGCACTCCCGGTGGCCAGAGGGGTGCAGCGCTGCCGGCGCTCGGGGCGGGGCCGGCGCGGGAGGGGCAGGCCCCCGGGGCGCTCGTCTGCCCAGCGGGACCTGCTGGCAGCGAGAAGAAAGGCACGCTCGGCGTCGCAGACTTCGGAGGGAGGGCCTTCGGACGGGAGGGTGTCCTACAGCGTCGCGCATGCATCCTCCTATGGTCCTCCTCCTCCTCCTCCAACACCTCCTCCTCCTCCTCCTCCTCCTCCTCCACCTCCTCCTCCCGCCTCCTCCTCCTCCACCTCCTCCTCCCGCCTCCTCCTCCTCCGCCGCCTCCTCCTCCACCCCTCCTCCTCCTCCTCCTCTCCTCCTCCTCCTCCTCCTC
>CAUYUJ010016643.1:206706-214206 GCA_963575745.1 Prorocentrum cordatum
AAAGTGGTCGGGGCGGAGGGGGCAGCGCGCTGGGCTGCTGAGGAGAGGGAGAGGGGGGGGGGGGGGCGACGACGACGCCGAAATAAAGTCGTCGGGGCGGAGGGGGCGGTGCGCTGGGGTGCTGGGGAGCGACACATAGCGACACATGTCGACACATATCGACATATAGAGACATATATCGACACACACACACATATCGACGCATGGCGACACACAGCGACACATAGCGACGCACACATGGAGACGCATAGCGACACACAGCGACACATATAGCGGCACATGAAGGGCACAAGGCACACAGCGACACATATAGCGACACATGAAGGGCACAAGGCAGCTGGGGGGAGCGACGACGACGCCGAAATAAAGTGGTCGGAGCTCTAGACATCCTGCGCAAGCGAATATATAGATATATAAATATATATACACACAATGTATACATATATACAGATGCACGTGTATGCATAGGTTAACTGCTACATTCGGTGGGGAACATGTTTGCAACCACGCGCCACTCGTCTAGGCGAAGATTGAGACGCATCAGAGGCCCAGGCGACAGAGGCGAGAGAGGGGGAGAACAGGGCGGGAGGGAACCGAAGAAGGCTATGGAGCCCCAGGGCCCCCCAGTTTAAGCCGTTCGTTGAGCAGTTACACATCAAAGCATGCCGCTCACAACCTGCCCGCGCACGCACTGACAGGTTAACTGCTACATTCGGTAGGGGGCATTTTCGCTACCACGCGCCACTCGTCTAGGCGAAACTTGAAACGCATCAGAAGCCCAAAATCCAAAAACAAAAAAAAGGGTTCACTGGGAGGGCGAGAAGGGCCATAGAAAAACAACCGCTTCAAGGTCCCTTTGGCGGCCTAGCGAACAGTTCACCATACAGTCAGCTAGATTGGTGGGCGGCGAGGGAAGTCCACGCGGCCCCGGATGCGGCCTCGCCTTCAAGGACGACGCCCGGTTTCCCCGAGGCCGAGCAAATCCCTTTAAAACTGCGGCAACGCCCATCCAGTTTTAAGGCGCCCTGGGGGTCAAGGCCGAAAAACAAAAACTTCGCGCGCATTCTCCAACGGACCCCAAATTGACCCTGATCACAAATCCTATACTGCACGCTACGCTGACTCGCAAGACGCTTCAAGTGTTGCGCGTGCCAAATCCTAATATTGACCAGATGTTCTAACACAACAGGCGCGCCTGCTCTTACGAGACACCTCATCAGAGTCAGAGCAGCTAAGAAGGAAGCGCTTCCCGCGGCGATCCTACTCTTAGTATATTCCGTGGCGTCTGGGATGCCCCATGGGCGCTGAGCTGAGCGGCCAGGCCGGCGGCCTCTGTCCCCGGCCGCGCCCAGCGAAGAGCAGGGAGGACCGAGCGAGGCAGCGATGACCTCATCACGAGCGATAGCTTTTCGAATTCGAGAGATCACTTGCAGGCGCGTAAGATCCTCATCCGGCCTGTTCTGGTGGTCGAAATCGCGAAAATTAAAACCCTGTCTGAGGGCGGCTTGCCCTGTCGAATCCGACCCAGCAAACAAATCTAGAACGCACCTACGTCGGCAAACTTGTCGCCTCACTGGGCAGTCACCTCGACACCTCTTCCGCGTAGTATGTCCTCGAGTCGATTTGCGCAGTCGCTCAGAGTGTCGCGCAGCAAGGCAGGCGGCGGTGCTCGCGACTGACCTAGCAGAGCCGCCTTCTGGCATCTCTGCGCTGACTTGGCATGCTTCCACCGACCCCTTCTTGGCATCTCCTCGAACGCCCTGCCACGCCTGGCCACATCTAAGCTTGGACCTCATTGTTGAGCCTGGCATGGAACTGCGCGCTGTTCCACGCCCAGGTCCTGCAGCGCCATCCGAAACATTTCCAGGAACTGCGGGCGGCTGAAGTCCCGCATTTTTCCTCCGAGAGCCCCTTGCACGAGCTCGCGGAAGATGGGCGCGGCACACTGAAACCAACCGCTGCCCAGCATCACCCCTGCATCCGCCCGCCCCATCTTGCCGCGCAGCGGCTTGCTATCTGGAAGGAGGAGCCGCGACCACCAGCGGCATACCTCGGGCGCTGGCACAATCAGGTTGCCCTGCGTCAGGCAGAGCAGGTGACTCGGCCGGACGTCGCCCGACACCGTGGCGACCAGGAGGATGTCCATCTGCAGCGCACCAAGCGTCACCATGCGTCACGCCAGCCCACGCCAGAGGGCCAGCGGCCAAGCCCGGCGGCTCCGCCCAGGCGCCCGCGCGCGCCAGCCCCGGAGGCAGCGCCAGGCCCGCGGCGTCTCGCACTCGCTCTGCTTCGAGTACTCTGGGGGCCTGACCACCAGCTCCGCCATCATCCGATCGCCTTTTGCCGACTCGTGGTTGCCGGGGAGCAACACGTTCACATGGTCTACGAGGGCCTCGTCCGCCCGCGAGGGCGACCGACGCGGACGGCACGGCTCCGCGTCGCAGAACTCCAGGAAGGCGTCCAGCCCCAGGCCGCATTGCATCTTCGCGAGGGCACACTGACCGCCGCTCCAGGAAGGTCTGGCCCCCCGCTGCGACGCCGCCCGGCAGCGCCTCCGCTCCGGAGGCCCGCTTCCACTTGGCAGCGCACCTCAGCAGCTCTCTCCCGCGCCTCTCGCTGGCCCGCACGACCTGCTGTTCGTCGAGGCGCTGCTGTCGCCGTCGCTGTCGGCCACGATCTTGCGCTGCCAGTCCGGGGAGAGGGCCAGCAGGTCCGCGCCTCGCTCGGAGACCTGGCACCCGCTGGAGCCGGTCGAGGCAGCTGCAGGATCCTCGCCCCCGCCTGCTGCTCCGCGGGCCGCCCCAGCTCGCGCCTCCGCTTGGCCGCGGGCAACGGCGCGGGCAGCGGCCCCGCCCGTGCGAGCCCCCGCCGCCGCATGCAACGCGAGCTGAGGGACGGGAGGCGCGGCCCTCTCAAACGGTTGAGCTGGAATGGGGCACGAGTACGTCAGGCAGCGCTCAGAATACACGGGGCGAGAGCTGACACGGAGAGAAGAGGCCGAGGCCCGGCGAGTCTGGCCCGACGCGCTGGGAAGCAAACGATCCGAGAAATCGAACGGAGCGGGCGCCTCGACTGTAAACTCAAGACTCGCTGACGGATTGAGAACGAAGGGAGCGCGAACCCTGGGGGCGCCCCGTAAGAGAGACCCCGTTGAAGGTAAGGTATCGAGAAGCTGTGAACCGAGGGGCTCCTTGGCCTCTTGTTGAAGACTCTAGACCCGTAGTCGGCTGGGTTGAGCCCTGAGGGAACCATCTAACAGACGCTTTCACATTCCTTGCTAGACAATAGGCATGGAACCTGCGAGTTTGGACAAGAAGGACAAACTCTTTTGCTGCTCGACCCCTGTTAGAAGACAGCACAACTGACACGTTATCAGACAGGAGCAGCTGGCGACAGGTGGCCCCGAACACTGACTGGGCAATACGACGGGTGCCCATCACCAGCGCCCGGGCCTCCTTGATGAGGATGCCCTCCTCGAACCTCCAGCGCTGCACCTGCTTGCGCGGCAGCGGATGCTTGCGAGCCCCGCCGCGGGCACCACCGGGAAGCCAGGGTCGACCTCCCAGGCAACGTCGAGCTTCGCGTCGTCGTCCGCGTTGACTAGCCGCCACTCGCCGCCGTCGCCCCCCCAGAAGCCCGCCGCCACCAGCGCAGCCTCTCGGGCGCCCCGGCGGGCCGCAGGGAGGCCACCGCCCTCGGCCGCCAGCGGCCCCGCGGCGACCTCGCGGAAGCGGGTCCTTTCCTGCACGCGGCCCGTCGTGGCCACCACGCTGCGAGGCCAGCGCGCGGTCGACACCGCCCCCGCCTCCAGGCTGCTGTCGGCGGCCATCACCAGCTCGTTCCACTGCAGCGCCCAGTCGCTCTCCAGGAAGATCGGCAGCCCGCGGAACACCTCCAGGCCCATGTGGGTCTCGGGCCAAAGCGTCGCGGGCGTGGCGTAGGACTTCCCCATGAAGGCACAAACCGCTTGGAAAACGCTGAGAGCGCCACGCGCCCGCAGCCCGGCGTCGTCGCAGTGGCCCACGAGGACCTCTACGGCCCAGAATGTCAGACGACGTCTGCGCAGTAGCCCAGTGATCGCCTGTCTGATCAGCCAGAAGCGCTTCTGAGTGACCCTCGTCTTCCAGCGGGGCCCCGAAACCTCGGCACCAAGGGTCTCGGCCCCCATACTCACGAAGCCCCCATGCAGCAGCAACCCCTGCTCGTCGAAACCTTGGACGAGCTACTGCACGGCGTCAGAGACCAAGGGCCCCGAGGTCGAGGCGACGCCGAGGTTGTTCACGTAGACGCAGTGGGCGGCGTGGCCGTCGGAGATAGTCGGCCCAAAGACTGGCGGCTGACCTCGGTCCGTCAGAGGGCAGTGCGCCAGACAGGGGCAGATCTCCATCACCTTGCTCTCGTCGATGCGCCGCGCTGCCCGCGGGCCCCAGGTGGAGCCCATCGGAAAGACACCCCAGCAGGGGCTCACCAGGTCGCGCCACTCCAGCGAGCGGCCCTCCCAGAGTTGCCACATCGACGCGCAGGGCGAAGGCGGGGACCTCGGGGAGGCAGAAGCACTCGGTGAGCCAGTCCGATTGCCGCAGGCGGTGGAAGCAGTCCGTGACGTCCGCGAGCCCCAGGTGGAGGCCACAGCCCAGCAAGAGCTGCTGGACCTCCGGGCTCCAGGGGCCCATGCCCTCGGGCAGGGCGAACTCCACTCGGCTGAGGCCCTTCGCACAGCGGAGCGCCACGCCAGGCGGCGCCTCGAAGGGCTCGCCGGCGGGCCGCGCGTCCAGGACGAGGCGCAGCCGCTGCCCATCGTCCTTCTCCACGAAGAAGAGGCCCAACTGACAGCGGGGGAGGCGCGCCCATCTCAGCAGGCCACGGCGACGAAGGTCAGCGACAAATTGTCGATATGTCTTGGCGCTCCGTCTCAGCGCCACGGCATCACAGTTGGTGTCCGACTTCCGCGACGCAGCACGCGCTCGGGGTGCTCCGTCAGGAAGCGCTGCATCCCTCCACCGTCTCAGGGAGCGAGGCGAAGTCCTTTCTGAAGGGCGCGACACGGGCGAGGCAACCCGCCCCATCACACGGCGCATGCCCTCGCAACAGCCGGCGGACGGCCGCGCGTTCGCTGAGAGCGTCTGGACCCGGGCACCGCCACGAGGCTAACTCACAGATCCGCTCCAAAACCTCGAGCTGCATCGGGTCGAGATCGAAGTACGACGGCCCATTCCGAAAGCTCGCCAGCCAGTTCAGTGCGCCCACCGCCTCGTTGCCCATCTTCAGCGCCAGCCGCTCGCACCGCCAGAGGGCACGACCCCGGATGGAGTCGCACTGGGCAGGCGCCAGCGAGGCAGCGGGAACAGCTCCCCGGCCACGCGCGAGGCGGCAAGCCGACCCCGCTCCGCCCCTGCATCCCGGCCGGGGTCGGGGTTCCCCCCGGCCGCGGGGACCGTCATGGCCCCTTCGGGGGGGCGTCGGCTCCCCCCCAAGCCTTCCTTCTCGGCGGCGGCTGCCCTGGCCTGCCCTTGCAATCGGCAGCGGCGCCCTCCTCCTCGGCCTGGGACCGCGGCGGCCCCTTCCCGAATTTGAACGTTGACTGGGCCCCGTACTGCTCCTTGATCTTCCTGGCGACGGCCAGCAGCAGCGCCCGACCCGCGAGGTCGTCCGAGACACCGCGCCCGAGCCGAGCCGCGCGCGTCCCCAGACGGGCTCGGCGGGGTCTGAGCACACCGCCACCAGGCCAGCTCGTTCTCCCCCGAGCCTTGTGACCTCAGGAAGTCGCGAAGCCGCCGCCGCGGGTCCACGCTCGTGCGGGAGTCGGTCTGATCCACCGCGGTGCCGACGGTGACGCTCGCGGTCGGCTCGGCCACCACCCAGATGCGGTCGTCCACCCGCGGGGCAAGCGGCGGCTCCCCCCATAGACGATGTGCTCCTGGACGCGGCTCGCGGCCGAGGAGGTCGGCCCGCGCGAGGAGCTCGCCGTCGGCGGTCTCGACCTCCAGCGGCCCCGCGGGTGCGATGCCAGGGAGCCGAGCCTCCCGGCCGCTCTCGTTGGCAGCCCGCAGCTCGGGGTGCGTCGGCGGCGCCCTGGAGAGGTAGATCGGGCGCGGCCAACCTGCCGGGCCACTGCTGTCCACGGGCATCACGGCGGCCCCCTTTGGGGCCCGAGACGGGGCCAGCGCCAGTGAAGTCCCCCCCGTATCCGTCAGCGTCTGGCACCCACGCAGCCCAGCTGCCGGGCGGCACGCTCGAGTCGAGGAGGACCCGCTCGTGGTCGGCGGGGTCGTCACTTGTAGCGGACCGCTGGCCGGGCACCAGGCACCTCCAACACACCAGCCCCGCGACGCGCAGGAGGGGCGCCATCCCTCACGGACGCGCGTGTCTCCGCAGCCCCACGAGCTCCACCGCACCAGCGCCGCGCGCAGCGGCCAGCCTGCAGCAGCAGCGCCAACAGCAAGCCAGGGGCCGCCGCCAGGAGGGGACCCACGGGGCCCTCCTCCGCCACCGCCGGCGCGGGGTCCACCAGCGGGCACACCTCGGACGCCGCCGGGCAGGCGGGCGCCTCGGGGCAGGGCGCGCAGGCCTCGCCCGGGTGCCCGGGCGGCAGCCACGCGGGCGGGCACACGGCCTCCAGCGCACAGGGCGGGAGGGCTGATGGCGCGCCTGGGAACTGGAGTGGGTGCGAGGCCAGGTGGAGCAGTCCTAGGGCGAGGACCGCCCAGGGTCCGAGAGGCACCTGGGCCACTCGAACCGAAGAAGGCTATGGAGTCCCAGGGGCCCCCCCGTTTGAACGGCTCGTTTTGCAATGACACATCGAGTCATTCCGCTCACAGCCTTCCCGTGCACGCACTGACATACACACACCCTTTTCCAATATTTCTCATAATCTGAAGCGAAGCGAAGCGTACCAAAGACTGGTGCGGTGGGCTGGGGCCCGTTCACAGCTCGAGCATGTATGACACGTACGAACCTTGTAAACTTTCCCAACGAGGGTCTGCAGCAGCTTCCAGCCAATCAGTGGGCATGTCTGTGTATTGGCTCTGGCCCTCCAGCGGCTCTTGGCCCTGCGAACCTCCCTAAACGGGACACCTCCAGACCCTTGGCCCCGGCCGGGGGGCACCCTGGACGCCCTTGAAGACGGTTCCCTGTGCCTTCTGGGCTCTTCAAGTCCCTGCTGGGCCGAGGCAGGCAACGGGCCCAAATCCGTCAGGAGGGCGGCCAGACAGCCCTGCGAGAGCCCACAAAGGCCCCAGACACCCACCAGACGCCCGAAGACGACCCAAAGAAGACCCCCAAGAGGCATTCGAAACGCAAAAAACATTGATGTCCCATGGTTTTCGCATGATTTGGGGAATGCTCAGTTCTTCGGTCTTCCGGGCGTCCGAGACTGCCCAGGAGGCCAGAGCATCGCCCCAAATTTAACCAAGAGGGCTTCCAGGCAGTCCAACAGGAGCCCTAAGATGGCCCAACAGGGCCCCAAGATGGCCCGAAGAGCCCCATGACGGCCCAGGATGG
>CAUYUJ010016643.1:219206-268691 GCA_963575745.1 Prorocentrum cordatum
AGTGGCAACGGCAGTCGCAGTCACAGCCTCAGCCTCAGCCTGCCTCAGCCTCAGCCTCAGCCTGCCTCAGCCTCAGCCTGCCTCAGCCTCAGCCTCAGCCTGCTTCAGCCTCAGCCTCAGTCTGCCTTCAGCCTCGGCCTCAGCCTCAGCCTGCCTCAGCCTCAGCCTGCATCAGCCTCAGCCTCAGCCTCAGCCTGCCTCAGCATCAGCCTGCCTCAGCCTCAGCCTCAGCCTGCCTCAGCCTCAGCCTCAGCCTGCTTCAGCCTCAGCCTCAGTCTGCCTTCAGCCTCGGCCTCAGCCTCAGCCTGCCTCAGCCTCAGCCTGCATCAGCCTCAGCCTCAGCCTCAGCCTGCCTCAGCAGCCTGCCTCAGCCTCAGCCTCAGCCTCAGCCTCAGCCTCAGCCTCAGCCTGCCTCACCTCGGCCTCAGCCTCAGCCTGCCTCAGCCTCAGCCTGCAGCCTCAGCCTCAGCCTGCCTCAGCATCAGCCTCAGCCTCAGCCTCAGCCTCAGCCTCAGCCTCAGCCTCAGCCTCAGCCTCAGCCTGCTTCAGCCTCAGCCTCAGTCTGCCTTCAGCCTCGGCCTCAGCCTCAGCCTGCCTCAGCCTCAGCCTGCATCAGCCTCAGCCTCAGCCTCAGCCTGCCTCAGCATCAGCCTGCCTCAGCCTCAGCCTCAGCCTGCCTCAGCCTCAGCCTCAGCCTGCTTCAGCCTCAGCCTCAGTCTGCCTTCAGCCTCGGCCTCAGCCTCAGCCTGCCTCAGCCTCAGCCTGCATCAGCCTCAGCCTCAGCCTCAGCCTGCCTCAGCATCAGCCTGCCTCAGCCTCAGCCTCAGCCTGCCTCAGCCTCAGCCTCAGCCTGCTTCAGCCTCAGCCTCAGTCTGCCTTCAGCCTCGGCCTCAGCCTCAGCCTGCCTCAGCCTCAGCCTGCATCAGCCTCAGCCTCAGCCTCAGCCTGCCTCAGCATCAGCCTGCCTCAGCCTCAGCCTCAGCCTGCCTCAGCCTCAGCCTCAGCCTGCTTCAGCCTCAGCCTCAGTCTGCCTTCAGCCTCGGCCTCAGCCTCAGCCTGCCTCAGCCTCAGCCTGCATCAGCCTCAGCCTCAGCCTCAGCCTGCCTCAGCATCAGCCTGCCTCAGCCTCAGCCTCAGCCTGCCTCAGCCTCAGCCTCAGCTGCTCAGCCTCAGCCTCAGTCTGCCTTCAGCCTCGGCCTCAGCCTCAGCCTGCCTCAGCCTCAGCCTGCCTCAGCCTCAGCCTCAGCCTGCCTCAGCATTCAAAATGTGGCCCGGGAATGGAGTTCTGGGAACTCGAAGAACACGAAGTGGCCTACAGTTGGCTCCGGGCATTCAAAATCATGCCCAGGAATGGAGTTCTGGGAACTCGAAAACCACGAAGTGGCCTACAGTTGGCTCCGGGCATTCAAAATATGGCCCGGGAATGGAGTTCTGGGAACTCGAAGACACGAAGTGGCCTACAGTTGGCTCCGGGCATCCAAAATGTGGCCCGGGAATGGAGTTCTGGGAACTCGAAGAGCACGAAGTGGCCTACAGTTGGCTCCGGGCATCCAAAATGTGGCCCGGGAATGGAGTTCTGGGAAGTCGAAGAGCACGAAGTGGCCTACAGTTGGCTCCGGGCATTCAAAATGTGGCCCGGGAATGGAGTTCTGGGAGGTCGAAGAGCACGAAGTGTGTGACTGTTTGCTTAAAACGAGCCCGGCCCTCGCCTGTCCGGCTCCCGCCCAGACCCCCCTGGGGAGTCATCAGATGCTCTCTTTTGACCCCATTAGAAACCTATCAGTCTTCGCTGTTAGGTAACTAACACAAAAATCCAGGCGGGGGTAGTATGCCGCGCTGTACCGTGGCCCCTCCCCCCCATTGGCGCCATTCGGACCAGCCCCCTGCCCGAGCACGGTGGCGGAAGCGCGCGACAGCGCAATTGGATACAGGGCCTCTGGGCGTACGCTCCCAAGGAGCAGCCCAGACTGCCAGAGGATCTGCTGGGATAGGAGCGCGTTGTTGGCTACGAAGATGCTATCGGGGGAAGAGGCGATCGATACGAAGGTGCGGATCCACGCGTCCCACTTCTCTTTCGGCACCATGTAGAGCAGCGGCAAGCCGAAATAACCAACCACCGTGCGGTTGAAGCCCGTGAAGACATCACACAGATAAATCGGATTCGTGCAAAGAAACACGCTGGCGCGCTTCACGGCGGGCTTTCGCAAAAGCGGGCGTATGAATAACTGGAACCCGTGCTTCGACTCATCCAGGCCATCGAACACAGGGAAGGTATACGGCACGCTATCCTGCTGATCGCGGCAATTTGGGCTGCAGCTGCGGGGGAACGGGTGGTTATACACCTCGGCTCGACCCTCGTAGGGCTTCATAAAGTTCCAGTGCACGACCTCGTAGTCCGGGAGCAGCCGTCTGAACATCGAGAGGGGCTCGTTCGACAGTGCACGGTGAGTGCCGAGCTCGAAGATTGTGAAGGAAGGCTTCTCGCCTGCAGTGAGGTCACATCAGCCCACTCAAAGGCAGGCATGCTTTCCAACTGATGCAATTATGTTGTAGTTCGTCATAACGTAACATAGAAACACCCGCACGGCGTGGCAAGGCGCAGGACGGCGCGGCACAGCATAGCAAAGCACGACATCAACCAGCCCTGCTGCGAGGCCAACAACCTGCGAAGTGTTACTGTTTTTTACCATTTGGCATGTGTAGTCAAACGTGTCCTTCAAAGTGATCACCATTGCTCTCTGATGTAAGTGGGACGCAGGATGCCTAGTGCACTTGATTGTATGAGTCAAGCTGAGGAAAGCGCGGTCACCCTTGCCCGACGGCAGGGATTCACATGAACCTGACATCCGTTTGGCTGCAATAACGCTCAATTTCAATGCTGTGCAAGTCTGCATCACTCCTTTCATTCATTGGGCAAGTGCCAGCCGGGATCCCTGAAAGTCGTCGGGTTTCCTGGGAGCAGTTTGTAACCGCGCATGGCCGACCTGACGAGCAGACGGTTGTTAGTACGAAGCGGAACGCACTGAGGCTCGCACTTACTTCGCGTGCCCACATGCAAAGTGAAATCCCATGCCCTGTGAAATCCCATGCCTATGCCATGTTGGCATTCAGACATCAGCAATGGATTCTGGATGAGCCGAGATTGCGGCCATCATGCCATGCCATGCCGAGCTGTGCTGTGGCTTCCATTGAAAAGTTGCCATGATGTAATACGATACACATGCAATGCAACGCACTGCAATGCAATGCAACGCATGCCACAATGCTTGCATATGCAATTCAACGCAATGCAAACATGAGCAGTATACGCAATGCAGGTGAACGCTGCGCAATACAATGCTATCCTATTCAATGCTAGACATACTGTCATGCAGTGGTGAGCCAGACGGTGCTCTGCTCCGCACTGATACGCTGCACTAAGGTTTGCAGTGCAGGTCACCATATTGCATTGCACCTCATTGCGCTGCACTGCACATGCACTCGCTTGGGGAAAAACGCCCCAAACTGGGGCTGCGCCAGTTCGCTGTGTTTGCGTCGGAGGGCGCCCAGAGCAAAGTCTGTCTCGTGCCCCCTGGTGCCTCCAAGTCGACCCTGGGACAAGGCAGCCATTCATTCGAGCGCAGCATACTGCGAGACGGTGCCGTCCAACATAAACGCAACTCTCGCAGAAACGCAGCTCTCGTTTGTCCTCAATATGTCTCGCTCTCTCTCTCTCTCTCTCTCTCTAGGTATCTCTCCTTGTTTCTCTCTCTCTCTCTCTGTCTCTACCTCTAACCTCGGCTCGAGAGCTGACGCCAAGCGCCCCGCATCCATTCCTGCCTCGCGAGACTGGACACGAGCCTGGAGCCTTGATCTTTCAACCCTGACAGGAGCCAGCCCTGGCGAGCCCCCGCCGCCCCAGGAGAACTTCGCTACATCGATGGCATCCTGCGCATCTAGAGGAAGAAATAACGGCGTAAACATAATAAACATTCGACAGTCCGCGCGGAGCTCCGAAAGTTGATGTGTATGCAGCTGTTCCTGCGTCGACCTCCCTCCATCGAAGGCCTCCTGCGCATCCTCCCCTCCTCGGGGACGCACTGACCCGGGTCAGTGCAAACTCTGGTCAGTCTGGCTTTGCAGGATCCTGCAAGATCCTGCAGGATCCTGCGCGCTAACCCGGGTCTGTGCAACCCTCCGTCGGCGAGTCTGGGGGGAAGTGAGTTGGGGCGGGCCGTTTCGGAAGGCTCGGAAGTCCCCTGGCCTTCTGAGAAGCCCCACCGCCCTCTGAGAAGGCCTTCTCCTTCTCACTTCCCCCCCCCTGGCCGCGCCGCCGCATATCAGCCAAAATCGGTCCCCGGACCCCTCACGGGGTCCATCCGACGCGGTGGTTCACCCCGGACCGGATTTCCGGGTTCCTGGGGCCTGGAAACCGCGCACGCAGGCCGAAGAAGGTGAAAAGCCGCCCCGAACCTCGACGGTCCCCTCGCTCGCCGCCGAACCCTGGCTCTGCAGGATCCTACACGAGCTGGCGCTCTGGCTGACCACCGTCGCGAAGCTCCGACCTCTTGCCGAGAAGGGGGGGGGCGCCTGCCCGAGAGGGGCGGGCCGAGAGGCGCGGCCGCCGCGGGCCTGGCCCGAGGCGCGGCTCCTCCTCTCCCGCGGGGCGCGGCGAACCTGGCGCGAGGGGCTCACTGCTCCTCCTACCTCCTCCTCCTCCTCCTCCTCCTCCTCCCTCCTCCTCCTCCCTCCTCCTCTTCCTCCTCATCCTCTCCTCCTCCTCCTCCTCCTCCTCCTCTCCTCCTCCTCCTCCTCCTCCTCCTCCTCCTCTTCCTCCTCCTCCTCCTCCTCCTCCTCCTCCACCCCTCCTCCTTCCTCCTAGTATTCCTCCCCCCCTCCCCTTCTACTCCTCCTCCTCCTCCTCCTCTTCCTCCTCCTCCTCCTCCTCCTCCTCCTCCTCATCCTCCTCCTAGTATTCCTCATGCTCCTCCTCCTCATCCTCCTCATTATCATCATCAGCATCATCATCATCATCATCATCATCATCATCATCATCATCATCATCATCATCATCATCATCATCATCATCATCATCATCATCATCATCATCATCATCATCATTCATCATCATCACATCATCATCGTCTCATCATCACCATCACAATCACCATCATATCAACATCATCATCATCATCATCATCACCACCATCACCATCATCATCATCATCATCATCATCATCATCATCATCATCATCATCATCATCATCATCATCATCATCATCATCATCATCATCATCATCATCATCATCATCATCATCATCATCATCATCATCATCATCATCATCATCATAATCATCTTCATCATCGTCATCATCATCAGCAGCAGCAGCGACATCATCATCGTCATCATCATCAGCAGCATCGTCATCCTCCTCATCCTCATCATCCTCATCATCCTCCTCATCATCATCAGCAGCATCAGCATCAGCTTCAGCATCATCATCTTGATCATCAGCAGCAGCATCAGCATCAGCTTCAATAACAGCATCCGCATCCACATCCGCATCAGCATCAGCATCAGCGGCAGAATCATCATCATCATCATCAACAGCATCAGCATCATCAGCATCATCATCAGCATCATCGTGATCGTCGTCATCGTCGTCGTCATCTTCCTTCATATCCTCCTGCACGATAATTGTCCAACTCCACCTTCACATCCCATCCTCCTGCCCACGGGCTGACTCGAATCATAAACATAACATACACGCATGTTTGGCCATTGAGACCAACAGCCAATCTGGAAAACCTCAGGCACGCTATCGTTTGTCAACATTTGTGCTGCTGTTATGTTATGGGGGAGATCCATACCATGTTCCTCGTCCTGCTCCGCAGCCTCTTCCTCCTCCACCTCCTCCTACTACAACAACGTTCATGCTGAGACTGCTCGTTACTATCTGTTCGTGTGCCGTTCAAAATGCGTATATCCCAGACCCTCGATACCCGCGCTCGTCGTCTTCGTTCGAACCCCCTTGGGGCAGATCTCCCTGATCTGCCGCGTGTAGTTGGCGCAGCCCCTAAAACACGGAAATGGACGGAGGAGGGAAGGGACAGCGGGGAATGAGAAGGATGAAGTACGAGAGAGATTAGCAGCAGGGGGTTTAGGAGCAGGGAAACTAACGGCACAACCAGACGGTCGGGTCGGGCGGGCGGACCCTAACGAGCGGGTCGGGCGGGCGGACCTAGACGACCGGATCGAGCGGGCAGGTCGCTGAAGCGTCACTCGCGCATGAATCGCGAAGATATCTCTAGCGATAACGCGATTCCCAAGCAACCCGCGAGGAAGTCTAGAGCGAGAGCATGGTTCCTGAGTGTCGAGGGCGCGGCGTCGCAATGAATTGCCAGGATGTCCCACGCGAGAGCACGATTGTTGGATAACTTGTGAAGAGCCCCGCACGAGAGCGCGAGTTTGAAGAAACTGTGAGAAGCTATCAAACGGGAGCCCTGGCTGGTGTAAACCAGAGAAAGAGAGACCAAGACCTTGTGAAACACCAGGTACGACTCCCAGGAGGGAAGACTTCATTTGAAGAGCACAAGGCGCACCAGAGGGGGAATCAACAATAATTTATTCTTCAAGGAGTGAAAGTTCAATATTAACCTCCTCCACCTCCTCCTTCTCCCACTACAGCAGCCGATACGCATAATCGGAACCTCCTCCTCCTCCTTCTCCTTCTCCTCCTGTACTTCCTCCAGCCTGGGCGAGTTTCCGCGGCGTCGGCCCCGATGGCCGCTGGATCGTGGATCTGGGCCGGAATAGGTGGACCTGTCACAGGATCACGGGGGCTCGAAGCACGTAGTGGTAGGTAAAAGGGGCGAACGTACCCTTTTGTGCACGCCCGTGTTCTCTCAGCGACTCAAAGGGGTGAGTCGCGCCCTAAGCCAAAAGGCGATGCACCACTGCAGGACACAAAAAGGGGGAACCGGAGGGAGCAAAGGAGGAACACGGGACCACGTCTGAGCCGGGTGACAGGGGACCCAGGAATCCGACGTCGTGAGGTTCTCACAACGCGGCTCCCCCAAACACTTGGACCCCAGCCCGGGGACCAGCCTCTTATCCGTCCCGAGCAGCTGTTCTGCAGTCCCAGGGGGGCTCGGTGATGGCCCCGGAAGCCGAGCCTGGCGCAAAACCTCGCGTCGAGGCTTTCTCCGCCGACTCCCCCTGCCCCTGCCCCTGCCCCTTCTCATAAGCAAACGTGTCTGCGTGCGGAACACGACCTAGATGATGATGATGATGATGATGATGATGATGATGATGATGATGATGATGATGATGATGATGATGATGATGATGATGGTGATGATGCTGATGCTGATGCTGACGCTGATGCTGATGCTGATGCTGATGATGAGGATGATGATGATGATGATGGTGATGATGATGATGGTGATGATGATGGTGATGATGGTGATGATGATAATGATGATGATGGTGATGATGATGGTGATGATGATGGTGATGATGGTGATGATGGTGATGATGGTGATGATGATGATTAGTATTATTATCATTATTATTCGCTGCGGGGGAAAAACAAACAAAACAAAAACAAAAAACAACTCCTCCTCCTCCTCCTTCGACCAGAAGCACGGTCGAAGGTCGCTCGAGGATCGCACTTCACTCGGCCAGGGCTTCTGGGCGGCCGCACCGCACCCCACCGCCCCCCGGGAGAGCCCGGCGGTGGACCCAGCCCTGCCTGCGGGCCCGCGGCCCGCGGTGGCAGGGAGGAGGAGGAGAAGGGGAAGGAAGGAGGAGGGAGGAGGGAGGAGGGGAAGGAAGAAGGAGGAGGGAGGAGGGGAAAGGAAGGAGGAGGAGGAGGAGGGGAGAGGAGGAAGAGGAGGAGGAGAGGAGGAGGAGGAGGAGGAGGAGGAGGAGGGAGGAGGAGGAGGGAGGAGGAGGAGGAGGGAGGAGGAGGGAGAAGGGAGGAGGAGGAGGAGGAGGAGGAGGAGGAGGGGAGGAGGGAGGAGGAGGGGAGGAGGAGGGGAGGAGGAGTGGAGGAGGAGGAGGGAGGAGGAGGAGGAGAGAAGGGAAGGGTGAGGAGGTCTTTGGTGTGCCGTGCGCGTCTCGGGCCCTGGGGGCCGTCAGCATGAAACGACCCGGGATGATGCGTAGCGGACGATGCCCAGGACGAGCCAGACGGAGACGAGGACAACAGAGGGAGGGGAAGGATACGATGGGCAGGGGAACGATAAGGGGGTAGGGGAAGAGCAATATGGGGAGGACGGGAGGAGGGAAGCGTGTGTGTGTATATACACATGTATGTACATGTATATATATAATGTAAAATCTGATTATTCGGAAACATATATGTACACATATCTATATATATATATGTGTACACATATATGTGTGTACATCATATGAGTAGATCCGTGCCCAGTTTTATATCAATACATGCCAGAACCACACGCGCGCTTCGCATGCGCTTAGGTTCTAGCCCAGCCAATGGCGCTGTGATGACACGAAGTTCTCGACTTGCGGGCGACTCGCTATCGGAGAAGGGTTGCGACCGTCTTTGGCTAGTTATGGGATGTCGCAGGGCTTCCTTGGACTGGCTTGGGGGCTTTTTAGGCACTTTCTTGGGGGGGAGGTGTCTTTGGCCCCAATGGCGACGTCCACGATTGCCAGATCGTTGCCACGACACGCAAGTCTTGGCTTGCGAGTTCGTCGGGGAATCGCTGAACAGCCTTGGGGCAATGACTCCATTGACTGGGTATCTGATGAAATGTCGAGGCCGTAGTTTGCTGGTCCTTGGATGTCGTCACATTTTCTTGACAGGAATGACGGAGGACGGGACAACAACTGCCTTGAAATAGAATACACGCGCAGCCACGCCAGCTGGCGGAGCACGTACAGAAGGAACGAAGAATGTCAGAGGACGCAGGGCAAATTGCATTGATAGATGATGCACCCGCTGTCACGCTGGGTGACAGAGCACCTGCAGGAAGATCGAGGAAAGACGGACGGAAGAAGGAGGGAACGCAGCCTTGACATTGAATGCATGCGCTGTCACGCAAGCTGGCGGAGCACGTGCAAAAAACCCTCCTGGCCGCACCAGCGGGGCCTCAAGTCCGATGACTTCGCCGAAGAGCTTTCGAGCCACCTCCGGTCGTCCCTCGGCATTCTTCTGGCCTCTTGGACGGACGACCGCTGGAGATGCGGTCTTGGGCGTCTCTGGGGGCCGTTCTGGAACCCTCCGGGGGGCCCGAATGGCCATCTTCGGGGCCTCTTGTGGCCGCTTGGGGGCCGCTGTGGGGGCCTCCTGGGCCGTCCTCGGGCCTCCTCCTCCTGGACTCCTCCTCCTCCTTCTCCTCCTACTCCTCCTCCTCCTCCTCCTCGCCCTCCTGCTGGTGCCGCCTCGCGGCCGTCCTGGACGGTCGAGAGCCCAGAGGAGCGAGAGCGCAAAACAAAAAAAACAAAAAAAAAAAAAAAAAAAAAAAAAAAAAAAAAATGCAAAAAAAACAAGAACATCCACGCGTTTGGCCTTGTCAGAACCTTTTTGGGGCGCGCCGGGTGCTCTCCTGGGGGTATACTGGGGACCTCTTGAGCCGCGCTGGCGCCATCATGAGCGCGATCTCGGTGCCCTCCTGAGCCGTCTTCAGCTCCTTTCGGTTCCTCGTAGGTGATCTTGGGGGTATCTCAGGCTGTTTTGGAGGCCTCTTGAGCCGACTAGAGTCTTCTTGGAGGCCCCGGGGACGGGGTATCAAAAAAGGGGGGCGAGAGGGCAGCGAGGCGCCAGGCCCCGGGGCGAGGATCGAGGTCCGAAGTTGTTTTGTCTCCGGGGGCTCTCGCCGCCGCCGCGGCTGGACGCATCACGAAGCGACGTTTTTGTTTGTCCGAGGAGGTGCAGGACCAGGACGGGGAGAGAGATGAGGCAGAAGCATCAATAGCAGTTGGAGCAGCAGTTGGGCCGCCTTGGAAACGTCTTGTCGGCGTCTCGGGAATCTCGTTGGGTAGTCTTGAGCTCACACCACCGTCCGCTGGTGTTTGAAACTCGCTACGTGATGAAACACAAGAACTGGACGAAAATCTTTGTATTTAGCGCCTCTGGCCCATTTTGGGTGGCGTTGGGCCACTTTACGTCTTCTCGGACCGTCGTGGGACCAATTTGGGGCGTCTTGGAGGGCTTGGGCTGTCTTGAGGCCTTGTTGGGGCCCTCTTGGAAGGCTCTTGGGGCCCTCTTGGACCTGTCTTGAGGCCATTTGAAACCTTCTGGGCCTTCTTGGGGCCGTGTTGGAGCATCCATGGGCCGTCTTGGGACTCTCTTGGGCCGTCCTGGGGACCTCTTTGGGAGCCGCTTGGGCCTTTTTGGGCCGATTCCTAGAGCCTCGTGGGCTGTCCTGGCCCGTCGGAAGCATGAAAAGCCAAACACGGAACAGCTGTTGTTTAAAAATATGTGCTTCTTGTAATAAAACAAAACTAAGACTGTTCGCCTCCTGAGGGCCTCGTGAGACTCCTTTTGAAGTCCTCTTGGCCGTCCTGAGGCCCTCTTGGGCTGTTTTGAAACCATATTGGGCCAGCTTGGAACGAGCATGGGTAGCCTTGGACTCTCTTGGACAGCGTTTGAGCCGTCTTGGGGCCATCTTGGACGTCGCTTGGGCCCTCTCGTCGCCCCTCTCCCCCTCCTTCGACACGTGTTGGCGCTCCCCGACGGGTCCCAAACGGCCATGTGCAAGATCAGTGCTCCCCAGGGACCCTGGGACTCCCTCCGCACCATATATATATATACACACACGCATACACATAGATCTATGCATACGCATAGAAAAATCAGACAATGAGACCTACAAACAAACAAATGAATATACAGCCACACATACACACAGATATACATACATACATACATACTTGCATACACATACATGCGTACATACAAACATACACACACATATGCATGCCATGCATGCATGCATGCATGCATGCATGCATGCATGCATGCATGCATGCATACATACATACATACATACATACATACATACATACATACATA
This sequence comes from Prorocentrum cordatum, assembly GCA_963575745.1. Taxonomy (NCBI): domain Eukaryota; class Dinophyceae; order Prorocentrales; family Prorocentraceae; genus Prorocentrum; species Prorocentrum cordatum. The sequence goes on from CAUYUJ010016643.1 coordinate 230,234, forward strand.
CATACATACATACATACATACATACATACATACATCCGTACATGCATGCATGCATGCATGCGTGCGTGCGTGCGTGCATACATACCGACCTATATACCTACCTATCTACCCACATATACATATATACAGACATACATGCATACAAACATACATACACATACGTACAAATACACGTTTTAAGTCGGCGGCGCAGAGGAACCTCAGGCGCAGTCGGCAGATGGCGGTGCCAACTGCGAACGAACGTCGTCGAACGAGTCGTGATGAAAGAGTCCAGCCACGGCCATGCAGATTGGTGGTGGTGGTAAAAGGGTGTGGCATTGCACGGCCAAAGTGCGGCGGCCAAGCATCCCGCGAGCGTAGCTCGACGCCAAGAGTTGAAGCGCGGGCAGCAGTCTGGTGCTGATTAGTGAGTTGAAAGAAAAGCACTGTAGAGTTGCCAGGCCAGTCAAGTACAAACATACATACACGCATACATGCATACATAATTACTTACTTATTTATATATACATGCGTACATACATGCATGCATACATACAGATATACATGCATACACACACGTATGTGCCTCCACCTCAGTGTCAGAGGCGGGGCATGGTGTGCCTCTCCTTCGTCATGTACCTCTTTTTCTCTATTATTAGTATTACTATTACTATTATTATTATCATCATGCGTCGTCGCATCATTGTTCGTCTTAGTTGTTATCTCTCTCTCTCGCTTTCTCATATTATTATTCGCCTCTTCTGGCGGATTACATGTTCCCCCTTTTGTTCCTCCTTCATCCCTTGGAGGCTGAACTTGTTTTCCGAATTTCCCTTGTGCAAGGCGTCCCCGCGGCGCCGTCCCCCGTCGCAGGGCGAGGCCACGGAAATACAGGAAAACCAAACCCGCACTGTAAAAAGCAATACAACTGATAAGATTGACGACAACTGTTCCTCCGAGGGCGGGGGGGAAACATTTTAACAATAAGAAATCATCGAATGACCTGCCCTGCACAAGGGAAACATGACAACCAAGTATTCCTCGGAGGGCGGGGGGGGGGCAATCATAAAGAATGCCCTCCCACCGGCCCTCCGGGGAATAGTTCTGCTTCATGTGTTTCCTTTGTTGTTCCTCCCCCCCGCCCTCGGAGGAATCGAATCCCACACGCCCTTCGGGGCGTGAGTGGTCTAGAGAGCCTCCTCTTCCATCCTCCCCCTCTTCCCCTTCGGGGAGGTGTTTACTCCTCCCCCTACCCCCTGCCCCCTGGACCTGGACTGAGCTATTCGCGAGGTGCCACGGCGTCCAAAGTGGCCTCAGCGAGAAGGCCGAAGTCACTGATTGTTTACTGGGATGTTGGACCTAATTGGGGGTCTCCTGGGGGGAAGGGGCTAATGGGGTTGCCCCGACGAACGCACGGCTCCAACACACCTCTACAATTACGCCCATCGGAAGGGTGGCAATCCCGGGCTCTCAAGGGGTCTGCGGCGCAGCGAAACAAATGCAAGCGAGGCACACGCATATGCCGAAGAACCGCAAAGATCGCATGGTGCAGGATTGAAGAGGGGGGGACGAGGAGGAGGAAGAGGAATTGGTCGACACAGTGCCAGCCACGCCGCAGCCCAGTGGAAGGGGAATATGGGTTAGGAGGTTTTACATAATTACTTATCTTGCTACCATAATCAAGATATATTGAGACGTCTACTCACTGTTTTATCGTAGCCCACCGCCACCCTCTTGCAGTACCAGCTTTCCAAACCGTTCCCTTGGCACCCTATCTTGCCAACCATCCCATTGCAGTCACTAAGGCCTTGCGCACGAGACGCAAAGCCTCAGCAGGGCTCCCCAAAAGGGTTACTGACTGCACTCCAATGCAAGACAAAAGCCAGCCAGCCTCCGCAGGAGAAGTTACAACATGGCTTTGCACACAAGAACCGATGCTGCCGCCCGCACAGTCTTGTTGTTACCCTCACTCATTCCTCCTTTCGGTTAGTTCGTTGCATCCTCTGATCGTTTGTCTGACTTGTTTTCGCTCGATGACTCGACTCCCATCCGACATGGTGCGCTCATACTCTGCGCCATCGGAGGGCTACTCGGCTTTTTCTGTAACTCTATACCACGCATCACTCCTGCTGCGCCACTCAGGTCTGTGTTGCCCGCCGCATCCCCCCAGCCAGCCTCACGTTTGTCAACCTCAGCAGCGCTGCAGCCTCAATGCTCAAGTCCACTCAACGCGAGAAGGACGAAGACGAGGAAGAGGAGGAGGAGATGGAGGAGGAGGAGGAGGAGGAGGAGGAGGAGGAGGCGCATCCCTGAAAGAAAAGAGAAGAGGGCAGGCGGACAAGAAAGGGACGAGACGAGGGCAAAAGTCCGTGAGTTCCGTCCTCCCAGCCTCGAGCAGCAAGAGGAGAGGGAGGACAAGCAGGGAGGAGGGAGCAGGGAGCGCGGAGCAACGAGGTGGCAGGAGGAGGCAGAGGGAGAAGGGGCTGGGACGGGCCCCCCCCGGACTGGTCGCCACCCCAGCGGAGGCGCGCGGGCGAGGCGAGTTCGGGGGGAACCGTCTGGAGGAGCAACGCCGGGCCCAAACTCCAGCGTCTGGATGAAGAGCGTGACCTGGGGAGGAAGTCCAGGGCGACCCCACGGAGGGAAAAAACCCGCGGCGGGTATTCTGGGGAGGGCTCTGGGGGGGGGGGGGATGTCGAGGGGGGGCGAAGGGAAAGGTTGTTTCAAAGCAAAAAGGTTTTTGCTCCCTGACGGAGGGCCCTCCCCGGGGAATATGGACACCGTGACCTATAGTTTGCTGGCAGGACAATGCCACTGTTTCAAATATTCAATGTTGTTTGCCGTTCTGGTCGAACTTTTCGGGCCGCTCTGCAACAGGTGTCTTGGGAGTTCTGGGCGTGTTCGATATGCGCTGCTCCTCCCGACCCCAACCCTACTCTGGTCTCCCGCGCCTCTCGTACAGTACCCTGCGCCCTGCCCTTTCTGGCCCCCGCTGCCCCGTCGCCTCCCAGACGCCCGCCACGAAGGAGACACACGGCTCTTCTCCTCCTCCTCCTCCTCCTCCTCCTCCTCCTCCTCCTCCTCCTCCTCCTCCTCTTCCTCCTCCTCCTCCCCCTCCCTCTCTCCTCCTCCTCCCCTCCTCCTCCTCCTCCTCCTCCTCCTCCTCCTCCTCCTCCTCCCCCTCCTCCTCCTCCTCCTCCTCCTCCACCTCCTCCTCCTCCTCCTCTCCTCCTCCTCCTCCTCCTCCTCCTCCTCCTCCTCCTCCTCCTCCTCCTCTCCTCCCTCCTCCTCCTCCCTCCTCCTCCTCTCCCTCTCCTCCCTCCCCTCCTCCTCCTCCTCCTCATCCTCCTCCCCCCCTCCTCCCCCTCATCCCCCTCCCCTCTCCTCCTCCTCCTCTTCCTCCTCCTCCTCTCCTCCTCCTCCTCTCCTCCTCCTCCTCCTCCTCCTCCTCCTCCTCCTCCTCCTCCTCCTCCTCATCCTCCCCTGCTATGATTATTACGATTAATATGATAATTAATCGTATCATTAATAATAGTATTATTCGTATATTAATAATATTAGTAGTATTAGTATTGTTGTTCATATTATTGTTATTCATAGTATTACTAAATATATGTTAGTATTACTAACAATGTCATTATGACTAGTATTATTAGTATTATCATTACTGCTACTACTATTATTCTTAGTAGTAGTAGTAGTAGTAGTATCAGTATTTGTAGTATTAGTATTAGCCGTAGCATTGTGAATAGTATTCCTATAATTGATTATCACTGTTATTATTATTAGCTATATTATTATACTACTAATACATCCCCAGGACGAAAGTTTTTCCTCTTTGGCCCGGAACGACGGTGTGAAGTCTTGAGCAGACCCGTATGAGAGCACCAACGTCGGATCTCATGAAGCTCGCGCGGATCCAAATGTGGTTTTGGTGTTTGTTTCGGTGGATCCGATGTCCGTCCGTACGGATCTGATTTCGGATTAGCTGGATCCGTGTCCAATCTTAGATTTCCGTCCGTACAGATCTGATTTCGGATTAGCTGGATCCGTGTCCAATCTTATTGTTTACGGCGGATCCGATTTCTACCCTGTTTTAAATTTATATTATTAAATTAAACCAGGGAGCCGGATGAAATCGGATCCGCGGACCCCGCAAACCGGCCGCGTTAAGATTCTATGGGGGAGGGGGATTCGGTAATCGCCTTTCCACGATGGGCCCTGCGTCGTCTCGCGCGCTCCCATCAACTCCCCGCGCGAGCGGGCCCCATTCAACATGAATACATACATCCCTCCTCCCCCGGTTGCTGCAAAAAGCTCGTCCGGTCGCCGTCCGTTCGGCGGCGCCGACGTTGTCTCGCGAACTCCTCATGGCCATGTTCACCTCAAGCGGAAAATCTTTCGTCCTGCGTAAATATAATTAGTATGTTCAATATTAATAGTATCATTAATAATATTATTATTAGTATTAGTATTCGTATCAGTATGTTGTGTACTATTGCTATGACGATGACTGCTATTAACCATAGTAGTGGAAAGACTGTCATTACGATTGTAAATTGTTGATACGATCATGAATATTAATAGTAGAAGTAGTAAGAATATCTGTATTACTAGTACTGCTACTGCTTCTGGTACTGCTCCCGCTACTGCGACTACTACTACTACTACTACTAATAATAATAATAATAATAATCAGCATACCACTACTACTACTACTACTACTACAACTACTACTACTACTACTACTACTACTACTACCATTAGTATCAATATTATTATACCTATTCTAGGTACTTATACAACTAAGATCATTAGTAATAGAATTCTTCATAATCGTAGTACCAGTATAAGTGTGATGAGTAATCGTATTAGTGGCATTACGATAAGTAATGAGATTCTTCTTCTTCAGGTTATTAGTATGGTTATTCCTCGTGTGATAACTATTTTTGTGAATAGTATGCATATTATGATTGTTAGTCGTGTTATGCCTGTGTGTAATATTCTCAACACGAACGAATAATAGTACCATGTTGTTTCTTCATAGTATGTGTAGTATGAGTACTCTGCTGGTGACAAGTGTTATGTTTACTAGTGTTCTTCGTGACAGCATTATGATTCATATTCGTATTACCATTCTTCTGATAGTAGTGATCTGAATACAATTTATATATAAATATACATATACATATACATATACACATACATTTACAAATATACATGCGTATGTGTATATAGTAATAGCTACATCATTAGTATTTTTAGTAGTATCGGCATGAGAAGTAGTTGTGGTAGCACTACGATTGCCATTATATATAGTAGCGTTTTTACTAGTATTCGCAGACAATTACAATTAATGATAGTAATGCTGTTGTTGATGCTGCTATGATTACTCACAGTGGAACAAATATTATTATCATCATTATTATCCTCCTCCTTTTTCTTTTCCGTATGAGTATTCCTAGTCTTCTGCTTAGCACTTATACTACTATTGTTTGTACTGACCATATACTTTTTCGTTTTTGTACTATCAGTAGTCTTATCCCTGATCCCTCTCCTCCTCCTCCTCCTCGTCCTCCTCATCCTTCTCCACCTCCTCCTCCCTCCTCCACCCTCCTCCACCCTCCTCCACCCTCCTCCACCTTACTCCACCGTCACCACCCTCCTCCACGCTCTTCCTCCTCCTCCTTTTCCTCCTCCTCCTCTCCTCCTCCTCCTCCTCCTCCTCCTCCTCCTCCTCCTCCTCCTCCTCCTCCTCCTCCTCCTCCTCATCATCATCATCATCATCCTCCTCTTCCTCTTCCTCCTTTTCCTCCCCGAGTCGGTGGCCCTGACAAAGGGGTGGCGGCGGCAGTGGCATTGCCGAAACGGCCGCACCACCGCTCAACAATGTGGTGGGTTCCGAGCCTGCAATGTGGGTCCTTTTTATTTTCTGTGCGTTTCAAGTTTGGCTCCGGCCTTCTGTGCACTGCGAAGCGCCTTCGGGCCAGCTCACCCGAGTCGGTTTTCCGCTCACAGGGGTGCCTCCCTCCCTCCCTCCATCCCTCTTCTGTTTTGTCGTATTATTGATATTGATTTTTCTCATTGCTATTCCTCCGATTCATATAAGTATTAGTATTCGCATTATTATAAGTCTTATTGTTATTCTTACTATTACCATCATTATTAAGAATATTAGTATTAGTCGTAGTGTTACTATTAATAGTACTGTCAATACTATGAGTAATTATAAGAATAAGAATAGTACGATCATCATCAGCATCATCATCACCACCACCACCACCATCATCATCATCATAATCATCACCATCAGCATCATCATTATCATTATCATTAGTATTATGAATCTTATTTTAGTATGATCCTGAATCTTATAAATATTATTATTAATAATGACATTATGATTAGTAGTATTATTAATATTCGTATTACTGTTGCTAGTATTATCATTATTACTCGTAGTATTACTATTACTATTATTATTCGTGTTCTTATGGATATCCCTAATATAATTCTCTAGTGTACGAATACTATCATTATTTTGATGTGTTGTATGATTCATAAGATTGGCATCATTATTCTTTTATTACTGATATGAATAGCTTTCTTTTCCGCGTCATCCTTCCTTCTCCTCCTCCCCCCCCCCCTCCTCCTCACCCGTCATCGTCACCATCATCGTCATCATCATCGCCGTCATCAGCACCATCACCCCTCACACGTTTCGTGGCCCCATAAAGCTCCACCGCAGGCCCCAGTGCAGCCGGACGCATGCGTCCAGCACACCCAATGCGGCACACCCCTCACACGTTTCGTGGCCCAAAAGGGACCTCCACCGAAGGCCCCAGTGCCGCCGGCCGCATGCGTCCCACACACCCAATTCGGCACACCCCTCACACGCTTCGTGGCCCCATAGGGAGCTCCACCGAAGGCCCCCCTGCCGCCGGCCGCATGCGTCCCGCACACCCAATTCGGCACACCCCTCACACGATTCGTGGCCCCATAGGGAGCTCCACCGAAGGCCCCACTGCCGCCGGTCGCATGCGTCCCGCACACCCAAGTCGGCACACCCCTCACACGCTTCGTGGCCCCATGGGGAGCGCCACCGAAGGCCCCAGTGCTGCCGTCCGCATGCGTCCCGCACATCCAATTCGGCACACCGTTCACACGCTTCGTGACCCCATAGGGAGCTCCACCGAAAGCCCCAGCGCTGCCGGCCGCATGCGTCCCGCACACACAATTCGGCACACCCCTCACACGTTTCGTGGCCCTATAGGGAGCTCCACCGAAGGCCCCAATGCCGCCCGCCGCATGCGTCCCGCACGCCCAATTCGGCACACCCCTCACATGTTTCGTGGCCCCACAGGGAGCTCCACCGAAGGCCCCAATGCCACCGGCCGCATGCGTCCCGAACACCCAATTCGGCACACCCCTCAAACGCTTCGTGGCCCCATGGGGAGTTTCACCGAAGGCCCCAGTGCCGCCGGTCGCATGCGTCCCGCACACCCAAGTCGGCACACCCCTCGCACGCTTCGTGGCCCCATAGGGAGCTCCACCGAAAGCCCCAATGCCGCCCGCCGCATGCGTCCCGCACACCCAATTCGGCACACCCCTCACATGTTTCGTGGCCCATAGGGAGCTCCACCGAAGGCCCCAGTGCCGCCGGCCGCATGCGTCCCGCACACCCAATTCGCACACCCCACACGGTTTCGTGGCCCCATAGGGAGCTCACCGAAGGCCCCAGTGCCGCCGGCCGCATGCGTCCCGCACACCCAATTCGGCACACCCCTCACACGTTTCGTGGCCCCATAAGGAGCTTCACCGAAGGCCCCAGTGCCGCTGGCCGCATGCGTCCCGCACACCCACTTCGGCACACCCCTGACACGTTTCGTGGCCCCTATACTAAGCTCCACCGAAGGCCCCAGTGCCGCCGCCCGCATGCGTCCCGCATACCCCATTCGGCCACCGAAGGTCCCAGTGCCGCCGGCCGCATGCGTCCCGCACACCCAATTCGGCACACCCCTCACACGTTTCGTGGCCCCATAGGGAGCTCCACCGAAGGCCCCAGTGCCGCCGGTCGCATGCGTCCCGCACACCCAATTCGGCACACCCCTCGCACGCTGCGTGGCCCCATAGGGAGCTGGTGGCCCCGACAGATTCCCTGGGGCCGATTTTTTCGTCGTCGTCGTCCGTCGTCGACGTCCGACCTGCGCGCGTCGCGGGGGCTCCGCGTAGCGTGGCGCCCACAGCCTTGAACTTTGGAGTGCGCGGGCAAAGAGGAAGGAAAGGAAAAGGAGGAAGCGGGCGCGATCCTCGTGTGAGGCGTGCCGACATGGGCGTCGCGGCGCGCGGGCGCTGCCGTCGGGGTTCCCAGGAAAACTCCTCGCGGAGGCTACGTTGAGTGTCACGAGTTCTCAGTGTCAGGCAGACCCAAACCATTCACAGTCGTATGCATTTACACTAGGCGACTCCATGCTCGCAGTCATGCAAATACAATCCATCGCACGCATATTCATTCAGAATCAGACTTACTCGCGCTTAGACTCGCCCGCGCTCAAGTTGTCATACTCACACCTATCGTGTTCGTTCGTGTTGTGTACCCTATCACAGAATTCGGCACACCCCTCATACGGTTCGTGACCCCATAGGGAGCGCCACCGAAGAATGTATTCACAATTGCGGTATTCACAAAGGCGCATGGTTGGGTCCTTCGCCAGGCTATTTATGCTTATTATTATCATTCCTATTATTACTATTAATATGATTAATATCATTGTTTTTACTATTGCTATAAAATTATTATTATTCACAAAATGCGTATTATTATTCGCACTATGATTCGTATTATGATTATTGGTGTTTATTTTATATTTGTTTCGTATCATCGTTAGTAGTCTTACTATTATAATAAAAATTAGAGTTGTAAGTATTACCATTCGTCTTCGTAGTCATATGATTTGTGTTCTTGATATTATGACTAGTACTATACGATTTAATATTCATATGAGTATGCTGTGTTGTTCTTAGCACGGTTGGTAGTGCTAAATTGTTATTTTACGTTTTAGCATTACTAGTATGATCCGTATTCCTCGAATGAGTAGTAGTATTACTCGTAATAGTAGCATTAATACTATCATTCAAAATACTAGTACTGTTATGAACAAGCGTACTCTTCTTATGAATATTACAATCATTAGTCTGTTTATTAGTATTGCTTGTGTTACCCCCGTTCGCTGATCAGTATTACTCCGAATAGTACTATGTCTATGAGTAGTACGATTGAAGCTAGTACGATTGAGAGCCTTATACAAATCAAGAGCACGATCAGTCTTCTTACTGTTTTTTTTCTCGTTATGATTAGCCGTATGGTCCTTATTAGTATTATCATGTTTAGTACCCCACTTGTTATTCTTAGCATTCGTGTAAGTATTACCACTCTTCAGATCGTTAATACCACTACTATTATCAGTATGCAGTGCATTATTGTTCTTATTTATATGTATTAGTATTCGTGTTCCTGTTCTGCTTCGTCTAAGATCTATGAATACTAGTGTTTGTCTTATTCTTCTCAGTAATAGTATTACTCTTATTCGTGGTTGCATTTGATGTAGTATTCGTCTTATTATGACTCGTCGTGTTATTAGTGCTAGCCGTATTACTCTTATTAGCGAAGTATTAGCGTGCTCATTACTAGAAGCATGGTTATTAGTATCATATGTATGCTTAGCCGTCTTATTATCATTCGTATGTCCTTCAGTGTATTATTATATTACTCGTGTTATAATCAGAATTAGTCGAATTAATACTCATAGTCATTTCATGAATACTGTTATTGTCCTTATTATCATTATTACTAGTATCTTTCGTATTACTAGTCTGCTTATGATTAGTTACAGTATTAGCATAATGCTTAGTAGTATGATTATTGATGTTCTAAATACTAGCATTAGTATTTTTCATATTAGTACTCTTACCATTAGTCGGCCTCCTCCTGCTCCTCCTCCTCCTCCTCGTCCTGATCCTCCTCCTCCTCTCCCTCCTCCTCCTCCTCCACCCTCCTCTTCCCTCCTCCACCCTCCTCCACCCTCCTCCACCTCCTCCACCTTCCTCCACCTTCCTCCACCTTCCTCCACCCTTATCCCCCCTACTTGGAGAATGTGGCTTGCGGTCGGCCAACTACTAGATTATGTATCTCTTGCAGTCGCACAGTCTCCAGTATTTCGCTGATGACCGCCTCATCAGAAAAGATGGGTTTAGGTACCCTTTTCGCCTATAGCACGTTTGGTAATCCTCGTTCTCCTCCTCCTCCTCCTCCTCCTCCTCCTCCTCCTCCCTCCTCCTCCCCTCCTCCTCCTCCTCCTCCTCTTCCTCCTCCTCCTCCTCCTCCTCCTCCCCGGCCTCCTCCTCCTCCTCCTCCTCCTCCTCCTCCTCTGGTCCTCCTGCTCGGTGGACCTGCTCAACTGGCAACATGCAGAGGTGCGGCGGCTCCCCCCGGTTCTGGGCGACGGACGCCAAGCCAGTCTACGACCGCTCGGCCAAGGCGGGCTCAGCCAAGAGCAGGGACGAGCTCAGACGCGGAGACGTCGGGCTTAAACGCCCGGGGCGGAGACTTCCTGCCCAACTCCGCCTCGTCCCGCGGTGTCTACAGCAGCTAGCCGGCGAGCGGGTCCGCGCGAATTGAAGAAAGCAGAGACGCGCTGCCCTCGAGAGCGCACTGCTTCAAGAAGTACTGCGCTGCGGAAGGACCCACCCGCAATGGATCGACGGTTGCCAGAATATCGCTGTTGTTTTGACCGAGCTGGGCGAGACCTCCCTGTCGAAGGTGCTCCGTGAGGCGAGGTGGTCCTTGGGCCAGGATCCTGCAGCGGCGGCCTTGAAACTGAAGGAGAGCGGCCAGAGAGCGACGAGAAAGGCTGCCCTGGACACCGGCAGAATGGAGAAGTGGCAGAAGGAGGAGCTCAAGAGAGCGAGCGAGATGCGAGGAGATGACCGAGAGGCGGATGGGCTCCCGGCACCATTTTTCGAGCGCGTGTAGCGAACTTGCAGAGCAGAGTGCAGATAGCTCTGCTGCTGTCTTGTGGCCCACGCCTGGCGGCAGCCAGGCGTCTTCTGCTCTGCTCTGCTGTGCTGCTGTGCCAGCCAGTGCAGATAGCTCTGCTGCTGTCTGTGGCCCTGCTGCCCTGCTGACTGCCTGCTGGGCTGCCCTGCTGCTCTGCTCTGCTGACTGCCCTGCTGCTCGGCTCTGCTGGGCTGCCTTGCTGCTCTGCCCTGCCGACTGCTCTCTGCTGCCCTGCTCTGCCTGCCCTGTCTGTATGCCGTCTTCTGCTCTGCTGCTGTCTGTGGCCCACGCCTGGGGCCCCCGGTTTCGCTGCTGCCGGGCGTCCCGCGCCCGAATCGCACGGCGAGACCTGCTGCGAGGCCTGGCTCGGTGCCAAAAAAAGGGGCTGCGCTGCAGCCTCTGGACGAACAAGAATAGGGGAACGAACGATGACAGAAAGAAAATATCAGCCAGCGCTGATTCCTAATAAATGAGACGACTCAAATCAGGGAATCAAGCACGCTTGGAATCCACAACTCAGCAAGCAAGCGCGCAAGCAAGCAAGCAAGCAAGCAAGCAAGCAAGCAAGCAAGCACGCAAGCGTGCAAGCAAGCAAGCAAGCAAGCAAGCAAGCAAGCAAGCGAGCTGGTATAGGCATAGGCGTAGGCATAGGACTTAGGGGGGAGGCATAGGCATAGGCAGAGGCAGAGGCATAGGCATAGCCATAGGAACTAGGGGGGCATAAGAATTGGGGGGGGGCAACGGACCAATTAGTAGGGTTTGAGCTAGGACTCCTATAGGGCAAGCCTGTTTGGAGAAAACTTCGAAGGTCCGCGCGGATTACTCGGATCGGCGCTGGGGCCCCCTGGCGGAGCGTCCGGCGCCGCCCCTGGCGCGCCCCGCGCGCCAGGGAGGGGGGTCCAGCGCGGATCCAAGAACTCCGCGCGGACCTCCGAGCTTCTATGTTTGTGCCCTGTTTCGCTCCCCTGAAGAAGTTCTCCGGCGGCTCCTTCTCGAAACGCGGGCGCTCGCCCGGACGCCGCGCTCACTCACTCACTCAAGAGCCGCGCCTGGACGACGCATCGGCAAAAGAAAAACTACACACACATGTAGGGGAGCGGCTACGGCAGGTTCGCGTCGTGTCGACCCTGGCGTTGGTTCCCGACACCGCGGGGATCGTTCAACCTTGAACGATCGGCAGCTTTCCGATCGCCCGATCGTTCCTTGCAGGCCGATTCTGTCTGGGCCACTGGCGGCGTTCAACCTTGAACGCCCGCGGCGGGGTCGCCGCCGGTCGACACGACGCGGACCTACCGCACCGTGTCTCGGAGCTCGACCACCGGCAGCCTTTTGTGCAGGTGGCGCGCGGGGGTGGCCAGCAGCGCTCCTCCAAAGAAAACGTGCGGGGGCCTCACGGACGGAGGGCGGCGCCCTCTCGAGAGGGCGGCTCCCGCCTCCGCGCCGCGCCAGCTCGTCTTATACTAAAGTGCGCGAGCGCTTCGCTGATGGAGGGCGGCGCCTTCTCGAGAGTGTGGCGCTCTCGCCTCAGCGCCGCGCGCACTCCTCTGAAGTACCTGCAAAAGTCTCGCGGGCGGAAGGCGGACGGCTTGCAAGATGTGGCTCTTGCCAGAGCACCGCGCACGTTCGCCTGAAGAGTGCACAACAACTTGGAGGAGCTTTGTGGTTGAAGGCCCAGGAGTGACATTATGGCACGAGTAAGGATTTCAGAGCTCAAAAATCACGTTGAGTCGCGGTGTTGACGTCACAGAAATTATGTTTCGGCACCATCCCGGATCGTCAGGACATAACGGTACGTTGACTCGCGGCGTTTTAGTCCTATGGTGCTTTGGCACGATTGAGGAGTCCCAGACGGTTGTCTTCCAACGGGGCACTTCCTGCAGTGACCATGAATTGTTCTGCGGACCTACGACGAGAATTGGAGGGAGGATGTACTGCAATGTCGTTGATGCGTCTTCATATTACATTGCTTTGCCTCCTCCTCTTCCTCCTCCTCCTCCTCATCCTCCTCCTCCTCCTCCTCCTCCTCCTCCTCCCGTTCCTCCCGAGACCGAGGGGTAGACGAAGCCGTTCGCGTTGTCCCAGAGGTCCAGCAGCGAGAAGCCCCACGAAGACGACTCGAGAAAGTCCAGGCACAAGTTCCAGTGCAGAAGGCGGAGCGCCGCCCGCGTGAGGTCGTGGCGCATCGCCCCGCTCGCCGCGTACCTCGCCAGGTAGGCGAGCGCGGCCACGTGGCCGTAGAGGCAGTACGCCGACTCCTCGCCCCAGTGGCAGCCGTGGTACAGCGACGCGGCCCCGCCGGGGTAGTCCTCGTTTCCGCGAGCGAGGTACCCCACGTCGGAAGGGCGGACATCGGCGCAAGCATACGCTGTCGGGGGTCCGCGCGGATCCTTCGGGTTGGCGCAGACTCCCGTCCCCTGTTTCGGAGCGCGGACTCTAATCTCGCCCCCCTGGCGCAGCGCGCTGGGGGCGGCGCCAGAGCCGCCGCCGTGGGGGCCATCGCCGACCCAAAAAAATCCGCGCGGACCGCCAAACAATTATGCCTGTGCCGATGCTTGTCCTTCGGCCATGTGTTTGTTGTGCAGCCTGGCCGCTTCGGCCCACAGGCCCTCGTCGAAGGACGGCAGTCCAGCGCCCGCGCCCCCGCCGGAAGGCGCGGCCGCGGCGAACGCGACGCGCAGTGCGGCCCACTCGCCATGCTGGCTGCCAGTGCAGTCCAACCAACTGACGCCTGCGCCCCCGCTGGGCGACGCCAACCGTGTAGCCGAGGTCGATGCACGCTCCCGCGCGTGCTGGCACCCGCGGCAAAATACATCGAGATGTTTCGGCACTCGGCTTGCGTCGTCCAAGCGTCAAAGCAAGGCGGGCTGAGACACCGGAAGCTCGAGCTCGATCCCCAGACCCCTCCCGGGGCCCACACCCACCATTTTCCCGAGCTGCATCCAACCATGACGACGACCGGGGGGGCCCGAAGGCCGGCCAGCAACCGCTGTTTCAACTGGCCCTTCTACGAATGTGCCTGCGCCCCCACGGTGCAGCAGGCAGGCCAGCAAAGCGGCCCGCGCCGCCGCCGCCGCCTGCCGCCGCATCGCGCCGCAGGCGTTCTGGCCCTGCGCTTGCCATCACGGCCGCGGCACCGCGGGCGACGCTGGGCCACTTCGATGAAGTTGCGCCGCGCCCTCCGTCTGGGGTGGGGGGTCAGTCGCAAAAGCAAAGGGAGGGTGGAGGAGGAGGAAAAGGAAGAGGAGGAGGAGGAAGACGAGGAGGAGGAGGAGGAGGAAGACAGATCCGCCGACCCTGTCGGCGTGTGCGAGGGGCTTATCCGTTCGAGGCGTCCTCCCCGTCGTTCGTTATTCGTCGTCTCTGCCGGCTCCTTTCCCTGCGGCCCCCATTTCCCTGCGGCCCGTCGCCGCTCCCCCCCGTCTTCCTGGGCCCTCCTCCCCGAGCGCGCCAACCAAAGCGTTATTGAGAAACGTCGTGATTCAGTCGAAGGAAGGCCCCCTCCCTTTCGATCCCTCCCCCGTCGCATCTTAATCGAAGGGAAGCCCCCTCCCTTTTGATCCCTCCCACGTCGTATCTCCATCGAAGGGAAGCCCCCTCCCTGTTGATCCCTCCCCCGTCGTATCTCAATCGAGGGGAAGCCCCCTCCCTGTTGATCCCTCCCCCGTCGGGGGGGGGGTCCCAGAGCCCAGAGGAGGTCCTCGGAGAAAAACGACTCCCCCAGGGGGGAGTAGGGGAAATCTTGAGGCACCAGAATGAGCTTGTTGGAGTCGGGTAGTTATTAATCCCGCTGCCTCAAAAATTGTCCAAATGCCCCGGGTGGTCCCGGTGGGGATCGCCACCCAGATACGCCTCCCTCCCGGGGGGTCCCGAGCCAACAAAAGCACCAGGACGGGCCAAGAAGGCTCCGCTTCGCAGAACGATCTGTCCAAGACACCGTCACGGCCTCCTGAAGGCCCATGAGGCATGTAGCTCTTGACTGCTCCCGGATCCCAGCTGCGACCACCACTCGCCCTCACTTATTTGCCTGGGTTAGTCGGGCAGGGTGTCGTGAACATCGGCTTTAATCAGGCTGCTCTCGGCTGCTCCCGGATCCCAGCTGCTCCCGCCATTCGCCCTCACTTATTTGCCCGGGCTGATCGGGTAGGGGTTGCAAGCAGCGGCTGTTATCTGACTGCTCTCGGCTGCTCCCGGATTCCGGCTGCCCCCGCCAATCGCCCTCAATTGTTTGCCCAGGGTTGATCGGGTAGGGAGCCGTTAGCAGCGGCTGTAATCCGGCTGCTCTCCGCTGCTCCCCGATCCTGGCTGCTCCCGCCAATCGCCCCCCAGGGCTGGATCTGAGGCACCGGGTTTGTCTGAAGCTCCAGGGCTTGATTTGAAGCTCCATGGAAGCTCCAAGGCTGGATATGATGCCCCAGGGCTGGATTTGACGCTCCGAGGCTGGAGTTGAAGCTCCAGGGCTGGATCTGAAGCTCCGGTGCGGGATCTGAGGGTCCTAGCCTGGATTTTAGGCCCGGGCTGGATCTGAAGCTCCAGGGCTGGATCTGCTGGCCCTTTAGGCGGACAGCGTGATTTGGGTCTGTCAGATTCCGGGATTGCCGGGGGGGCCAGGAATACCGGGGCTGGACGCGAGGCTCCAGGGCTGGATCTGAGGCCCCAAGGCTGGATGTGAAGCTCCGGGGGCTGGATGTGAAGCTCCAGAGCTGGATTGATGGCTCCAAGGCTGGATATAAAGCTCCAGAGCCGGAACTGACGCTCCAGGGCTGGATGTGAAGCTCCAAGGCTGGATTTGAAGCTCCCAGGGCTGGATTTGAAGCTTCAGGGTTAAATCTGAGGCCCCAGAATTCGATTTGAAGCTCCAGGTTGGATATGCGGCCCCAGGGCTGGATCTGAGGCACCAGGGCTGGAGCTGAGGCTCCGAGCTGGATCTGCGGCAGCAGGTCTCGATCTGAGGCTCCAGGGCGGATCTGAAGACCCAGGAGGCTCCAGAGTTGGATCTGAGGCTCCAGGGCTGGATCTGAGGCTCCAGGGCTGGATCTGAGGCTCCGGGGCTGGATCTGAAGCTCCAGAGCTGGATCTGAAGCTCCATGGTTCGATTTGAATCTCCAGGGCTGGATCTGAAGCTCCAGGGCTGGATCTGGACCCCAGAGCTGGATTTGAAGCTTCAGAGCTGGATCTGAGGCGCCAGGGCTGGATTTGAAGCTCCAGGGCTGGATATGATGCTCCAGGGTTGGATTTGATGCTCCAGGGGTGGATCTGAGGCTTCATGGGTTGGATCTGAGGCCCCAGGCAGATTTGCATTTCCAATGCTGGACCCATAAGCGGACAACGCGCTTTCGATCTGTCGATGTCCCGCGGGTGGCGCGGGAGGCCAGGGATACCAGGGCTGGATATGATGCTCCAATGCTCGATTTGAAGCTCCAGGGTTGTATCTGAAACTCCAGGGTTCGATTTGGAACTCCAGAAATGGGTCTGAGACTCCAGGGTTGAAGTTGGGGCTGGTTCAATCTGAAACTCCAGGGCTGGATTTAAGGCTCCGAGGCTGGATCCTAAGACCCAGTGCGGCATCTGAAGCTCCAAAGCTGCATCTGAAGCTCCACGGCTGAATTCGAGGCCCCAGGTTTGGATCTGAGGCACCAGAGCTGGATTTGAAGCTTCAGGGCGGGATCTGACGCTCAAAAGCTGAATATGAGGTTCCAGAGCTGGATCTGAGACTCCAAGGGTGGACCTGAAGTTCAAGTGCTGGATTTGGAGCTTCAGGGAAGGATCTGAAACTCCAAAAATGGATGTGATGCTCCATGGCTGGATCTGAGGCCCCGGGGCTGGATCTGAAGCTCCAGGGCTGGATGTGATGCTCCAGGGCTGGATTTGAAGCTCCAGGGCTGGATCTGATACTACGACGCTGGGTCTGAAGCTCCGGAGCTGGACTTGATCTGAAGCTCCAGGGCTGGATCTGAGGCTCCAGGGCTCTGGCTCAAGGCCGCCTGGCTCAAGCACTGGCTCAAGCAACGGCTCAAGGATCGCAAGCAGGGCCCCTTCTCCCCTCTGGAAGGTGCGCGGCCGATACAAGGCGGTGGCTTTCCTCCTCCTCCTCCTCCCCCTCCTGCCGCCGGTCGGCCATGGAGGCATGGGTGAATGCCGCGGAACTGGCGGGGCGCGTGTACGACTACGCATCGGTCGCCGCGTCTCGGGCGGCCACGGCCTGGACGTCGGCGTCAGGCGGATGCCGTGGGGCCATCGCGCACGCCGCCGCCGAGTGCGGAGGCTGGCAGTCGCCGACGGTGCAGTACACCCCGGGGTTCGGGCCGCTGGCCTTGGCCTGGGGGTGGTACCTCGTTGGGGCCCTCTGCGGGCTCATGCTCGGGCTCTACTTCGAGCAGGCGCTGCGCCGGGCCACCGAGTTGGCGGCCGCCTGCAGCCGCGTGGTCAGCGCGGTCGGCGCTGCCGGCGCAGCTGGGCCTCCGGGGCCTCCGGGGATGCCTGTGATGCCGCCGTGGCACCAGGCGGTCCGCGCCGAGCTCGCTAGGACGGCCCCGGGCCCCCAGCGCGTCATCTTGCAGCGGCTCAACGACGACGGCGACTCGGCGCTGGACCTGTTGGCGGCCGAGGGCGGCGTCACGCGGCGCGACGCGCTGACGAGGGTGCTGCCTGCTGGCACGGTCGCGGCGCACGCGGCGGCTTGGGGCCTGTAGTGCCTTGCCAGGCCTGCCCAGCAATGGGTCGCCAGGCAGCGGCTCTGGCAACCATCCCCACCAGGCCGTTGGGGCTGCGGGGCGCACCGCCGGGCGCTCCGCGGGCGCGGCCGCGCGCCCGCCCGCCGCTGGGTTGCCAGACCTAGCTGCCGGCAACCGCCCGCAGAGGGGCTGGCGGGGCCCCAGGCCTCTCCTCGGCCCCGCGCGAGGCGCCTGCCCTGAGGATCTCGGCCTGCCCTGAGGATCTCGGAGCCCTGCTATCGTCCTCCGCGGGCGGCGGGACGCCTTGGAAGGGGAAGCGCGCCTTGGAAGGGAAGGCGTCGCCCCGCGCCGGGGGGGCCCTGGGTGGCGGCAGCAGCTGGGAAGATGGAGCCCCCTCGGCCCCGCGTGAGGCGCCTGCCCTGAGGATCTCGGCCTGCCCTGAGGATCTCGGCGCCCTGCCCCCGTCGGCCGCCTCCACGGCGGGGCGCCTTGGAAGGGGAAGTGTGCCTTGGAAGGGGAGGTGGCGCCCTGCCGCGCGGGGCCGCCAGGCGGGGCGCCGGCCGCTCCGCGGGCGCCGCCGCGCAGCCGCCCGCCGCTGGGCGAGGACGCCGCCACCAGAGCGGCGCCTAGCGCCGACGCTCCTGGAGGCGTCCTGGCGCCCCGCCTGGGCTGCCTGGGGCGCTTCCAGAGGCGGCGCCGCGGCCGCTGGGGCGGCCGGCGAGGCTGCCGCCGAGGCTGCTGGGCGCGCCGTCGCGCCCGCCGGGGCGGCCAGGGCGGCCGCCGCCAGGCTCGCCGGGCGCGCGGGAGCCGCCGGGGAGGGGGCCGCCCGGAGCGCCTCCGGGGCCGAGTCCGGCCCCCCCGCCGAGGGCGCCGCCGAGCCCGCCGCCGACGCACGCTCCCAGCCAGGGGGCGGCCAGCTCGCGCGGGGCGCCCCCGCTCGAGCGCGGGCTGGCCGAGTTCGGCCGGGACTCGGCCAATGGCTGCGCGGTGGCGCTGGGCCTGCGACGCCCCCTCTGGCCGGCTGCTGGAACCCATTCGCGGGTGTGCGGGTCGGCGAGGCCGCTCATCCAGGGCCCGTCCCGGACGCCGAGCTCTTGGAGGCCATGGTGGCTGTGGGTTTCGCCGAAGGGCCCGTGGAACTGGCCCGAGCGGCCTTGGGCTTCGCCGAGGAGCCAGCGGGAGCCGTTCTGGGCTTCGCCACCCCCCCCAGCGCGCACGAGGAGGGAGAGGAGGACGAGGCGCGCGCGCCCGGCGAAGCGGCCCCTCCGCGCAGGCGTGACCCGGGAACGCCCCTTGGCGGCGAGCGGCCAGCCCCGGCAGCCGATGCAGCGCGCGCGGCGCCAGATCCTGGAGGCGATGGCGCAGCGACCCCCGCGGCGCCGCTGCTCCTGCCTGCCGGAGGCCCCGCTGGAGCGCCCGCTGCTGACGCGGAAGCGCCGCTCCCGCGTGCTGGCGAGAGCATCCCGACTCCGCCCGCCCCAGTGTTGACGCGCCCGCTCTGCAGCAGCTTCCGGACGCGGAGTACTGCTCGGGGGCCGATGCGGCACTTCACTGCGCGCCATCTCGGCCAGGAGTTGGGGGACGCTGGGGTCACGACGCTCCAAAGTCTCAGCCGCGGGGTCTGCCAGGCTTGCCGCGGGCTCCGCCCGCTTGGGTCCCGGCCCTGCCATCATTGCGGCACGGTTGCGCCCCCGAGGGCGGCGCTTCCCGCGGACCGCATCGTGCTCCCTGGGGCCGCTGCGCGTCGTGAGCGCGGCGAGCCACCTCCGCGGACAGCTGCGCCCCAATTGCCAGTGGATTGGGAAGAGAGAGTCCGGGCGCTTCCAGGGCAAACCATGCTGCACATTCCGGCTCTATTCCGCGAGCGCGTTGCAGTGGCGATGGCTTTCAGCATCGAGCAGCTGCTGGAAGGCTGCCCATTGGAGCTGGGGCGCTGCAAGCTCCTGCTGGCTGTGCCGCCTGAGGGGGTCCACCAGCGGACCGAGCTCGGTGAGCGGCTCCGGCTCTGGGGGGCTGGCCAGGTCGAGGTGCTCCTGGTGAGGATCGAGGAGCAGTCCCGCGCGCGAGTGGCCGCTGGCACCCACGCTCCTGGGAGGCGCGGTCGCGGTGTGCGCGCCCGTCAGCTGGCCCGTGAGGGGGCTTACCGGAAGGGCGCGACCGCCGTGACCAGCTCCGTCGCGGACCTGGGGCCGGTGGAGCAGCGGAGCTGGGCGGCCCAGCTCCCCCCAACCACATCTGCCGCGGAAATCCCGCCGCCTCAGGAAGAAGAAGAAGAGGACGACGACGGCGGCGCAGGCACAGCTCAGACGGCCACTGTCCCGCGGGGTGCGCCCCCCTTGGGAGGCGTGCGATTCCCCGCGCTGTGCGGGGCGGGCCCCTCTGGCATGCGGCCTGAGCACCTCAACGAGGCGCTCCTGGCGCGGCGTCGGGCCGTCACGTCGAGGCTCCTCCG
Organism: Prorocentrum cordatum; assembly: GCA_963575745.1. Classification (NCBI taxonomy): domain Eukaryota; class Dinophyceae; order Prorocentrales; family Prorocentraceae; genus Prorocentrum; species Prorocentrum cordatum. The sequence goes on from CAUYUJ010016643.1 coordinate 250,392, forward strand.
CGCAGCGGCTGGGTTGGTCCGCGTCGCGGGGGAGGGGTCGCTCCCACCCTCGGCGCGCTGGATCCTTCAGTCGCGCGCGGTGTTCCTCAGGAAGCCTGATACCGACACCCCGCGGCCCATCCGAGTGGGCGAGGTTTGGCGGCGGCTGATCGCCAAACGCCTCATGGCTGGCAGCCGGGAGCGACTCCAGAAGATCTTCGTGCAGCAGCGGCAATGCGGAGTGGCTCTGCCGGGCGGTGCCGACACGCCGGTGCACCTCCGGCGCTGCTTGGAGCGGGCGGCGGGCGGCTCGGCGCTCCCCGCCATCGCGGGCCTGGGCCTGGACCTTCGCAACGCTTTCCCCTCCCTGGAGTGGCCCGCAGTGCGCTCCGGCGTGCACGAGTGGGCGCCGGAGTGGGACCGCTGGACGGCTTGGTGCCACCGCGCGTCGGCCGACGTCCAACTGCCGAGCGAGAATTGGGTGGAGGTCGACCCCGGTGCCGAGCAGGGGGACCCCCTGGGACCTGCGCAGTGCGCCCTGACGCTGATCGCTTGCGCTGCTGCAGGCCGCCGCGCGGTGGAGGCCCGAGGGGGGGGGGGTCTGGGGCGCCTGGTACATGGACGATGGCCAAGTGTTTTTGCCGCCAGAGTTTGCAGGGACGTACCTTGAGGCGTTCGACGCGGAGCTCATGGTCGCTGGCGGCAGCCGGTTTGCCGGGGTCACGTTCAAAAGCACGGCTGGGCGCCCCGGAGGCCTGCGCGGCGGTGTCGCCCGAGTGGTGCGCGGGGACTGTGTCGGCGACGTGCCGGGTGGAGCCGCCGGGCCCGTCTGGGAAAGTGCTCGGGGTCCGCATTGCGGGCAACGATCTGGAGGGGCAGTTCCGCGGCGCCGCGGAGGCGACGGCGGCCGCCTGCAGCGCGCTGGAGCTCCTGGAGGACGCCCCAGCTGAGCTCGCCCTCCTCCGCATGAGCACGAACGTCTGCCGCGTCATGCACTTGCTGCGGGCTGCTGGCCCCGAGATCCCAGAGGCGGCTCTCGTTGACTTCGATGAGCGCCAGGGGCTCGCGCTGGCGGCGCCGCTCGGGGGGCAGCTCCCATCGGCGTGCCTGGAGCGGGCGGCTTGCGGTGCCGGGACGGCGGCCTCGGCCTCCGCCGCGCGGCTGACGCCAGCCCCCCCGCGCCCCTGGCCAGCCGCACGGAGGCGCGGCCGCTGGCCGAGGAGCTTTGCAGCACGATGCCAGCCCAGTGGCGCGAGGTCCTCTTCGGGGGTGGGATGCTTCCACCTCCGCCGCGGAGCAGTCGTGGCTCGCGCAGCTCCCGGCGGACCGGCGGGGCTTCACCGCGCAGGTCCTCGCGGAGGGCGCTGCAGAGGCCGCCCGCGTCGCAGGGGAGTTGACAGGGCGCCTGCAGCCCCGCTGGCCAGCGCCAGATTTGGCCGCCACCGTCCAGGCCGGGATCGTGGCCCCCAGCGGCATCGAGGACCCGGAACACCCTGACGCGGCGGCGCGGGGCGGCCTGCAGGCGCGCCTCAGTGACCTGGTGGCGGGGTCTGCCTTGATGGCATCTACGCCGAGCTCCAGCGCCAGGAGGATTGGTCCGGGCTGCACTTGCTCGACGATCTCCGGGACCCGGACACGGACCACTCCTGGATGTGGGTCCTCAGGTCGGCCACTGGGGACCATGCTCGGGCAGGTGAGTTCGTCGTGGCCGTCCGCCTGCGGCTCGGGGCGCCCGTCCTGGAAGTGCCAGCCACGTGCGCTTGCTGTGGGGGCGACCTCGACCGTGAGTGCCGCCATGCGTTGCGGTGTGCACCAGGGGCGAGCACCCGTGGTCACAACAAGGTCCGCGACGCTCTCCTTGGACTTGCCAGCCTGTCTGACAACGCCGCCGCCGTCGAGGTTCCGGGCTTAGTCCCGTCGCATCCAACTCTCCGCCCTGCTAACGTTTTAACTTCGGCGGCTTTTGCCCGCCTGGCGGCCTTGGATGCGGGCGTGGCTTGCCCTGACTCGTCGGGCAGCGGGGCGGACGCTTCCGCCGCCATGGTGGCAGAGAAGCGGGGCAAGTACGCCCACGCGCCCCCAAAGCTCGCGGACGAGGGCATCGAGTACTGGCCTCTGATCTGGAGCTGCTGGGGCCGGCCGCACAGCGATGCGACTGCCGCCGTGGGGCCCATGGCAGCGGCTGCCTCGCGCCGCCGCGGCGTGGCCACGCCAGGTGTCCTGGCCCGTCGGGCCAAGGCATTGGCGGGCGTCCAGCTCTGGCGCCGGGCGGCTGCCATGGTGTCGGCCTGCTTGCCGTCGGCCCACCCAGGTGACGTCGTGGACATCCTCTCGGCGGCCCGCGATCGCCGGTTGCTGGAGCTGGGGCTCGCTGGCGGGACGGGAGCTGACGAAGCGCCGGCGGCGTGGCCTGGTGGCCCGGTTGCCGCGGATGGCCTTGCTGGCTCGGGTGGGGTGGATGCCCCTGGCGGTGCTGGAGACGACGCGGCGCGGGCCAGGGAGGCTAGCCCAAACGCTGCCGCGGGGCCTGTGGGAGCCCCTGTGGGCGCCCCTGGCGTGGGAGGCGCGGGAGGCGGAGCGGCGCTTGCTGGCCCGGGCGGCGCCGCGGGCGCTGCGGGCGGCGCCGCGGGCGTGGCGGCGCTCGTGGCCGCGCTCGAGGCGCTGGGAGGCGCTGAGCTCGGCGGCGCCGGGTGGCCCGGCCGGGCCTGCGGCTACTGCGGCGCCCGCTGGCAGTGACCCGGGCCGCGGCGGCGCTGGAGGCGAGGCGGCGTCGGCCGGCCGCGGCGGCGCCGACGGCATTGCGGAGCGCGGCGGCGGCGGCGCTGCGGGCGAGGAGGCACTGTTGGACGCGCCCAGTGCGGCGGGCCTGGAAGCTGCGCCGGTGGCTGGCGGCGAGGCACCGGCCGCGCGGGAATTGGCCGAGTCCGGGCCCGACTCGGCCACGCGCCGCGCGGGCGGGAGAGACGGCGCTGGAGGGGTGCGCGACGCGCCCAGTGCGGCGGGCCTGGAGGCTGCGCCAGAGGCTGGCGGCGGGGCCCCGCCAGCGCGGGAATTGGCCGAGTCCGGGCCCGACTCGTCCGCGCGCCGCGCGGGCGGGAGCGACGGCGCTGGAGGGGTGCGCGACGCGCCCAGGGCGGCGGGCCTGGAGGCTGCGCCGGAGGCTGGCGGCGGGGCCCCGCCCGCGCGGGAATTGGCCGAGTCCGGGCCCGACTCGGCCACGCGCCGCGCGGGCGGGAGCGACGGCGCGGCCGCAGCCCCGGAAGCCGCCGGCCCGGGGCCTGGGGCGCGTGTCCGGGCCCTGCGCCTCGTCTACGGGCGCGGGCCTGTATGAGGCGGGCGGTGGCGTTGTAAGAGCTCCGCAAGGATCCTGCAAGGCTGCTCCTGCCAGCGCCTCCCTCTGCTGATGCCTGCCACCGGAGGTGAGGGCGGCTGGAACACAGGATCTGGCCGGAACGTCTGATCTTGTCATAACGCAGGATTTGGCAGGCACGTAGGACCCTGCGTTCCAGCCGCAAGCTGCGGCCAGCGTGGCGCGTTCCCCTGGCCCCCCTCGGAAACCAAAGTAACAACAAAACCAATGTAAAATCGTACATGATGGTGCGTTTTGGCCGCACACAATCCCAGAATGCCAAAGAACGCTCCGGGGGGGCGCCCCGGAACGCCCCAGGACGCCTCGAGGCGCTCCAGGGCGCCCCGGAATGCTCCATGACGCCCCAGAGAACGCTCCAGTGCGCATCGGCACAGACGCAGTACGCTTGGGCCACTACAGAAGCCCATGCATGTCGCTCGGGAGCACATGCGCAGCCAGCCGGGTCAGCCACAGCCTATTAAGTCCCCGCCGGGTCAGCCACAGCCCGTGCACAGCCAGCCAGGCCAGCCACAGCCCACGCGCAGCCATCCCACGCACGGCCCGCTGGGCCCGCGCGCGGCCAGACCGCCCCGTGCACGGCCCACTGGGCCCGTGCGCGGCCAGCCAGGTCACCCGGGCCCGCGCGCTGCCAGCCCTGCGCCCGCCCCGCGCGCCTGGGACTCACAGGCCGCTCTTGCCCCGGCCACGCGCCCCGGCCCTGCGACCAGCCCCTGGCCCCCGCGCTGCAGCCCCGCGCCCCCAGGGCCCTTTCTCCTCTTCGGTTGTCTCCCCGCAGCCAGCGGGCAAGGGCGTCGGGGGCACCCCCGGCGCTCGCCCCGTGTTTTCCCTAATATTGCGCGAACATTGTTCGCACATGTTTCCAATGTGTTGCGAAATATTGTCGACCATGTTCGTGCTACCGTTACAACCTGCACCGATACATCTGTTTTTTGAAGACTCATCTTTCGAAAATATTTCGAACATTTGTTGAAGCGTGAGGTGGGGTGTTTTTGTTCAGTGACCCGGCCCGGCGGAATGCGCGTAGCGCTCAGAATAAAGAAGCAAATAAGAAACCCTTCGGGCAAGTCTGGCTGGGGAGCTGTAAACTGTTTTGAAACGCCCGCTGGGTGATGAAAATGCGATAAGTGCATTGTAGCATGAAAGGTAGGAGCAACTTGTTAAGATTGCGATCCCCAGAAGGCTGGAAACTACCGCGCAACTCCAACAAGTATACGCCGCAATGCTCCGCGGCAGATCGGATTTCTAGCCTCACTCAGTTAAGCTGCCTGGTTGAAATTCACCTAGTGCTGAGTTGGTCCACTCATGTTGGTGAGTAATGTCAACTGAAGTAAAGGTGGCTCGACGGCAACACCCATTGCACCGGCAAAAGCGGGGCCTTTACGCCGAAACTGAGACTGTGACTAAACAACCGTGCTCACACTGGTAAAGAGTCGTCAGTCTCGGATATAGAAAAGATGCGGCCCTCCCTGGGATTATTATTGCACGCCAGGCTGTACTGCGATGAACTGGCCGAGGGCGCGCGGAGGACCAGACGCTAGCCGGCCAGGCCAGGCGATGTGGCCAGGGCGACCAGCAGACAATCCGTAATCACCACTTTCGGCGTACACTACCGCAGAAGGATCATTCACATCACATTCAATCAGCAGCAGAGGATCTCCTTCCGCCACGTTGAAGCCACCATCCTCCGCTTGCAGCGCATTGGCAGCAAGACCAGACCGCGCGCACATCTGGGCCGACTCTTCGCTGAACGGCCTCTCCTGACACAATCGCTTCGCAAGCCTCTCAGAAGTGTAGCAAGAACGGCTGGTGTCCTCCGTACTATCATCACTTGGGCATCTGCATCTCTGTGCCTGGTGGCGACCCCATGTTCCAGTCGTCTTAAAGCAACAGGGGTGGTGACAGAAAGGGAAATGCACAACTTCATTGAGCTATAACGTCACAACAGCTGGGGCTGAGCTACACCGTCACAACAGCTAGGTACATAAGTCAAGAGCTGCCACGTCAAGCTACAGTTTGAATGCTAACACTAACAGGGACAGCTCGCAGGTCGCCCTGTACTCAGAAGGCACATGGTCACAACGCTCAGGTACACGTTTCGTTCCGTGTAAAATTCGCCCACCACCGACGTCAACGTTCCAGAGCAGCCTTTGACTAGCACAGGTCGCTCTTTAACGTTCTCCCTCACTCTCTACCCTCACTGTCACGTGCAATCTTCACTCTACCTGTCAACCTTCGCCCATACTCTCACGAATTACTGTTACGCATATTTTCACCAGGGCCAAGGCGACCGCCGGATGGCTCTGAACGACCCTGGGCCACCTCTCTGGTCTCACTTGAACCCTACAAACTCGCATGTTAAACTACTTGGAGCGGCGAATAGCGCCATCGCGCACCCCCTGGCCCCTACCCCCCATAGAATAATCTGAAGGTGTTGAAAGGGGTTTTTGAAATAGTATCTGGGCTACCTGGGCTTCCATTGTTGTCTTACCACCCAATGGACTTCTACGACTTCGCAGCTTACCCATGTGACCCTGCTCCCGTTGCGACCCGTCTGCCCCTATGACCCTCCCACCCTCGTGACCCTGCTCCCCTTGCGACCCCCCCACCCATGTGACCCTCTTTCCCTCGTGACCATCCTAGCCTGGCTCACAAGAGCACTGGGAGCCACCACAGCAACATGGTCAACAAGAGCTCGTTTGCCTTGATGACCCTTGTGACCCTTGTGACCCTCCAAACCTCGTGACCCTCGTTCCCTTGTGACCAGCCCCTGTGACCCTCCTGCACTTGTGACCCTCCCACCCTTGTGACCCTGCTCCCCTTGCGACCCCCCACCCTTGTAACCCTTTTGAGCCTCTTTCCCTTGTGACCATCCGGTCAACAAAAGCTCGTTGGCCTTGTTGACCCTTGTGACACCACACTTATAAGAACACTCCGGAAGGACCACTCGCGCACTAATGTCTCGCGGTCCAAGGGCGCGCTGTCCGCCTCGACGACGGCGTAGCGCCCGGCGGGATCGGCACCCGATGGGAAGACGCCCTTAGCTGGACGATTTGGCGCCCACATGCACAGAAAAAATCCACAAGGCCTGCAAGAGCAAGTCCACAAGGTCCGCTATGGAGAGAGCTCCACAAGTTCCACAGGAGAAAAATCTGCAAGGCCTGCAAGAAGCAGGTTCACAAGGTCTGCTGGAGAAAGGTCCACAAGGTCCGCAGGAAAAAATGTCCACAAAGCCGAGCAAGCGAACAGGGACTGGAGACAGGTCCAGAAGGCCCACAGAAGAAAGGTCCACGAAGCCGAGCAGGTCGACAGGGTTTGGAGAAAGGTCCACGAGGTCCGCAGGACAAGGGCCCGCAAAGCTGAGCAGATCCACAGGGTCTGGAGAAAGTGCCAAAGGCCCGCCAGAGAAAGGCCCGCAAGGTCCACGATGACCGCAGGGGAAAGATCCACAAGATCCGGAAGGGAAAGGACCACAAGGTCCGCAAGGGCCAGGTCAGCAACGCCAGCTGGAGAAAGGCCCACAAGGTCCACAAGCACCAGGTCCGCAGGGTCCCCAAGGACCAAGTCCACAAGGCCAGCTAGAGAAATGTGCGCAAGGTCCACAGGTGAAAAGGCCTGCAAGGTCTGCAGGGACCAGCTCCATAAGGTCCAGAGGATAACCGCATGGCCCACAAGAGAAAGGTCCACAAGGGCTGCGAGGAGAAAGGTCCACAGGGTAGGTCCACAAGGCCGAGTTGGCCCACACGGTTCAAAGTAGAGAGGTCCACAATGTCCCCGGCCTGATGGAAAAAATCACGCCGAGAAGATGAACAAGGTCCGCGATGGAGAAAGGTCCACATGGTCCACAAGGGAAAAGTCTGCAAGGCCTGCAAGGAGCAGGCCGGAAAGGTCCACAAGAGAAGCCCGCAAGGTCCGCAGGAAGATAAAGGTCTACAAGGCCTGCAAGAGCAGATCTACAAAGTCCGCCATGGAGAAAGGTCCACAAGGTCCATTGGAGGAAAATCTGCAAGGCCTGCAAGGAGCAGGTCCACAGGAACAAGGTCCACAGGAGGAAAGTCCGCAAGAAGAAAGAAGTCCACGCGGCTTGCAGGGACGAAGTCCGCTAGGTCCGCTTGAGAGGTCCACAAAGTCCACAGGAAAAGGCCGGCTAGGTCTGCAAGGACCAGGTCCACAAGGTCCGCTGGAGAAAAGCCCACCAGGTCCACTGGAAAAAGTCCTCAAGGGCTGCGAGGAGAACGGTCCACAAGGTCCACAAGGCCGAGCAGATCCACAGGGCCAAGAAGGTCCACAAGTTCCACAAGACTGCCCCCCTGATCCCCTCCCAGAGTGCTCCAAGAGGACCTTCAAAGGGACCTCAAAGGCATACACATTACACCGTGGTTCTCACGGCACGGTCTCGACATGCGTCAGAGATATCGTCTGTCTCCGACTTCCGAGTACCAAGAACCATCACGGAGACCCCCTTGATCGCCCAAACGAGTGAACGAACAACCCCAACGGACAGCTGTCCCGGCGCATCTGAGAACAGGTGAGTGAGGCCGTGGCCTCCTGTGCCGAGCCCTCGAAGACATTTCATAAAACTGCCCCCGTCGACCCCGGCGCGCGCACGAGGAAGCTCCCACGGGCCCCAGGTCTAGGTCTACACCTGCGCGGGCCCGCGGACAGGGGCTGGCTCTCGGGCGCGAGGCCCAACAACCTCAGAAGCCCGGCTGGGAGCTCCTCCCTCCTCCTCCCAACCCCCTGGACCCGCGCGGGCGAGGCGCGCGCGCGCCTGTCGGGGCCGGGGCCAAGGGTCACACAGGGCACAGTGCACTTGCAAAAGGTTCAGAGCACCACGGGGCCTGGACTTTGTGGGCCCCAGAAACGGCAGGGCCGTTTGTTTTTTTTCTCACCGCTTCCAAAAAAAATGTCCATTGAAAAAAGAAACGGGAAAAAAACGGCGACCAGAAACGGCAAAAAAACTGCTCCAGGATTGGAACCGGAGCCCGAGACGGTCAAAAAACGGCGACGGAACCGGTAAAAAAACGGCGTCGGAACCGGCATAAAAAACGGCAAAACGGAACCGGTTAAAAAAACCGGCCCTGCCGTTTCCGTGGCCCACAAAGGGCCTGGAGAAAGGTGCATGAGATTCGCAGGAGAAGGGTCCACGAGGCCGAGCAGGTCCACGAGGCCGAGCTAAGGGGGCGCGGGTGCGGGGGTAAGGTTTTCTGCGGTGGTCTGCACCAGTCACGCAGCCCGACGACCGGCCAAGCAGACAGACGACCAGCCAACGAAGAAGCCCTGGTGGACCTGGTCGGCCTTGTGGACCTGACGAAGGTCCGCAGGATAGCAGTCCACAAGGCCCACAAGGCCGAGCAGGTCCACAGGCCGAGCAGGCCCACGAGGTTCACAGGAGAGAGGTCCACAAGGCCCCTGGCCCGCCGGAGGAAGGTCCACAAGGTCCATAGGAGAAAGGTCCGCAAGATCCGCAGGAGGGAGATCCACAAGGCCGGGCAATTCCGCCAGGTCGAGCAGGACCACAAGGTTTGTTGGGGCAACACCCGAGAAAAAAGTCCGCAAGAGCCGCAGGAGAGAGGTCCATACGGCCTGCAAGAGCAGGTCCACAGGAGAAATAATTGCAAGGCCTGCCAGGAGGGGTACGCAAGGTCTACTTTTACTAGTGCTCTTGCAGCTGTGACTTCTCTCTTGGCGGTTAATGAGATATTCGCGCTTACGAGTAATACGTAGCCATAGGGCTGTTGAGAAATCCCTTGGGATGGCCAGGTCCTGCACCAGGCGGGGCGGTAGCTCGCTCAGCCAGAGGCCATCGGCAACCTGACCCCACTTCTACGCTCGTCGACGGGCTCGGCAATGTTGCACTGCTCAATGCGGTTTGGGCACCGCGGCAATGCGCGCACAATTCGCCAGGAGGGAACGGCACCTCATCACAGTCACCACGCTTCGGCGCCTGCCCAACACAATTTGGGAAAGAAGAACTTGGTGCGTGTAATGCCAGCCGTCGTCTTGGGTGGGCTCACGTCTAAGTGTTTGCGAGCCACCGCAGCGAGTTCGGACAACGCGAGCTGGTTGCCCATTCACTGGGCACGCATCATCGAGGCCCACGAGCTGGGCCCACGAGGTCGCGCCACCGACTTGGGATCCAAACATGAATTAAAATCATGAAAATCTGGTTTATTTCAGAATCGAGAATGCTATTCATAAACCGACTGCTCCCCAACCAGAGCTTGCGACGTAAGGAGTTTTCACGTGTCTTGTAAGAAATGGCCCCGAGCTCCCAGGGGTCATCAGCAGGGCAGAGCAGGGTCGTAGCAGGGAACACGGTCATAAGCAAGGGACAAGCCTGGGTCATACGCAGAGGTCTGAATCATGAGCAGGCCACGATCATAAACGGGCCACGGTCGCAAGCAGAGGTCGAAGGTCGTGAACAGGGTCATACAAGAGTCGGCGCGGGTCAGAAGTAGGGGGTAAGATCACTAGGAGGCGGGTCATAAGCAGAGGGAACAAGACAGCCAGAAGCATAAGCACGCCAGGGTCATAAGCGGAGGGCAGGCTCATATGCAGACAAGGATCATAAGCAGGTTATAAGCAGAGGGCAAGGTCATAAGTAGAGGGCATGGTCAGAGGTAGAGGACAGGCTCAGAAGTAGAAGACAAGGTTATATGCTGCCCCAAAGAACAGGAATCCCAGGGTCAGAAGCCGAGGGCAAGGCAAAGGACAGGGCCAAAAGCAGAGGACAGGGGCAGAAGCAGGGGGCAGGGTCATAAGCACCGTCAGAGTCATAAACGGAGGACAGGGGCATAAGCAGAGGGCAGGGTCATACGCAGAGCGCGCAAGCAGAACAGGGCCATAAGCAGAGGTCAAAATCATAAGCAGAGGGCAGAAGTAAGCCAGAGCATAAGCACGCTGAGGCCAGAAGTAGGTCAGCCAAGATTATTAATAAGAAGGCAGCACGTTCACGAGCAGAGACCAGCGAAGTCAAATCAAACTTGACAAAAAAGATGAGGAGCCAAGCAGACACGATCAAAGAACAAACCAAAACCATTGAAACCAAGCGATATCAAACGAGCACGCAAAAAGGCAAAGCGCGCTAGTTTGACCCGGTATGCTATCAGCCCTTCAGCCGAACAACTATTCGTACTCTGTTATTTGTTGGAGATGGTGATCGTTTTCTGGACTAACTCGAGCTGCAGATGAGCTACAGAGCTGCTCGACACAGCAATCAGAAGTAAATTATGAGGCGCGCTTGTTCAAAGCATCTAGACGCTTGAAATCAGTCTGCTATCAGCGCTGGGGCTGAACGACTATTCGTACTCTGCTAATATTTTTTGGCGATGGTAATGGTTTCTTTGACTTAACTCGAGCTGCAGATGCGCTACAGAGCTGTTCGGCACAGCAATCGGAGGGAAAGCATGAAGCGCGCTAGTTTGAAGCATCTAGACGCCTGACCTCGGTCTGCTATGAGCGCCCGAGCCGAACAACTATTCGTAATCTGCGATTTTTTGGAGATGGTGATGATTCTCTTGACTGAACTCGAGCTGCAGATGAGCTACAGAGCTGTTCGGCACAGCAATCGGAAGTGAATAATCAGGCACGCTAGTTTAAAGTATCTAGACGCTTTAACTCGGTCTGTCAGCAGCACTGGGTATGAAAAACTATTCGTGCTCTGCAAATATTTTAAAGATGATTTTGGTTTTCTTGACTCGACTCGAGCTGCAGATCAGCTACAGAACTGTTCGGCTACAGGAGAAGGCGACAACAACATACACATAAAGGGCAAAACAGCAGGAGAACCTGCGTGCGACCCGCCGCCGCGCCGCAGTGCTGCGTTGTCGGGACTGTATGGCGCCGGCGGTGAACCATCAACCTGGTCTGCGATGACTGCGATGTCTGCGTTGGCCGATTCGAGCTCCCAAGGGAGCAGGCCAGGACACAGAGAACCTAAACAGCGAAGCTGCAAAGATTAAAGCAGAGATGCATCAAACAGCGAAGCTGTACAGAAATGCACAAGACTGCAAGTACACGAGAAAACAACTAACAAAATAATGAGTGAAGCAATGCAGGCCATAGATATGGAAGCAATGCTAGAAGCAGTGAGAGACCATACAGTAACCACTGGTTTATACAGCGATTACCGTCTCAACACCACTGAGACAAACACGAAACTAAGAGAACTAAAATAGCGAGTGCGCTTCAAAGCAATGCGAGACCATGCAGTAACCACATATAGCGATTACCGTCTCAGCACCACTGGAAGACCATGCACGTGAAACACAACGTCGAAATGTGGACTAGATAACGAATTAAACGCGCAACATACAAAGTGAGCCAAGACACCCACCACTACTTAGAGCGAAAGCGGGCTCTTATCCGAACAAAGTGAAGATCAGGCGAAGCTCTTATTCAACACACGTGCATGCACGACAACACACACAGGCATGAATAAAGGCAACGCAATGACAAATCACAACAGTTCTAACTCGAAGTGTGTGGAAATCAAGTGCAATGAATTCTGAACTCCACTCGAGGCGACGTATGACCTCAATATCAAAGACCTCAATATCAAGTACAATGACTTCTGAACTTCACTCGAGGCGAAATATGAAATCGGATGCCCAAAGACCTCAATATCAAGAAACTCCGATGTCACAAAACTGTCAAAGTACTGAAGAAACTCGAACTGCAACTCGAACTGCAACTTCTAACTCACGAAAGAAACGATTCCAACCACCCCTCGAAGATTCCCACTGCGTTGTGCATAAGAGTACTCAGACTGCGAACAGAGTCAAACTTGGATACGTGCTGAGAGCAACTCGTACTAGACAACAAATGCGGCAAGCACAATCACAAGCGGCCTGGAAGTACAAGCAGACAATGCATCAAGTACAAAACAAGCGGCCTGGAAGTACAAGAAAACAAATGCAACGAGTACGATCAAAGCAAGCGGCCTATGCACCTGCTCCAGAAGGAGCTGTCTCACTTGACACAACAGAGAACCTGGCACCTATCGTCTGTACGCCCACGGAGAGGAGGTCGTCGCAGCCAACGAAGTACCCGAAGATATGGGACGGTCCGTACACGAGATGTACAGTGGAGTACGATACGTGTGTGCACAGAAAACCTGCCTGCACAGGAACCTCGGGAACCTCGCAGAGCTCCTTCCGCGCGTAAGACTGCTCAGAAGCGGAGCAGAGAACTTCGCAGAAGATTTTCGTGGAATCTTCAATTTTGCATTTTTCATGTCGACATGAAGTTCGTTCCCCCAAGTGTTTTGATATTGAAAGTGCGCCTACGGAGCTCATATTAAGACGCAGAAGCCCTCATGGTCTTTCACAGGTGCGAAAAACCTGGTTTCTCAACATCAATGGTCAAACACCTTTCAAATCTTAGCAAAAACGAGCCCAACTTACCACATTGTCCATTCTGGTCGGGTCGACCAACTAGCTCCACCCCGCGCCGGGATTCCTCTAGCTCATCGATAACGAATAGCTCTACGAGGTACATGATCGATTGCACGGCGCCAAGAATCGGATTCTCAAAACGAACTTTCAAATCTCTCACAATCTTCGAGAAACCGACCCCAGGTCACCACATTGTCCTCTCTGGCCGGATCCGCCAACTGGTGCCGGCGGTGAACCGCCAACCTGGTTTTTTGATTTTCGCTCCGTTCGTCCAGCAGGGTCAGCTGGCGGTGAGGATCTGTCGCGCCCAATGCACAACAGCGAGCGCTTCAAAGCGCCTCAGCAGCACTGAGCTCGGCGTCGGTCATCGTAGCACCCTCCTCAAGGCACCGCGGAGCCAAAACCGGAACCGTGACCTGGGGGGTCTTCTTCGAGGCCAAGAGAAGAAGGAAACCGGAACAGGAACCGAAACCGGAACCGTGACCAGGGCGGTCTTCTTTGAGGCGAAAAGGAAAAGGAAACCAGAACCAGAACCGGAACCGAAACCAGAACCGTTACCTGGAGGGTGCTCTTGAAAACCCCGAAGAAGAAGGAAACCGGAACCGGAACCGGAACCGGAACCAAAACCAAAACCTGAAAGTCTTTTTCAGGCCTGGAAGAAAAGGAAACCAGAACCAGAACCAGAACCGGGACCATCACCAAAGGGGCCTTCGCCCCGCAAAAAGAAGGAAACCGAAACCAAAACCGGAACCGGAACCGGAACCAGAACCGGAACCGGAACCGGAACCGGAACCAAAACCAAAACCGAAACCGGAACCGGAACCGGAACCAGAACCGGAACCAAAACCACCACCAGAACCATACTCAAAGCTGGCGGGTGCGCGTGTTTTGCCGCACTCCCACGCTCCCTGCTCCACGATCCCCGCAGCAACTCGCCGGGACTTGCAGCGTGTCCGGGAGTGTGGCTTCCTAGCGTTTCCCAGAACGCGTGGCTCAAGGGTACGCGAAGCGCTTCGGCATCGGCAGAGCTTCGCCAGTTCTCGCAGGCTCCTGGGCAGAGGCGTCGTGGTAGGTTTAACACAGTCCCGCGCGTTGTAAAAGATGCCCCCGCAGGTTGCCCCTGCGAGGTTTCTAGAGCTCCATTTGTAAGCGTCCAAAAACCCGGATAGCGAAGCCAAGCGCCGAACGCCGCACGGGGACCTCTACCAGGCAGCCTGAAACGATGCGCGGGACGCTGGAAACCTCGCAGGAGACGCTTGCAGGGGCGTCGTTTACGATGCGTGAGGCCCTGCAAAGCGCGCAAGGAAGATCTGCCTAGGAGCCTGGAAGAACTCGCGAAGCCCTTCCGAAGCTCTGCCGAAGCGCTTCGCGCACCCTGGAGCCACGCGTATTGGGAAACGCTAGGAATCCACGCTCCCGGACACGCTGCGAACTCCGGCAACCTGCTGCGACAAGCGTGGACCGCCGTGGAGGAGCTCCTGCCGGGTACTACCACCGTCCGGCTTCTAATCTTAAACCCTTAGCTCTCCAAGGAGCTATCCGGGAAATTTCCAGGCGGCCTGGCAAAGCTCGCCGTGCGCCGCTTTCGAGCGCTCTGCGCTTCGCGCCTGCCTCGCTATCCGGACTGGCGTCGGCGGTGAACCGTCAACCTGGTCACCGCCGGGAACCTCGTAGAGCTTCTTGTATCCGTGAGAAAGCAGGGTCTAAGCGAGAGCTTCTTGGAGCTTTTCTACCAAAACTTCAAGTTGGGATTTTTCGGAGTCAACATGAAGTTGGTTCCTCCAAGTCAACTGGTACTGAAAATGACTCTAGAGGGCTGAGCTGCTCAGGGAACAAAGTTTATATGTCAATGCTCAGAGTTAAAATCTGCTTTCTTAAAATAAAATTTCAAATATCTTTCAAATCTTAGCAAAACCGACCAAAACTGGGCGCCGGCGGTAAACCGTCAACCTTTCTTACCGCCGGGGGACTCGTAGAGCTTCCTGACAATATATACTGTGGGAAAAAACTCCAAAGAACGACTTTGTTTTAAGCCCAAGCGATTTCAGACCTCTCAAGATAACGCTAACAAAAAACAAACAGTTTCGCAACCCAGTTCGAGTATCAAACCGAGTTCAGACCTCTGTATGCGACATCATGCGATTCCACTCATGCGATTCCAGCCCTAAAGCCCACCTACAGCCGGAGTTAATGCAGAAAACCGACAGTATCGACTCGAATAATATAATAGTGTTGCGAACCTAGTTCGAGCAGCAGACCGAGTTCCGAGCTCTGGAATCGACCGAAAGACGCGCCTGATGTGTGAAAATCGATATATGTGGCCTGCAGCACTGTAGCCCTCCCCCAGCACGAGTTCAGTGCAGAAAATTGAGAGCACGTCTCAAAATCATTCGGACAATACGAACAGTTTCGCGAACCTAGCTCGGGCAGCAGGCCGAATTCAGACCTCTCGGTTCAACAGACGCGTGCCATTGGTGATTTCCCATCGATGTCTGTGACAATGAGCCCTGTAGCTGCCCTACAGCTCGAGTTAAGTACAGAAAACCGAGAACGTCTATCAAGATAACTCGAATAATACCAACAGGTTTGCGGACCTAGCTCGGCTAGCAGACCGAGTTCAGACCTCCGGATTCAACAGGCGAACGCGCGTGATGATTCTGAGTGCGATAGGTGTGCTTACCAGCACTGTAGCGACCCTAAAGCTCGAGTCAAGTACAGAAAACCGAGAGTGTCTATCAAGATGACTCGAATAATACAAACAGGTTTGCGGACCTAGCTCGGCTCACAGACCGAGTTCAGACCTCTGGATTCAACAGGCGAACGCGCCTGATCATTCTGCATGCATTAGCTGTGCTTACCAGCTCTGTAGCTGCCCTAGAGCTCGAGTTATGTTCAGAAAACCGTCAGCGCGTATCAAGATGACTCGAAACGGCCGTTCCCGCCACTGTGCTTTTTGGCCTTCAAAGTTACCCGATCGAGCTGAGATCAAGATGGCGAGCGGGAATAAGATCGAATATCACGGGAAAAAATACTAGAGCTCTAACGAATGGTCAAATTTCGAGAACCAAATTTTCAACCGAGCAAAAAAGTCATCAAACTGGGCGCCGGCGGTAAACCGTCAACCTTTCTTACCGCCGGGGGACTCGTAGAGCTTCCTGACAATATATACTGTAAAAAAAAACTCCAAAGAACGGCTATTTTTTCAGCCCAAGCGATTTCAGACCTCTCAAGATAACGCTAACAAAAAACAAACAGTTTCGCAACCAAGGTCGAGTATCAAACCGAGTTCAGACCTCTGAATGCGACAGGCGGGCGCGTCTGATGTCTGCGAATCCACTCATGTCATTCCCAGCCCTGAAGCCCCCCTACAGCCCGAGTTACATGCAGAAAACCGACAGTATCGACTGGAATAATATTTTAGTTTTGCGAACCTAGTTCGAGCAGCAGACCGAGTTTCGAGCTCTGGAATCGACCGAAAGACGCGCCTGATTCTGCGAATCGATATATCTGACCTGCAGCACTCTAGCCCTCCCCCCAGCACGAGTTCAGTGCAGGAAATTGAGAGCACGTCTCAAGATTATTCGGACGATACGAACAGTTTCGCGAACCTTGCTCGGGCAGTAGGCCGAGTTCAGAGCTCTCGATTTGATAGACGAACGCAACTAATGATTCCCCACCAATGTCTGTCACAATCAGCCCTGTAGCTGCCCTACAGCTCGAGTTAAGTACAGAAAACTGAGAGCGTCTATCAAGATGACTCGAATAATACGAATAGGTTTGCGGACCTAGCTCGGCTAGCAGACCGAGTTCAGACCTCTGGATTCAACAGGCGAACGCGCGTAATGATTCTCAAAGCGATAGCTGTGCTTACAAACACTGTAGCTGCCCTAAAGCTCGAGTTAAGTACAGAAAACCAAGAGTGTCTATCAAGCTGACTCGAATAATACGAATAGGTTTGCGGACCTAGCTCGGCTGGCAGACCGAGTTCAGACCTCTGGATTCAACAGGCGAACGCGCCTGATAATTCTGAGTGCAACAGCTGTGCTCACCAGCTCTGTAGCTCCCTACAGCTCGAGTTAAGTACAAAATACCGACAGCACGTATCAAGATGACTCGAAACGACCGTTCCCGCCACCGTGCTTTTTGGCCTTCAAAGTTACCCGATCGAGCTGAGATCAAGATGGCGAGCGGGGATAAGATCGAATATCATGGGAAAAAATACTAGAGCTCTAAGGAATGGTCAAATTTCGAGAACAAAATTTTCAACCGAGCAAAAGTCAGCAAAAGTTCCGTCGAGATTTTTCGAGCCAACTAGCTCTCCAGCGCTCCGGAATTACTCTTAAGCTTCCAGCAATAACTTGCTAAGGGAAGCACTACGAGTTAAGTTCCGTCGAGATTTTTCTTGCCAACTAGCTCTCCAGCACGCCGGAATTACTCTTAGCTTCCAGCTATAACTAGCTAAGGGAAGCTCTACGAGTTAGTTATCACATCTTCTTTTCTGGTCGGGTCGCCCAACTTGTAAGCGTCCAAAACCCGGATAGCGAAGCCAAGCGCGGAACGCCGCACGGGGACCTCTGCCAGGCCGCCGGAAACGATGCGCGGGACGCTGGAAACCTCGCAGGAAACTGGACGCCGGCGGTAAACCGTCAACCTTGGTTACCGCCGGGAGACTCGTAGAGCTTCCAGCTCGACTGAAGTTGATAACACGGAGGACCTAGCAACATTCCGACTCATATTAAATATTTTATTTCCTCTCAATGCGACAGGCGGGCGCGTCTTGTCTGCGAGTCGACTTCTATTATTACCAGCCCTGCAGCCCCCTACAGCCCGAGTTAAGTGCAGAAAACTGACAGCACTTCTCAGGATGACTCGAACAATACGAATAGTTTTGCACCTAGCTCGGGCAGCAGGCCAAGTTCAGTGCTCTCGAGTCAACGAACAAAGGCGTCTGGTGATTTCCAATAGATTTCTGTGACTACGAGCTCTGTAGCTGCCCTACGGCTCGAGTTAGGTACAGAAAACCGAGGGCGCCTATCAAGATGACCCAAATAATACGAAGAGGTTTGCGGACCTAGCTCGGCTAGCAGACCGAGTTCAGACCTCTAGATTTAACAGGCGAACGCGCCTAATGGTTCTGACTGCGATAGGTGTGCTTGCCAGCTCTGTAGCTGTTTTACAGCTCGAGTTAAGACCAGAAAACCGAGAGTTTCTGTCAAGTTGACTCGAATAATCCAAACAGGTTTGCGACCCTAGCTCGGCTCACAGACCGAGTTCAGACCTCTGGGTTCAACAGGCGATCGCGCCTGATCATTCTGCATGCATTAGCTGTGCTTACCAGCTCTGTAGCTGCCCTGGAGCTCGAGTTATGTTCAGAAAACCGACAGCGCGTATCAAGATGACTCGAAACAGGCGTTCCCGCCAGTGCTTTTTGGCCTTCAAAGTTACCCGATCGAGCTGAGATCAAGATGGCGAGCGGGAATAAGATCGAATATCACGGGAAAAAATACTAGAGCTCAAACGAATTGTTGAATTTCGAGAACGAAATTTTCAACCGAG
>CAUYUJ010016644.1:0-120000 GCA_963575745.1 Prorocentrum cordatum
TCGGCGCACCCCTGACAGGGTTCGTGGCCCCATAGGGAGCTCCACCGAAGTCCCTAGTGGCAGCGTGAACCATGCACTTCCAGCCTCATTTCGGCACACCCGTCACAGGGCTCGTGGCCTCATAGGGAGCTCCACCGAAGGCCCCAATGGCAGCGTTCGCATGCAGTTCCACCCTCATTGCGGCACACCCCTCACAGGGTTCGTGGCCCCATAGGGAACTCCACCGAAGGCCCCAGTGGCAGCGTTCGCATGCAGTTCCACCCTCATTGCTGCGCACCCCTCACAGGGTTCGTGGCCCTTTAGGGAGCTCCACCGAAGGCCCCAGTGGCAGCGTTCGCATGCAGTTCCACCTTCATTTTCGGCGCACCCCTCGCAGGGTTCGTGGCCCCATAGGGAGCTCCACCGAAGGCCCCAGTGGCAGCGTTCGCATGCAGTTCCACCCTCATTTCGGCGCACCCCTCACAGGGTTCGTGGCCCCATAGGGAGCTCCACCGAAGGCCCCAGTGGCAGCGTTCGCATGCAGCTCCACCCTCATTTCGGCGCACCCCTCACAGGGTTCGTGGCCCCATAGGGAGCTCCACCGAAGGCCCCAGTAGCAGCGTTCGCATGCAGCTCAACCCTCATGTCGGCGCACCCCTCAAAAGGTTCGTGGCCCCACAGGGAGCTCCACCGAAGACGGTACTTACAAGTGCGGCACTCACAACTGCATATGGTTGGGTCCTTCGCCAGGCTAATTTCTCACCCTGCTCACGCACCCTGTGGTGCAAGGCTTACTTGACTTGACTCTCCTGGCCATGGCGAAGAGTGCCGCGACTAAACGGCGCCCCGGCGTCTACGAGCCACGCCCCCACGTGTCCTTGGGGGCCATGCGTTCTCTTCTGCACGGGGAGAGGGTTCCCCGCGAGGTGATGCAGCTCTGGGTTGCGTACAGCAGCATCGGCTTTCGGAGCTCTCCGCGGATTTCTTCGATTGGCGCGGGATCCCCCCCTGGTGCGCGGAGCGCGCCATGGGGCGGGCGCCGGAGGCTCCGCCAGGGGGGGCCCGCCGCGCCGATCCCAAAGACCCGCGCGGGGCTCCGAAAGCGTATGTTCATGCAGTTGTTTCTTCTTCGACTTCCCTCTCGAGCGTCGAGGTTCAAGGGATCGAGGTTCGAGGGGTCGAGGTGTCTGGACGTCTCTGTGGCTTTGCTGTGCCTCCCCGAGGGGGACGGGGAGAAGGCTGCAGAGATTCCCGCTGGGTCTCTGAGCTCAGAGGGACAACTAACACATCAACAACAAGTGTCGCAGGTCCTCGCTGATCTCTTACGTCGGCGTCCGACCGCCCTCCCCACGCCCCTTCACCAACGCGCGGAGAGCGCCAGGGGCGGCGCCTGAGGCGCCGCCAGGAAGTGTGGGGAGAGGACCCCAGCGCAGACCCAAGAAATGCGCGCGGACATCCGGCAGTGTATGACCACGTAGTTCCCTGCTGCTCGAGAATCGCTCCATTGAACACATACATTTCTACAGAGAACGAGCCTGGACCAGCAGGCAGGTAGTAGGTAGTGGACCACGCGAACTGTGGGTGCAGCCAGTTCAGCGGATCCTCGCTTCTATCCTCATTCCTCCCCTTCGGGGATGGCTTTACCCGTTCTCCCACCCGCCCTGCCCCTCCCCGGCGTGGTCTGGGCGGCCTCTGACGCAGATCGCAGGAGCGTCTACGAGCGGCCCCGCCCACGGGTCATACTTAGAACTGTTGCGCCAGCGCCCTGACTGACCCCCGTTAGCGCTGGCCCTTGTTCCGGCTTAGGTGGCAACTCATGGGAGCCTCCAATAACATCTTGTCGGCTTTTGCGAATCGACGCTAATCGACGCTGAATCGATGCTGATCGACGCAAAATCGACGCAAAATCGACGCTGATCGACGCTAACCGACGCTGACCGACGCTAGCTCATCCACTCCCAGACGCGAATCGACGCTAATCGACGCTAAAGACGGGATTACGAGGGTATACAAGGCTCCCATGCTTTGCTACCAAAGTCGGCGATCCCGAAGAAAGTGTCTACACTGATCCTGGGCCTGGGGCGGGCATGGCCAGGCTTGGAGGAGGTGTGAAGCTGGCGCCCGCCGAGAGGAGAGAGGCGGTCCTGGCCGCCCAAACACGTCTGCCCAGGCACGGTCCCCGAGCCCTTCCTGGAAGCCATCCTGGCCCGCTGCCCGAGCCGCGTCCGGACACGGCGGAGACGAGGGCGAGGAGGGCAGAGAGGTCCAGGCCCCAGGCTGCTGGCGACGGCTCCAGCAGGTGCACCAACAGCTTCGACGCCGTCAACGGCGATAAGCGGGACGTCGACGGCGCCCTCGGCGCGCAAGCGGGCGTCGTCGTGGTCGTCGTAGTGGTGGGCGTCGCCGCAGCGCGGGGGAGTAGGACGAGGAGGAAGTGAAGGAAAGGAGAGAGGGGAAGCGATGGGGGGCATGCTTCGGACTCCAGACTACATCATGCCGACAGTGGAGGCCTCCCAAATGGGGTCGGATGAAACGGGGTCGGAGAGTCGCACTGCGTCGCAGATGTATCGGCGACGGCGGGATGGGGAAGAGCGGGCTCCAGAGTGCGCCGCATCGCTGATGCATCGGCGATGCGGCGCGATCCTCCGACGCTTTCCGCTCTGGCCCCCGTGGTGGCCTGGAGTCTAGTAGGACATTCGGCATAAGCGCATAAACACAAACTTCTGAAAGTCCGCGCGGTTCTCTTGGATCGGCGCTGGTCCCCCTGCCTCCTTCTCGACCCACCTCCGCCATCAAAAGAATCCAGGAGTCAACACTGACTTTGATTATGTTGGGAACGGCGCCATGAGCGCATCCAGACTTGCCGAACATACTCGGCGTGCCGCGAGTTTGAGATATAGGGAAGGATCTACCCCACCCATCCCCAAAGTCCATAGCGTCTTACATTATCATTTCACCCATAGTCGTTTCCCTAGCCAAGGTAGCCTCGCCTCTCGTTGCGATCTCTCGCTCGAGCTACGGAGGAGCCGTGGCCACAGCAGTCCGCGCTAAAATCGAGCTGAGCTCCGGCGGAGAGTGGCACTCTTGTGCACTGGTTGCCGCTCTGGCGAGAGAACGGGCCGCAACAAATGCCGATAAACAATTCCAAATAGCTTGCGTAGAAACACAAAACGCTGCAGAAGAATCCGCCAGCCCCTTTGCGGGGCCACCCGGCTGCGAGGATTAGAATTGATGCTCCCTGCTCCAGTTCCAGCTTCCAGTCTCTGCTGTACCCTGCACCAGCTCCAGTTTCCAGTTTCCAATGTTACAGTATTTCTTGCCTGCATCCTACTGTAGATTGTTAGCGTCCGCGCGTAATGGAGCTGTAAACTGTTATTGCCTAACTGTAAACTGTAATTGCCCAACTGTGATTGCCTAGCTGTGCAATGAAACTGTTTCCTTCCTAACTGTAATTGCCTCCTACTGTGATTGGAGCTGAAAACTTTTCTTTTTCCCCACATCCAAAGTGGGGTTCTTGTTTTCTCTGGACACCCCGCGCAGGAACACTCACCCCCTCTTCTCCTCGCACTCATTCACACACACATCATCATCACTCGCACTCTCTCACACGCTCACGAACATCATCGTCATCATCGGTATCGGCATCATCCTCATTCAAACATCATCATCGCCACCACCACCCACAATCAATCATCATCCTCTTCACCACTCATCTTCACCACCACTCATCATCCTCATCCTCATCATCGTTGAGTAAAGTGTGAGGAAGTCACAGGCGGGAGCCCCCTCCCTATGGGGCCCGCAGATCATGTTGGTAATCCGAGCGGGTCATCGGAACCCTGTAACTGTCGTCACTTTTGGGCCCACCCAGCCTGAAAATGGAGGAAGTCTCAGGCGGAGCCTCGTACTGTGAGTGAATTGGAGGAAGTCTCAGGCGGGAGCTCCCTCCTACGGGGCCCGCAGAATTATTGGTAATCCGAGCGGGTCATCCGAAACGTGTAACTGTCGTCACGTTTGGGCTCCTGAGACTTGAATATGGAGGAAGTCTCAGGCGGGGGCCTCGTCTGTGAGTGAATTGCTGGGAAGTCTCAGGCGGGGGCCCCCTCCCTATGGGGCCCGCACTTCATGTTGGTAATCCGAGCGGGTCATCCGAAACGTGAAACTGTCGTCACCGCCGTGCCTGGCGCTTACCTTTGGAGGAAGTCTCTGGCGGGAGCCTCGTCTTTGAGTGAATTGTGAAGAAGTCTCAGGCGGGAGCCCCCTCCCTATGAGGCCCGCAGATCATGTTGGTAATCCGAGCGGGTCATCGGAACCCTGTAACTGTCGTCACTTTTGGGCTCCCCAGGCCTGAAAATGGAGGAAGTCTCAGGCGGGAGCCTCGTCTGTGAGTGAACTGCGAGGAAGTCTCAGGCGGGAGCCCCCTCCCTATGGGGCCCGCAGATCATGTTGGTAATCCGAGCGGGTCATCGGAACCCTGTAACAGTCGTCACTTTTGGGCTCGTCAAGCCTGAATTTGGAGGAAGTCTCTGGCGGGAGCCTCGTCTTTGAGTGAATTGTGAAGAAGTCTCAGGCGGGAGCCCCCTCCCTATGGGGCCCGCAGATCATGTTGGTAATCCGAGCGGGTCATCGGAACCCTGTAACTGTCGTCACTTTTGGGCTCCTCAAGCCTGAATAGGGAGGAAGTCTCAGGCGGGAGCCTCGTCTGTGAGTGAACTGCGAGGAAGTCTCAGGCGGGAGCCCCCTCCCTATGGGGCCCGCAGATCATGTTGGTAATCCGAGCGGGTCATCCAAAACCTGTAACTGTCGTCAATGTTGGGTTCTCGCGCTGCCAGAACGCAGTTCCCAGGCCACCCTTTGGATGCAACAAGGAAGTTTTTGGGCTCCTCAGGTCGCCGAGGTGCTGCGACAGGGCGCCGAAGGCGCCGACGACGACGGCCAGGCCGAGGCGCGGGCGCGGAGCTTGCTGATGTTCAGGCCCAGCGGAAGGGAGTTCACATGGCAGAGCTCGGGGGCGCACAGCGTGCGCCGCTCGGGGTTCACCTGAACGCACTCGACCAACCGGATGGACTTGACAAGTCGGACGCCTACGCTGCGCAAGGCGTACACCATCCGACTATGCGAGCCGAGAGACGGGACCCGCTGGCCGCTCGGGCATGTCGACGAAAGAAATAAGAAAGTAAAAAAAAAAAAAAAATGAGAAGAAAAATAAAAAAAAAAAACAAAGAAAATGCAAGTGGTGGCAGCACCTCTACGTCATGTTCTCCCGCGCCACGTGCATGCGGAACATGCTGATCCTGCGGCCGCCGCCGCGAGAGTTCCTGGAGTGCGGGCCGCCGGCGTCCCTGCGGAAGTCGCTCCTGGAGTTCGACAAGAGAACGGTTTTGTCCAGGGCGGAGGCGAAGCAGCTCGCGGCAGAGCTGGGCTTCGTGCTGCCTTCCGCCTGAGCGCGGCTGCGCCTCGCTCGAAGCCTGCGGGGTTGTCCCAACGGCTTGGTCTTGCGCGCCAACGGCTCGCGGGGTTGTCCCGACAGCCTGGCCCGCGGGGTTGTCCCAACGGCTGCGCGACGTGACCTGTAGAGAACACGCCTGTGCTGGCCGTGGCGGCGACGGCGCCGAGGAACATCGACATGCGCGCTCATGCAACAGGAAGGGGAGGAGGTGGCGGGGCGCGGAACAAACAGGGGGGCGAGGATGGGGACAACGTAAGGAGTGTAAGGGGGGCCCGCGCCAAGGCGAGAGGAAATATACGCAGAAGAGACAGCCAGGACGCCTCACCAACCACGAGGACGACGGTGATGGCTTTTTCCAGATTCGCCCAGAGGATTCTTATGTGGGGTTCTTCCGTCGGAGTATTTTTTTTTTCCTCCGCGAGCCAGTGGGCAGGACCGAGGGGGCACAGTCGTCAACACCGCGCACGGGCGCGCACTGAGTGTGCTGGGTTTACCTGCATGCCAGGTTCAGCACACACGCCTGAAACAAACGTTCACACGACGCGGAACTGTCAAACAGAATTGTCTAACAGACTGTCGACTCGCCTCGTGTACGTTCACACGACGCGGAACTGTCAAACAGAATTCTCTTACAGAATTGTCTAACAGACTGTCTAATTGGAGCTGAAAAACTGCCCTGGTTACCACCCCCAAGGAGGGTTCTCTGAATTTCTTGGGGGAACCTGGGCCACGTAAGAATACTTGAGGCTCGCGCCTCCGAGGCCACGATCCCTCGTAAATTTCGCAATATTCGCGTCCCCGAGGCCATAAACCTTTGCAAATCAAACAACACGCGCGTCCCTGGGGCCATAACCTTCGTAAATTATGCAATACTTGCGCCCCCCGAGGCCATAACCTGTCTTAGAATATACCAAACTTGCGTCCCCGAGGCCATAAACCCTTTTACATTCCGCAATGTTCACGTCCACGAAGCCATACACCTTTGCAAATTACGCAATGCTTGCGTCCCCGAGGCCGGAAACCCTCGTAAGTTACGGAATGTTCGCGTCCCCCAAACCTGAAACCCACATCAACTATACAAAACTCGCCGAGATCATAAACCCTCGTGAAATTACGCCGTGGTCGCGTCCCCAAGGCCACAAACCAGCGTAAAGTATACAATATGTGCGTCCCCGAGGCCATAAGCCCTTTGTAACTTCCAAAAACTCGCGCCCCAAAGGCCAGGATTCCTTCATAAAATGCGGCGCACTCGCGCCCCCGAGGCCTCAGTCCCTTACAACAGACGCCGAGGAGCCCGAAGACCGTCGCAGCCGCGCGATTTCGCCCACTCTAGCCTCAAGCAGCCCCAAGTCCTTCCAAGAGGGCCTCCAATGCACAGCATGCGGAGGCAAGTCCAAAATGCAACGCCGAATTCATCAATATCATCTGAATATACATCTTTCCTGTCGCTTACTTATCGTCCTCGCATGAGGTTCCGACACTGCTTCAAGACAGCGCCCAGACCTCACGACGTACCTCTTGCATGATCCATTATCGGAGAGAAGGGGCCGGCGGCAGGGGGCGAAGCACTTATGGATAAATGGTCAGAGGTCCGCGCGGATTTTTTGGATCGGCGCTGGACCCCCGTTCCTGGCATGCGGAGCGCGCCAGGGACAGCGCCAGAGGCGCCGACAGTGGGGGCCAGCGCAGACCCAACAGATCCGCCCAGAACTCCCAAAGTTGATGTTTGCACAGTTGTTTCTTCTTCGGTTGCAGAATCACTTTCACAAGTTCTGGTCGGGAGCTTTTGCTCAGCGTGTCGCGGCGGCGGCCCGGCGGCACGCCATGATTTTGCAGGCGGATAGGGAGTCGCTCCACCCCGCGCGGCGGGAGGCTGGGCAAGGTTCGGGACGTTGACGCTTGGGTGGACGGTTTCCCCTGGGGCCGTAGGCGACCCGAGGAGGAGGAGGAGGAGGGGGAGGAGGAGAAGGAGGAGGAGGGGGAGGAGGAGGAGGAGAAGGAGGAGGAGGAGGAGAGAGGAGAGAGGAGGAGGAGGACGAGGAGGAGGAGGAGAGAGGAGGAGGACGGGTCGCCTAAGCCCTTCGGAGAAACCCTCCACGCTTGGGTGCTGGGACATGGATAGCGCTGGATTGATAGGTGCAGCGCGGTGGACCAAAACTGGAGGAACGACACTCACTGCCAAGCCCTCCGCACCCACACCCGCCAGTGCGCCAACGGCATCCGCAGGGACACCCCCCCACAATGAGGTGCCGCCTCGGGGCCGCCGATCGAGGGCCACTGGTCCTTCTCCTCCTCCTCCTCCTCCTCCTCCTCCTCCTCCTCCGCCTCATCATCAATCATCATCACATCATCATCATCATCATCATCATCATCATCATCATCATCATCATCATCAGCATCGTCTCTTCTCTCCCCTCCTCCTCCTCATCACCTCCTCCTCCTCCCCATCATGATCATCATGATCATCATCATCATCATCATCATCATCATCATCATCATCATCATCATCATCATCATCATCATCATCATCATCATCATCATCATCATCATCATCATCATCAGCTTCATCATCAACAGCAACAACCACAACAACAACAACTACAACAACATCGTCATCATCATCAGCATCATCAGCATCATCAGTAATATCAGCAATATCAGAATCATCAGCACCATCATCATCATCCTCATCATCCTCATCCTCATCATCATCATCATCAGCAGCAGCATCCTCATCATCAGCATCATCAGCATACTCATCGCCATCATCATCAGCATCATCATGATCATCAGCACCATCAGCATCATCATCATCATCATCATCATCATCATCATCATCATCATCATCATCATCGTCATCATCATCATCGTGGTCATCGTCATCATCATTATCAACATCACCATCAGCACCATCATCGACAACATCAGCATCGTCATCATCATCAACAACATCATCATCATCATCATCGTCATCATGATCACCACCACCATCATCATCATGATCAGCATCATCAGCAGCAGCATCAGCATCATCATTATCATCATCATCGTCATCATCGTCGTCATCAACATCGGTATCATCATCCTCGTCGTCCTCATCCTCATCATCCTCATCCTCATCATCATCCTCCACATCATCAGCATCATCATCAGCATCATCAGCAGCAGCAACATCATCATCATCAGCATCATCAGCAGCAGCACCATCAACAGCATCATCATCAGCATCAGCACCAGCAGCGTCATCATCAGCATCATCATTATCTTCATCATCGTCATCGTCATCATCATTAGTATCATCACCATCCTAAACAACAACATCATCATCGTCATCATCATGATCACCATGATCGTCAGCATCGTCATCATCACCATCATCACCATCATCGTCATCATCAACATCAACGTCACCACCACTTGCTCATCCTCCTGCGCAACCTCTTGCTCATCCGACATATCCTCCTCCTCCTCCTTATCGTCCTCCTCGTCCTCCTCCTCCTCCTCTTCAGCATCATCATCATCAGCATCATCATCAGAAATCATCCTCCTTCCCCTCCTCCAATGCACACGGCTCCCCGTTTCTGAGACTGCGCATAGCACGATGCGGCCCTTTGGAGGGTTCCAAGTCCGCTATGAAAACCCATCGGCGGATAGAGACAAACCACAGCTCTGAGAAGGATACCGCGAGGGCGCACCTAGCTTGCCTCCTCCTCCTCGCCCCTCGCCTTCTCCCCTCGCCATCCTGCCCCTCCCCTTCCTGACACTTTTCGACGGTTTTCGTTGTAGCTTCGATGTGCCTCTTCCCAGCCACCCAACGGCTGGCAGCGAGCATCAAGGAGCAGCGCACACGGCCTGTAGGCTGCGCCTATGGACCATCCAGCTTCCCTAACGCAACCCCATTCTGACAGTTTTCGACGGTGATTTTGCTAGTAGGAGGGGGAATCCCGCCCTGCCCTTCCCATCGGGGAGACGTCAGACTCGAATTTGGGCGTCTCGACTGTGCCCGACGGGGCCACAATAAAACTGGCACGACTGCCTGGAATTTGGCGCGGCTCCCGCTGCAAACACAGCACGGACAAAAAATTGTTCCTCGGCAGCGCCGGCGATCGCAGGGGGCGGGGGCTTGATACCAGCGGGGCGCGCCGGGTGCGGGGCGCGGAGACGACTGGGAAGGAAGAGGGCGGCCGCGGAGGAGGAAAGAAGACCGTCAAGATCCACGCCGCGCCGGGACCGCCAGAAAACGCGGCGGCAAGCCCGAGCTCCTGCAAGCTCGAGTCTTGCGCCTCCCCCCTCCCCCTGTCCTCGCCCTCCCCGACGCCTCGCCCTCCTCCCGCCCGTCCCTCCGCGGGGGGGCAAAAAGGCACCGACACTGCCACGCCCCAGACATCTCCAGGGGCTCGTTCTGACCAGGATTCCGAGGCGAACCCAGCCACGGCGACGAGGAACTCCCAGGAGGCCCCAGAGACGAAAGCGAGGCAAGGGTAGTGGTATCGGTAGATATTTTCTCTCCTGGTTCATCAACTATTACTTTCTCTTCTGTCATCTTCTTTCTCTTCTCCTCTTCTCCTCTTCTCCTGTTCTCCTCCTCCTGCTACTCCTCCTCCTCCTCCTCCTCCTCCTCCTCCTCCTCCTCCTCCACAGCCATTTTGGCGCAAGCCGCCCTTCAGCGGGCAAACCCCCGCGCTGGCTCAAGCGGGCTGGTCATGTGCGTCCGCCGTGTGTCGCGGGAGGTTCCCTGCCTGGGCAGTGTCGCTACGGGAGCCTCTACGGCCGTGCCGCTGCTGACACCCTCGCGAGGAAGCTCCAGGCCAAGATCGACGCGCTGCAAGGCGAGGTGGCGAGGCTGCGGAGCCCCCAGAGGAAGCGACCCACTGACGAGGTGACCCCTCATGTAGAGATCGAAGGGCCTGCTCTCCGCTCTCGCGTGTTACGAGGGATCGCCTGTCTGGTGAGCGTCGTCTCCGTTGTAAGTGTGCATGGCACGCTGCGGAGTTCTTGAGTGTGGGGTCATCACGTGAGGCCTGGGCGGCTACCCAGAAGGAGCCACGCCTCGGCGGCAGGGTCCCGCGAGGTCTTCGGCTTCGGCTTAGGAGTTCAGGTGTGTTTTGGAGATTTGCGGTGCCGAACCAGTGCCGAAGAGTGCCATGGTGATCGACACGCTGGCGGTGGCAATGCAGTGGAGGGCGGAAGCACCACTCCGCGTTCCAGGTGCTGGAGCCCTTTCTGTCTGGGGACCACCGTGCAACGTGAATGAGCTGACTGCTGCCCTATCCCCGCCGTCCCCGCCTTCCGATTGGCAGATCTTGCCACCGCTGGACGTGTCGAAGGTGGAGACGCCTTCCGAACAGATGCGCAGGAGGCCGGGGCAGCATGGCACGACCGTCGAGGTGCAGTCCGACGTCTTATCGGTCGTGCTGGGGCCCGTTGCCAAGTTTCCTGCGGATGCGCTCCACCCCCGCGCCACGGAAGGCGCTGGGGGTGGGGGCGCACCGCAGCTGGCCGAAGCTCCTCCACCGCCTGGGTCCGTGAGGAGCGTGCCCGAGTCGGTGCAGCAGCGTGCGGCAGGGCAGCCACAAGCCCCGACTTTGAGCAGATGTGCGAGGATGCGGTGAACAAGCAGGCCGCGGGCCACGACGCGCTGGAGGTCGATTACCCTCTCCGTGGTTTGAGCGCGGCCATCGGCGAGGTGGGAGGCTTGGATGTTCCCAAGACACATTGGGTGTTCTCAACGTGTGTATGACAGTGAATTGACATGTCATACACATCGTGGGTGCAAACACGCGAAGCAGGAAGGAGTGGACTGAACACACATACTGGCCCACATGCTGCACTGTTGTGGTAGTACTATACAATAGGGGCAGTGGGTGTGAACCTCCGAAGCGCAGTGTGTTCGGCCACTGTAGCACATAGTCACACCAATCCTCCTGTTATGCGGCATTGGACCACGTGGCGGCGTTAGGAGAAAACCTGTCCCAGCTTGTAGATCGTGAATCGGTCCGTTTTTATCCTGAATCGGTCCACTTTAGATCCCGAATCGGTCCGATTTGGATCTTGGGTCGGTCCAATCTGTCACGCTGTCAGTCGATTCACTGTCCAGAAATGGGCCAAATTGCAATCCGGTCCGGCCAAGCTCTTTGAGCTCCCGCATGGACCGATTCACGATTCAAAAAAGCGGATTCACGATTCAGCGCGAGCCGATTCAGGATCCAGACTTAGGCCGAGTCGCGATCCAGAACGGACCAGATCGAGATCTGGTCTTGCTCTAGATCATGTTCGAACCGATGCCGGATGCCCGCGGGCCAGCGCCGCGCCGCAACCCAGCGGAGCCGCCAAGCGGGGACCCCGCAGGACGATGGCGGCGCCGCAGGGGCGGGTGCGCACGCGCGGGCCGGCCCCCCGCCCTCGAGAGACTGAAGGGCGGTGCGTGCGGGGGGATCAGTTCGCATCGTCAGACAACTCCATCCAACTGGCCAACTCCTGACCAGAGGGGTTGCTTCTACCTCACGCCTGACGCGAGAGGAGGCTCACGCACAGCGGGAGCAAGAGGCTTCCGAGCCCCACACCTGTAGCACGTTGACCGCCATGACGAGGTTTCTTTGACCTCACACTTCTTGGACGCGCAAGCCCAAGCATCCTTCGCCAAAAGTTTCTTTGACATGGCGGCGCCTGGACACTAGGGAGAAGATGCCCAAACTGAAGACCACGGCCGCTCGGGCAGCTGGCAGTGGGATCGATGGTGGAAAAACCTGGGACCCTCGAGCCAGCCCCCGTCGGGGGCCACGCTGGAAGTTGAGCCAAAATGGCTTGAGCCAAAAATTGCTACGGCTCCTCCTCCTCTTGGGCGTTGGCGGGACTGGGCATAATTCGGCGGTGGACAAACCTCCCTTTAGTAACCCTCCCTTTAGTGAAAACTGCCTGGGACCGAAATCGACGGACCTGGACCCGCAAAAATGACGGCCGCGACGCCCCCTCGCGAACCGAAAACGGCCAATTCCTTAATCGACGTGTCAGGGTAGGAGGTCTGTCCACCTCCAAATAATGGTGCCTGGTATAATGATGTGTACCAGGGGACACCTCCCCCGCCCCTTTCCACAAACCGGAACTGCCGTCACACGCAGAAAACCAGCTACGGCAGATCTGGTTTAGTAATTATAATCCATATTTTGGGCTTCGAGGCCCAATCACTAATTGGCCCCCTTAACCGAAGTCCTAGCTATACCCGATCCTCCTCCTCCTCCTCCTCCTCCTCCTGCTCCTGCTCCTGCTCCTGCTCCTCCTCCTCCTCATATTAGTATTCTTCGTATGATTATTAGTATTACGACTATTAATATTATTATTCGTAATATTACTCTCTTTACTCTTGCTATTAATAGTATTAGTCACACTATTATTATGATTGTTGGTATATTCCTAGTTGCACTATTCTTACGTATGTCCCTACTCCTCTTTTTTATTACGACTATTACTATGTTTAGTGTTAGTTGTATTCTTCTCCTTGTTATAACTAGTAAAAGTATTAGTAGTATGATTCGTATTATTATTGGTAGTACGAGTATGCGTATTTTGAGTATTATTATTAATAATAGGTTCCTTATTCTTAGTGTTAGTATTCTTCGTTTAGATATTTCTACTACTCATAGTATTAGTATTGTTGTCAGTGTTCGTTCTATTACTTCCTATTTCTGCTCCTCCTCCTCGTCATCATCCTCCCTCCTCCTCATCCCTCCTCCTCCTCCTCCTCCCTCCTCCTCCTCCCTCCTCCTCCTCCTCCTCCTCCTCATCCTCCTCCTCCCTCCTCCTCCTCCCCTCCTCCTCCTTCCCTCCTCCTCCTCCTCCTCCTCCCCCCCCCCTCTCCTCCTCCTCCTCCTCCTCCTCCTCCTCCCCTCCTCCCTCCTTCCTCCCCCTACTCCTCCTCCTCCTCCTCCTCCTCCTCCTCAGCCTCCTCCTCTCCTCCTCCTCCTCCCTCCTCCTCCTCCCCTCCTCTCTTCCTCTTCCTTTCCTCCTCAACCTCCTCCTCCTCCTCCTCCTCCTCCTCCTCCTCCTCCTCCTCCTCCCTCCTCCTCCTCTTCCTCCTCTCCTCCTCCTCCTCCTCCTCCTCCTCCTCCTCTCTCCTCCTCCTCCTCCTCCTCCTCCCTCCGCCTCCTCCTCCTCCTCCTCCTCCTCCTCCTCCTCCTCCTCTCCTCCTCCTCCTCCACCTCCTCCTCCCTGCTCCTCCTCCTCCTCCTCCTCCTCCTCCTCCTCCTCCTCCTCCTCCTCCTCCTCCTCCTCCTCCTCCTCCTCCTCCTCCTCCTCCTCCTCCTCCCTCCTCCTCCTCCTCCTCCTCCTGCCCCCCCCTCCTCTCCTCCCTCCTCCTTCCTCCTCCTCCTCCGTCTCCCCCTCCTCCTCCTCCTCCTCCTCCTCCTCCCCTCCTCCACCTCTCCTCTCCTCCTCTCCTCCCCTCCCTCCTCCCTCCTCCGCCTCCTCCTCCTCCTCTCCTCCTCCTCCTCCTCCTCCTCCTCCTCCTCCTCCTCCTCCTCCTCCTCCTCCTCCTCCTCCTCCTCCTCCTCCTCCTCCTCCTCATCCTCCTCCTCCTCCTCCTCCTCCTCCTCCTCCTCCTCCTCCCCCTCCTCCTCCTCCTCCTCCTCCTCCTCCTCCTCTCTCCTCCTCCTCCTCCTACCTCATCCTCCTCCTCCTCCTCCTCCTCCGCCTCCTCCTCCTCCTCCTCCTCCTCCTCCTCCTCCTCCTCCCTCGCCTTCCCGCTTCGGTGCATGTTCCTCCTCTGACTTCCCCACCCTGTCCTCGCCCCCACCCTCGCATGGGGCTCGTCCTCCTCGCCCTCCCCGTTCGTGTAGAACTCGTCGCCGGAATGGGCCATGGAGCCTGGGGGGCTATGGTAGATTCGCGCGGCGTGGGCACGTGCAAAGGTTTTTCACACCGCGCCGATCGTTCATCATCGTCATCTTCCTGATTCCCCCGACCTCCCGGAGCGCATTTGGCG
Source organism: Prorocentrum cordatum (assembly GCA_963575745.1). Lineage (NCBI taxonomy): Eukaryota > Dinophyceae > Prorocentrales > Prorocentraceae > Prorocentrum > Prorocentrum cordatum. Next base: position 14,406 of record CAUYUJ010016644.1, read on the forward strand.
CGTCGTCGCTATCTTGTCGCGAGTTTGGCGCCTCCTGTCCGCCAGCTAGCGCGTTTGGCGTTGCTCGCACGCTCGCCATTTGTTTTGCCCACGCGCGTTTTTCGTATAGCTGCTTCTGTTCGGTTCGGTTCAGTTCGGTGGGGTGGATCGTTTAACCTTGAATCGATCGTGGTCCCGATCTTTCAAAGGGGAAGGAGGAGAGAGGCGCCCTTTCCAGCTGGACTTGACTGGCTGCGTCATGCTTCTGATGATACGGATGATTAAAGCATATGCGTGCGCTGGCAAACTGGCACGGCCCGGACAACCCCTTGGAAAACCCCGCGAGGAACCGGACAACCCTCCCGGACAACCCCCCCCTGGACAACCCTCCCCGGACTTTTTCCATACGACAAAATACGTCGGGTCCTATGGCGCTACCGTGCCCCTCGGTGCCGCGTCGCTTTGTCGTGAAGCGTTCAACCTTGAATATATTCGCCAGCGTCGCCGGGGCGCCATCGCCGCATGAACCTACCGTATTTCAGGGGGGGACCAGCTAAAGGGGGCAGCATCGGCCTGGAATCGGGGATGCGCCTCGCCGATAGATCGGCGTTAGGCCCCCGATAGCGAGCCCACAGCCTCCAGGGCCACGCCATCGGGCCCCTGTTGGCGATCAGCTGGCGATTGGGGCTCGATGCCTCCCACCTCTGAGCCTGCACGGTTTCCCCCGCGGCCGTAGGCGACCCGAGGAGGATGAGGAGGAGGAGGAGGAGGAGGTGGTGGATGAGGGGGAGGAGGAGGAGGAGGAGGAGGAGGAGGAGGAGGAGGAGGAGGGAGAGGGGGAGGAAAGCGATGGAGGAGGAGGAGGAGGAGGAGGAGGAGCGCCTAAGCCCTTCGGACAAGCCCCCCACTCTGAGACTTGGTTTTCAGGCCACAGCTCGGCTCTGCGACGGCCGTTCGGGACGGTCCGGGCAGCCCCGGAGCACGCCCTGGGCGAGGCGCAGCGGCCAGGGAGAGCACACCGAGGCTGGAAGAAGCCGCCGAGGACCCCGACGAGGACGCCCGAAGGCCTCCAGCCTCGGGACGAGGCCGCCGAGCCCATGTGGGTCTTTTTTCCACCCCAAGGGATCTCGAGAGGGCCCGCTGAGTTCCCAGAGCCTCGGACACCACCAGAACCACGGTCCCTGCGGCTCCTTGGCCTGTGCCACACAGGCCGTGCGACGAGACACACAGCAAGGCTTGCTGAGCCCGTTTAGATGGTGACATCCGAGCCCTAACCCCCACCAATCATCGGTTCTCCTAAATCGGTGGGAGGCGGGGTTAGGGTTCGGACTTCGCCACGGGCTCGACGGATTCAGAGCCCTACTCCCGCTGGCCATCGAATTGCCTGAATCGTTGGAGCCCGTTTTTGTTATTCGCGAGAACGCCCGTGAGCGGCCCCGCCCCCCCCTCCCTTTCCCCCCCCTGGTCACATCACAGTTCGCGCCAACGCCGCTTGGGAACAAGCCAGTCCTAAGCATTTCCAAACGACGCCGGCGCGAATCGCGACGTGACTGGACCCCCCTTCCTCTCTCCCTCACCGAAGGCAAATAGATCTACAAATATCCATTGCCCCAGGCCTGGCTCATCCTGGGCCCAGGAGACGTGGATATGCCTCCCTGGTTAAGCTGGGAGGGCGTTGACACCGCTCCTGGGCCTGGGGTGGGCCAGGCCTGGGGCATTGGAAACGTACAGATCCCATCGCCCCACCACTAGTCACGCCTGGTATCGACGGGAGGGAGAAAATCCACCAACCTTTCCCCCGAGGAGCCGAAAGGAATCGGATCGGCGCGGACGTCGGCAGCCAGGTCGGGAGAAGTCGCATCGGCGGAACTCGGCAGGCCAGCAAGGCCTACATCGAGAAGCCGAAGCCCAGAGAGCGGAACCCGAGATCGGATCGAGTCGGAATCGGAATCGATGGAATTGGACTCGGCCCGAGGTGGAGGGTTCGCAAGGCTGCCCCCGAGGAGCCCGTGCTGCCCCGCTCTACCGCCACGGCGGGCAGCGCGGTGACGCTGCCGCGCTGCTCCTGGAGGCGCCCGAGGCGCGCGGCGTCGCACGGGCGCGGGGCGGCTCGCCGTCCTCCTCCTCCTCCTCCTCCTCCTCCTCCTCCTCCTCCTCCTCCTCCTCCTCCTCCTCCTCCTCCTCCTCCTCAGGTTCCTCAGGTTCCTAAGAGGCGTGGTCGGCTTGGCTAACCACACCTACCTACTTAAAGCAGGATCCGCCTCGAGGTCAAGACGTTGTCTCACACCTCGGGGCCCGAAGCAAAACCTTCAAAATTGGCTCCCTCGAACCTTTCGACTACCTTCGGAGGCGAAGCACGAGCGAGCGGGAACGGCAGTCCCCAAAAGACATCGGCCTGGGGCTCACGACCAGCCAGGAGGCGACCCAGGGCGATCCGACCGAGACGAGCCGAGTCCCGAGAACGCGAAGTCCAGGGGCGACAGACCAGGGCGAGACCGTGAGTTTGCCTGCGGGCATAAGCCCCGCACAACTTACAGAAGACAATCGCCTCATCTCGCCCAGAAGCCTTCCCACCCGCGTCCGCCCGCCCACCCCGAACCACCCAAAGCTTATGGGAGGGATGGGCGATTGCCGCAGGCCTCGGCACGCCTGGGCAAGGGTGGCAAACGATGCGAGATCGGAGCCCCTTCCGCACCCCACATCTGCTACAGCCCCAGGCCCTCCCAAGACAGGACAAAGCGTGCCCGTTGTCGTTGGAAATGAGAGAGAGGCGCTGCTCGGGGCAAGGGGGGGAAGCGCACCCCGATCCGGCCACCCCGCACCAGCGGCCTTCTTCAAAACCGCGCCGTGGTGGCGCAAGAGGCGGGTCGCCGCCACTGTCGCCGAGCTCACTCTGGTGGCCAGCTCCTCGACCTGCGCGAAGTCCCCGTGCAGCTGAGCGCCTTCCTTGGCCCGCTTGTCGGCCTCTTTATTGCCGATGTGCCAGTGAGCGGGCGTGCCCTCGCGCTCAGCTGCAGCCCAGCTGGTGTGGGCCCTCGCCCAGTGGAGCTCGAATCTCTCCCCCAGGTCGTGAATCCGGAACCACGCCTCGTGCCAAAGCTCCGCGTACTTGCACTGTGGGCTGAGGCACCAGGCGGGCCCCTTCAGGTAATCGTCCAGCACATTTTTGCAATCCGTGATCACATTCAAATTGCCTTCTACCGCTTCGGCTTCGCGAAGAGCCCTCACCAGCGCATAGAGCTCCGCGAAGCCTATCTCCTGCACACGCCTGGCACGGTGCCCAGCAGCCCGCCGACGATCTTGCCGTCATCCTGAATCATGATGCAAGCCCACCCCGTTCTCGTGAGCTCGACCGTCTGCGGGAACAGGGCCGAGCCGTCAATGCACACAGTGCCCGAAAAGCCCCCGTGCAGGAGCGAGCCCGCGCGAAGGCACTTCTCTTCAGCATCTGGAGGCGGCGCCGCTTCCAGCCCCAGCGGGACAAGACACCGGATGAAGCCCACGTCCGTGACTTCTGCCCTGGCGCCTGCAACGCGTAGCTCCTCCAGGCCCATGTCCTTCGCCACTGTCGCCGTCCCTTCGCAGCAGAACAGCCTGTGGTGGTGCGTGCCCATGCCGTTCCCGCACCACTGGCAATCGGCCGAAGTGACCGCCCGCTCCGCGAACAAGTTGCTCTGGGAGACGAGGCCACCGCAGACCAGGGACTCCACCAGCGACAACTGCTCCTTGTCCCCCAGCGCGCGCAGGGAGTCCAACGCCGCGCGCAGCGGGTACATGGTCGGCGGCCCCTCCAGCTGCCCGTGGAAGTGGTCAGGCACCTGCCTGAGCAGCGACCTCTGCACTCCACGCTCTACCAGCATCCCGAGCAGCTTCGGGCTGTGGACCTGGAGGTCGAGCCGCTCCCCCTTGTCCGTGGTCCATACGTGCCAGGAGTTCGCCTGCCATCCCATGCGGTCGAGGCTGAGGCGCACGGCTCCTGCCGGCCCCGTGACCTGTCCCCAGTGGGCGGGTCTCGCCGCCTCGAAGACCAAGTCCATGCTGCTGGCGACCCTGAGCTTGGTATACACCGCCTTGGCCCAGGCCAGCAGCGGAAGGCTGTGGGCCGCGACGGCGGGGTCTCGCCTCCAGCCCTGCCCCGACTGGATGGCGAACTGAAGCGTCCTGCTCGTGAGTCCGCTGGCCCCCGCGAGGACCTGGCCGTTGATAGTCCTGGCCTTGCTCAGGATCTTCGTTGGGACGCCTCGAACTCGCGCTCCGTGCAAAATGGTGGCGAGGCCACCGCATCTGAAGACGGCGTCCAGCTTGGCGCCCTCCTCCTCCTCCTCCTCCTCCTCCTCCTCCTCCTCCTCCTTCTCCTCCTCCTCCTCCTCGTCATCCTCCTAATCGTTTGTCTTGGTCGAGGGGGTTGCACAAGCTCCCACTGGCAGACTTGGGGGGCAGCCCTGCCGATGGGGAGCCATCAAGAAGGTCGGATAGGACTCAAATGTGTGTCACGTATGCGCTCCTCTCGGAGGCACCACGGAAAGTCATGTTGTGGGTCACGCGCCAAGACCCTGGTACAGGTTGCTGGACGTAAACAACTTGACCATGAGCCCCAACTGAAGGGGCCCTGGGACACACAACTAAATACACACAAATAACAGGATTCCCCTATATTTTCTCATATTTTCTGGGTTTTGTCTTCCCCCCCACTTCCCATATTTTCTCATATCTTCTTGAAATCGACGATTAATTGTGTCTGTGCGTTTTTTTCCCTCCTGACCAACGTTCCCCGCAACCCATGGGGGGGCCAGGCTTCAGGGGAGGAGCCGCGCAGAGCCAACATGTCGTATCGGGCCTTCCTTGGGCCTCTGTTTGGGGCCTCTTTGGGTGCCTCTGGGGGTCTCTTCGGGCCTCTGGGGAAGCTTTTTGGAGCCTCTTGGGGTCGGATGGGGACTTCTCCGGGCCTCTGGGGAGCCTCGTCGGGCTTCGTGGGGCCTCTTGGGTGCCTCCCAGGAACGTCGTCGGGCTTCTTGGGTGCCTCTTGGGTACCTCGTGAGGCCTCTTGGGGAATCTTGGAGGCGTCTAGGAAACCTCCTGGGGCTGGGGCTATTTGAAACCAATGTGGAGCCGTGTGGAGGCCTGACAGGCCCATGAAGAGCCGAGGCCGCGAATGTGTCAAAACCGATCAAAACCGTAGCTTTGACTTAGGTGCTTGAAAGATGTCGACCTCTCGCAGGCGTCCTGGAGAGTCTCTGGAGGCTCTCTTTGGGCGCTCAGGCGCGCTCTTGGAAACCACCTTGGGCCATCTTGGGCCCTCGTGACAGCCTCGAGGGCCATCCTGATGCCACCTCAGACCGTCATGCCGCTATCCTCGGTCATCTTCAGGCGTCTTGGTCTTGGTCCGTCCCGGGTCCATCCTGGACCGTCTGGGACGCCCTGGGACGCCCCGGTCCGACCAGGGAGGGTCGGGGCACCAGTCTCTAGCACCTGCGGGCAGCCTCGAAAACGCGAGAGAACTTGAAGGCCTCTGCGTGCAGATCCTCCGAGCACTCCGAGCACTCCTGCATGTCGGTCGGGGAGGAGAGGGAGGAGGAGAAGGAGAAGAACGAGGAGGAGGAGAAGGAGGAGGAGGAGGAGGAGCAGGAGCAGGAGGAGGAGGAGGAGCAGGAGGAGGGCGAGGAGGAGCAGGAGCAGCGCAGCCACTCCCCTCCGAGCACTCCTGCATGTCGGTCGTCATGTCGTCCTCGGGGCGCGCTCTGCGGCCCCCGCCGTCCGGGTCGACCGAGCGGAGGAAACGGTGGAGGGGAACGGGGGAGGCAAGAATGTCCTCCAGCCTCGTCCCCCTTCTCACCTCGCCCTCTCTCCCCCCTCCTCTCCCCCACCCCTCCTATCCCTCCTCCCGACGTCCAGGGCTTGACTTGGTCCGACCCAAAAACAACTCCGGCCTGCCCTGGGCAAAGCACGCCGTGGCCGCGAGGCAGGGATGAATCCTTGTCTACCGGCTGGGGAACCGACGTCCTGGGCCCACAGCTGGCGATGGATACGGATGAATTTTGGCCCCAGGAAGACCAATCATCATATCCCGCGTCGAGGGGTTGAAAGACGACGACGACAAAGACGACAAGGGTGGAAGAAGACGACGACGGACGACGACGACGACGACGACGACGACGACCAGAACGACAACGACGACGACGACGACGACGACGACAACGACGACGACGACGACGACGACGACGACGACTACGACGACGACGACGACGACGAAAACGACGACGACTACGACGACGACGATGCTGGCGACGACGACGACGACGACAACGACGACGACGACGACGACGACGACGGCGACGACGATGACAGCGACGACGACGTCCACGACGGCGATGACGATGACGACGACGACCACCACCACGACGACGACTACGACCACGACCACGACGACGACCACGACGACGACCAGAACGACAACGACGACGACGACGACGACGACGACAACGACGGCGACAACGACGACGACGACGACCACCACCACCGCCACCACCACCACCACCACCGTCCACCACGCCACGCCCACCGGGCCACGACCACAGGGGGGGGAGCGATTCTATGCGCGAAACCCTGCGACCTTGTTCTCGGATAGCTCTCGGCGAAAGCCACGGAACGTCCACTCTCCACCACGCCACTCCCACAGGCCCTCGACCACAGGGGGGGGAGCGATCACATTCGCGAGGCCTTCGCGAGGCTCAAGGGCGTACCCATCCAACGAGGGGCGGTACTCGATCCCTTTGAATTGGGGGGAAACCCTGGCTCATATATCCATGTCCACTGCCTGCTAGGGTCCTGGAAGATCGATTTTGAAGAAGAGAGAGGAGAACTCTGAAGAAAACATACGATCCTCCTCCGAGTCCTCCCGGACCTCCTCGGAGGCCTCCTGGAAAACCAAAGGAGGCCCCCAGCAGACCCCCCATGGTCCTCTGGGAGACCCCCGCGTTTTCGGGAAAAGGCCGGGGAGGCCTGCCAATCCGAGAAGACCAAGGAAACCTCCAGGATGTCCTACGGAAGTCTCCCCGGAGGTCTCCGGGAGAACCAGGGGAAGCCTCCGGACCAGAGGCCTCGTGGAGGACCAGGGAAGGCATTTGAGAGATCGAAGCCTTCCCCAATCTTCCAGGAGGCCTGTGGGCGGAGACCTCCCAGAGGACAAGGGGGTACCTCTGGGAGGGGTTCGTCCTCTGGAGACGGCCTCCTCCTCCTCATCCTCCTCATCCTCCTCAATTAACATCATATTCCATCCTCGGCTTTCCTCCCTCCTCCAAACCCATCCGTGCCCTCCTTCTCTGCTCCGGCTTCCCTCCGGATCCTCCTTCCCCACCTGTTCCTTATCCTCCAGCCCTCCTCTGTCTTAGTATTCCTGATCCTCTTCCTGCTTGTCTTCCTCTTCTTCCTCATCATCATCATCATCATCATCATCATCATCCTCCTCCTCCTCCTCATCATCATCATCCTCATCATCATCATCATCATCATCATCATCATCATCATCATCATCATCATCATCATCACCATCATCATCAAGATCAGCATCAGCATCAGCATCAGCATCAGCAACATCATCATCATCATCATCATCATCATCATCATCATCAGCATCAGCATCAGCATCAGCATCAGCATCAGCATCATCATCATCATCAATCACCATCATCATCACCATCATCAACATCAACATCCATATCATCATCAACCACATCGTCATCATCATCAGCATCCTTATCATCATCAGCATAATCATCATCGTCATCATCACCAGCAGCATCATCAGTCTGTCCCCATCGTCAGCAGCATCATCAGCAGCATCATCAACAGCAGCATCATCATCCAAGGAATCATCATCATAACCACCATCGTCACAGCAGCAGCCTCATCATCATCATCAAAATCATCACCACAATCATCATCATTATCGTCATTATCATCATCATCATCAGCATCATCACCATCCGCATCCTAATCATCAGCATAGTCATCATGTTCTCCATCATCATCAGCATCATCAGCATCATCAGCATCAGCATCAGCAACATCATCATCATCATCATCAGAATCGTCGTCATCGTCGTCATCTTCCTAAGCCCCCATTCCTCCCTCCCTTCTTCCCTGCGTGCGTTCCTCCCTCTCTCTATCTGCTCCTCCTGCTTCTGGTCCCCCTGTTCTTTCTTTTTAGAAGGAAGCACGATTGCACTTACCTGTAACTGACGTTGCAGAGGTAAACATCGCATAATCATGTTCTCAAGAGCTCCCAATCAAGTCCACAACTTCTTGCACTGCTACGGCCTCAGCCGTACAGGAAGATAGTGGTGTGCTGATAAATCGTCCCGCCATGCAAATTGAATGCGACACTGTCCCACTCGGTAACTAGCTGCACATGGGCTTCGACGAACCACGCTGCTTCTGAGCACTTGTTTGCGCGGATCATCCCATCAGTATGTATGACATAGTTCGCTTTCTGCACAGACACGTTGTCCACAGGAGGCGCAAATTTCTGACACCATGAACGCTGGATATCCATGGTGTCATTCGCAATGTGGTCCGCTATCCTATTGACGCATCGCCGGCGCCATTGTACAGGGTTCAATTCTGGCTTGCTCGTCATCCAAACGTTTTCCACCATAGCAAAGAGTTCTTCGGACTCACGGGTGAAGAGCGGAAGAAAGTCAGGATTGAGCCGCGTCGCCGTTGATGACATTCGTTAGGGGTTCGCAGTCTGTGAAGAAGCAGAGATGCCGATCGGGTCCGGCCCACTGCATCGCCGGAGCGCCCTTGCCATGCGTGGCCTACAGTCGTCGAGGCTGTGGTGATCTGTCCGGGATCGGCACGCAGGCGGTGGCCCTTCGAGCTGTTCGTCTTCCTCCTCCTGCTCCCTCGGCCTGTACAGTTTCCATCGGACGCAGCTCTGGGCTTCAAAGTCTGGGTAAAGCCTCATCCACTGAGCAAGCGTTGTACAAGTATCCAGTTTTGCTCGCCAATCTACCCCGAAACTGTCGACCTAAATATCTTCCCACTCAGTCTGGTGCACTATACCCGCGTGCACGTGCCCATCCTGGCGACGCGTGTAAGATGACTGCATCGCCAACGCTGTTGTCCACCACTGCCGAGTCTGGAAGGTGCGAGCCATCTCCAAATAGTTCGGGAGGTGTTTATCGCGTAATCCGCGCTCTCTCCACGCGTGCTTGAAAACCTGCAGTAAAAAGCGAAAGTGAAAATGTACATTGCCTTCTCCCCCCCACCACCTCATCCATTCTCCCCCTCCAACTCATCCCCACCCTCCCGACCTCCCCCGCAACATATCTCTTCCTTCCTCTTCCTCTCACCTCCTTCCTCCTCCCCCTCCTCCTCTGCTTCCTCCCCCCCTCCACCCCTAACCTCTCCCCCTCCCCCTCCCCTCCTCTGGACGCGGCTCCCGCTCAAGCTTCGGCTCCACCCTCCGCCTTCTTTGGCTGTGGCCCTAGCCTAGGTTCTTGCGCAGCGCCTCCCCACCCCCCACCCCCTGTTCGCCGAGGACGCCTGCACCCCGCGCCCTCAGGCCGCCTGAGGCCCCGCCCGCCCGCGCCCTGTCTCCCCAATTAGTGCTTTGCGCGCCCCGCCTAGCTCTTAACCAAAAGAGGCCCGCTCTCGACCCGCAGACCACAAAACTGTTCGCCGAGGACCGCGCACCTCCCGCAGCGCCCGCGGGGCTCGCGCGGCGCCGCTGGCCGCCGCCACCCGCCGGGGGGAGGGCACCCCTGGGCGGCGGCGGGGGCGGGTCCCCCCACGGGCGGCGGCGGGCCACGGCCGTCCTGCGAGAGCCGGGCTCCAGGTGGGCGCCTGGGGGGTGGAGGAGGGGCAGTGAGAGGGAGGAGGGAGAGAAAGAGAGGGATAGGGAGGAGGGAGAAGGAGGGATAGGGAGGGGGATGAGGGAGAGAGAGAGAGAGGGAGATGGAGGAGGGAGAAGGAGGGATGGGGAGAGGGATGAGGGAGAAGGAGGGACAGGGAGAGCGAGAAAGAGGGATAGGGAGAGGCACAGAGAGAGAGGGGGGGCGTCGCCATCGTCGTCCCCGCCGCCGTTCCCCGTCGGGACCATCGCCGCAACCCTCCTCCTCCATGCCTTGTCCTTGTAGATAACCCCTCCCTGTCGCACCCCGAGCTGTGTCAGTAGGGCTGGCCGGGCGTTTCGCCTGAGACTTCCTCACCACTTCTGATCCTTAAGCTGGACCTTAGCGCCGCGCGCAATCGTCGCAAAATTGCAAGAGCTTCACGGATGAGGGTCGGCTGTTTTCAACATGTGGCTCTCGCCGCAGCGCCACGCACATTGGTCTAAAAATTTTGGACACAGTCCAATATCCCCAAACAGAGTTTCTTTGAGCCAACGTGGCTCCTAAGAGTGTTCGAGCGTCCCGCTGCTTCTGATCCGCCTGCGTTTTCGGCGTCGTCATCGAGCTTTCCGTGATCGTCATCGTCGCACTCTTCCCCTGCAGCCACGTAAGACTCCTTCTCGCCCTCGCCCTCGCCCACCCCCACTGAACTACCTCCTTCTCCCCCTCCTCCTCATCCTCCTCCTCATCATCATCATCCTCCAACTCCTCCTCCTCCTCCTCCTCCTCCTCCTCCTCCTCCTCATCATCATCATCATCATCATCATCATCATCATCATCATCATCATCATCATTAGCATCGCCTTCATCATTATCGTCATCGTCATCGTCGTCGTCATCATCATCAGCATCATCAGCATCATCGTCCTCGTCCTCGTCATCGTCATCGTCATAATCATCGTCCTCGTCCTAGTCATCGTCATCGTCATCGTCATCACCATCCTCATCATCACCACCACCACCACCATCATCATCATCATCATCATCATCATCACAACCACCACCACCAACAACAACACAGTCATCATCATCATCACCATCATCAGCAGCATAATCATCATCATTCCCCTTCTCACTTCCTCTCGCTCCTCATCCTCCTCCTTCTCGTCATCCTCCTCATCCTGATCCTCGTGGTCCCCTCCCCCTAATCTTGCTCCTGGTCCTCCCCCTCCTCCTCCTCCCTCCTCCTCCTCCTCTTCCTCCCCCTCCTCCTCATCATCATCCTCCTCCCTGTCTCTCTCCTCGTCCTCCTCCCTCCTCCTCCTCCTCCTCCTCCACCTCCCCCTCCTCCTCATCATCATCCTCCTCCCTGTCTCTCTCCTCGTCCCCTCCCTCCTCCTCCTCCTCCTCCTCATCATCATCATCATCATCTCACTCCTCCTCTCCCTTCCAATACGAAATCCTTCTCACGCTCCTGGTGTTGTTCATCCTCGTCCTCCTCCTCCTCCTCCACCTCCTCCTCCTCCTCCTCCAGCTCCTGCTCCTTCTCTGAGCCTACCCCTTGACCTTCCGTTCCCTGGCCTTCGGCCATCACTCCAGCCTCCAACGGCCGCTCGGGACGCTCCAGCACCCCCCTGAACGCTCTCGGAGAGGCGCAGCTCCTGGAGAGCACCCCGAGGCTTATGTTGCTCCCATCGCACATAAGGACCACATCCCAGAAATAATTTCGAACTCCCAGGAAAGTATCGAAAAAGTGTCGAACAAATATCGCCTCCCAGGGCCCAACACGTGAAAACCCTCCAGTTTCGGTACTTTCTTGGTGCTCGAAATTCTTTCTGGTAGTGCAAGCAAAAATAAATTGGAGCATCATAACCCGAGGCAAGAAAAGCAGCGAGGACCTACCGAGAGGCCCGAAAACCTCGAGCCTCGAAACGAAAGTTGCCCCTGGCTTCCCTCGGCAGCGAGCCCATGGGGGAAGTCACAGGGGGCGGGCCTTCTCAGAAGGCCTGGAAGGCCCCCCGCCTTCTGCAAAGTGTCCGAAGCCTTCTCCAGAGACACGGACGGCTTCGCAGAGGACTGGAGGGCATCTGAGAAGCCCCGCCGCCTTCCAAGATGGCATACCACCTCTCAGTTGTCCCCATCGGGGGCGCGCAAGCATGGATTAGCGATCCATGGATTTGGCGCGCGGTCGCCAATCCATGAAGCGCGGGAGGTGCCCTCCCCAAAATGCGGCCAGTGCCGCCTCGCTCGGCGACGGAAATCCGCGCTTTGCCCCGTGGAAACGGGCCCCGTCGCTCATCCACGCCCCCATTCATCCATGCTTGCGATCGCCTGATCTCAGTTGCCCCCCTGGGCGCGCCACTCCCCCCAACCCCCCCGGGCGCGCCGTTTTGCTGTTCCGCGGCGACCGCCGCCCGCGCGCGCAGCTGGGAGGCTGCACGCGTGGCGGGCGGCCTGGGGCGCCCTCGGCGGCTCCCAAAAGGAGGGCCGCCTCGCGGCCAAGGGGGGGAGGGGGCGCCGCTGCTGACGACCGGTCGATCCTGCGCAAGGGGTCGACCGTCCTGGCGTGTTCCCAGACACCCGGCTGCTCCAATTTCTGTTGATGCGTCCGGACCACTTCCCCAGGGCCGGCTTCTCGTCCCGAGTCGTTGTTGCGCGCTCCCGAGGCCCGGCGAGGGTCCCCAGAGGCCGAAAACGGAAAAAACCGCCCGCTCCCATTTTTTGGGAGCGCCGGATCTCTGGGTTGACGGGCCTCCCAGGAAGGTTCGGACAGAGGCCTCCCATATGGGGTCCGAGTAGATGGGGCCAGAGGATCGCGCCGCATCGCCGATGCACCGCCGATATCGCCGATGCATCGGCGATGTACTGGCGACGTCAGCGATGCATCGGCGACGTCGGCGTGGAGAAAATCGGACTCCACATCGAGTCGTATCACCAATACATCGGCGATGCGTCGCGATCCTCCGAAGCCATCTAGTCGGACCCCATCTGGGACGGCCTGATCTGAGAAGAGAAAAACGTTTGAATAACAACCACCATGTTCTTAGAACACGCAAGCGGTGGGTCAAAACAGGACTGTTCAGCCAGAAATGCTCCGAGAAAAAGAAAATGTCCATAATTGTTGTTGGCGTGTGGGCATTCAAGCAAGTCAGGACGCTTCACCGCTGCTTGATGATCGATCGGTCGATCGAGGGTCGGTCTGGGGTATGTCGACCCACACCTCCGACGACACGTTGCTTTGACTTGGGATTGTTCCTCGATTTCGGCCCTCGGGATACGCTTTCGGACGCCAGAACCATCCAAAACTGATCCAGGAGGAACAGCTACCCCAGGAAAGCGGACAAGACCTCTGAGGCCGCGGATGGAAGAAACTCATAACGGCGGATGCCGCGAGACCAACCACATCTACCCTTGCAAGGCCAATCAATCTTGGGCACAGAACCGGTGTATATGCCCGCCTGGCCTAACAGGGAGGGTTCACTCCACCTCTGCTTGCAAGAAACACTTGGGTCGACGCTGAGTCGATCTGAGATAACAACTGGCAAGGCCACCTCCTACCGGCGGGTGCCAGCAAGCAAACAAATGCTGAGTACGAAACGCACATGAGCACATAGCCACTATCACGTGGCATCGCAATACTTGCTGACTGCGACACGCCACGCCGTGGCCGAAGAAAACGCGCCAATCCTGGCCAGGGCCGATACTGGGCCAGGGTCTGTTGTTTTTGTTCTTCTCTTCTCCCACTGCGACAGTTATGAATGGAAACGTTGCGTGCTTGAAGTGACCCACATGTTGGCGAACTGCCATGGATGCAAAGATTGTGGCCCGAGCGGACAACCTGCCGATCTCTGCCCTTCCTAATTATTGACAAAAGGTCTTCGATGGGCCAGGGGTCGGTTGTGCAGCACGCCTCCCGGGCTCGGACAGGGTCGCCCCGGCCAGGACCGGTGGTCAAGAGTTTCGGACGCCTCCTGGCCCTCTCTGGACCTCCTGGGGCCTCCAAGAGGCCTCCAGGATGCCTTCACAGGGGGAGGAGGGAGAGGGAGAAGGAGGAACGACGGTGAGAACGAGGCTGTGGAAAAGGAGAAGGCGTCCAAGACGCGGACTAGCTCAGACGGTACAACGAACTGGAGCGGGTCTCAACCTCAACGTCATTCTTACCGCGCTGGCATCAGGGTGGGGGTTGCCGCAGGCAACTGGACAAGCCACGCGCGCCGCTCACGGTCTCAGCCCATCGCGACGTGGTGAAACAAAATTGCATGGCAGCGAACAGCACGAGCAAGTCACTTCATTTGTTTATGATCCTACGGCCGAAACGCAACATCCAGTTGCCCAAGCTTGCGAAATGTCCGCCTCGATTGTTCGCGGCACCAGAAGTCTCGCCCCACCCTCCCTCAAATCGGGAGCTCCAGAAAACATACACGCCCAGCCACGTAAAAGAATAGGGCCCCCAGTTCGCGAGGCCACTCACATGTCACGAAAGTTCGCGTAACACGTTCTCGAAACCCATGTGAATGTAGTGTTCGAATGCGTATGTGCTTCGCTACTGATCCGAGATCGACTCCTCGGACCTCTCCCGTGACTGGATCCGTCAGAATCGGATCGGGAAATCGGATCGACTCGAACTCTGCGTCGACTAGGACTGCACCTGCGCGGAGCTGCAACCGAATCCGCTCGGGTACGCCAAGATGTGCAACATCGCCAGGCAAACAAGAGATCAAAGCCTCTAGGGAAGAGCCGGGGAGGAGGAGGAGGAGGAGGAGGAGGAGGAAGAGGGGGGGACCAAACAAGAGCCCGTTTTTGCACCACTCGCGATCCCACCCCGAACCGGCCCCGCCTCCCCCCTTCCCCCGCCCGGTCACGCCACGACTCGCGCCGGCGCCGCGTGGGAATCCGTGCGAGACCTTGTGTAGCAATCCGCGAGGGGTCGTGTTCATGATTTGCATTTTTTCCGCTGCATCTGTTCTTCTTTGTGCACGAATCACGCCGTTCCCGCAAGCGGGACGAGACGTCCTAGGGCGCTGGATCGGGCTTCTGCTTCTGCTTCTGCTTCTGCTTCTGCTTCTGCCACGTTGGAGTCAGCCATTCCGAAACAATCCCCGACGGCGCCGGCGCGAATCGTGACGTGACCGGCCTCCTCCCCCCCTCCCCTCCCCGGTCTCGCCCGTTAGCACCGAGGGATAAGCAACGGTCTCCAACGGGCCGCGTGGGATGGTCGGAATTTCGGAACAGAAACGGATGGGGCCAGGCGGATTCGATACCGAATCGGACCGATCGGATGGCAAGGAGGGCCCAAGGAAAAAGCAACATCATCGCCGCCGCCGCCGCCGCTGGCCCACAGGAATCCGCTCAGACTCGGCCCCGTCGCCACTCCGCTGGGTTTTGGACGCCCGTGATGGGTACGGAAAGAATGGGTACGATGCCCAACAGCAAGTATTTTTCAAAACCGACAGAGGCCGCTGTTGGGCAGGCGGCCTCCTGTCTCAATTGGATCACGTCCGCGGCGATGCCGCCTTGCAACCTTTTTACCCATACAAATTTCTCGGCGGGGAGCGAGTGGGAGAAGTGAGAAGGAGAAGGCCTCCTCAAAGGCGGCGGGGCTTCTCAGAAGCCCCCTCGCGCCTTCTGAGAAGCTTTCTGTGTCTTCGGAGAAGACTCAGGCAACTTCTCAGAAGGCCGGGGGACTTCTGAGTCTTCTGAGGAGGGCCGCCCCTTCTTGAACGCATGAAAACCGAACCCCAACCCCCACATGAGGAACTTTGGACCGACTAGACCGCGCGCGCGGGGCCCCCCCCTGCGGAAGCTGGCAGTGGCCTCGCTTACGAGGCGCCTACACTCACGCACACTCGCCAGGATTGCAAGACGTGGACATACCAAAATCCATTATTATTGTGGAGGGGTCGGTTTCCGACCCTCCGGGGGAGACAAATCATGGTCGGCGGCATGTGCGCGGCACAGGGGGGGGCAGGAACATCATGCCATAAGAAGATGAGCCATAAAATGTGAGAACATGCCGTGGCCCTCGCCGTGGTATCCACCCCCCCCCCTAGTCATCACCCCCCTCTTTGCCGCCCCTAGAAACTCTTAACTCCTCACTTTCCCTCCGGGCTCGCCGCCGACTTCCCATCGGCCCGACCCTCCGCCCCGCCCCCAGCAGGCCCTCCGAGGCCGCGACCCAGTCGTGGCGCCCCGAGGCCCCCCAAGGAGACCACGCCGGGGCCCTGCGGAGAGCCCCGTCCCCGCCGCGCCGCGGCCGCGGCCCTGGGGAAATCCGCCGGCAGGGTGCGTGCACGGCGCGGCCCTATGGATGCGCTGCCAGAGCATGGCCCAATGCACCGCTCCTGAGGATCTCAGGGCACGGCTCCGGAGCGGTGCATTTGGACACACTCTTTTTTTGATTCGCGGGTCGAGAGCGCACCTCTTCCGGTCGAAGCTAAGCGGGCCGCGCGAAGCTTGGATTAACACAGAGGGGTGCATTTGGGCACACTCTGGCGATGGACCAAGGGTCCGGAGCGCTGGCCTGGAGACGGCTCGTCGGGAAGCAAAAGAGCATCCACGGCGCGCCGCCGTGGGGAGCCCAGCCGCGTGCTGCTGCTGAAAGAGCGGCAGGCCTTCGGACGAGAGCGAAGAAGTAACACGCTGACGGGCTAACAACCGCAGCGTGTCCTTGGTACCAGTTCTCCCTCCCGAACTGTTTGTCCTGGATCAGTTTTGATGGCCCCGCCCGCGAGACCGAAATCGAGGAAAAGCCTGTCGGTCCAGAAAATCATAGTTGCTGGAGCTCTGGAATCGGGCGTGGACTGACCCGGCTCAGCGCACACGCGGCTTAACCAATCTAGAGAAAATGCGCTGCATCCGTTTGTTTTGGGGGGCCTTTCCCAGACCTAACTCGGCAAATATGTGAGGCCATACCTCCATGGCCGCGACCGGTTTCTCAACCTGGCTCAGCCCAAAATCTGGCTCTGTAGGATCCTGCAAGATCTGACGCTTTGGACGAAACCCGTTACCCAGATGGCTGAGCCCCGTTCGGGCTGAACCCCGTTACCCGCCCGCTTACGGGACTGTGGCCGCAGCCGCCAGCGCCGCCCACGCTGAGAGGGGATAAATCCATATCCAGCGCCTGTGGAACCGACGTCCTGGGACCCCAGCGGACGGTGGATGTGGATACAGGACGGTCCCACATCCCGCTGCGAAACACAAAGGGCTTCATATCTTCCGTCGGTGTCCGCCGACTGGGCCGCGCCCGCACCCGAGCACTGAGATCGGGGGCACAGGGGGGGTCGGCAAAACTTGCTTCCAGCTTCGCGGAGTGCTGCACGGGCCTGAACTCCGAGGATCGCGAGGATCATCCTGGGCTCCCGAAGATCATCCTGGGCTCCCGAGGATCATCCCGGGCTCCCGAGGATCATCCCGAGGCTCCCAAAAATCATCCCGAGGATCCCGAGGATCATCCCCGGCCCTGCCCACCGCCTGCCGAGGCTCCCGACGATCATCCCCCGGGCGGCGGTCACGGATGTCTCCACGCCTCAGACACGCCGCCTCGGGCGGCCCGCAGCGGCGGCGGCGCTCCCTGGCGGCAGGGGCTGCCCCGCGGGGAGCGGGTCCGCGGACCCGCGCGCGCCCGCGGACCCGCCGCCCTGCGCCGCGCTCGGGCCACGCGCACGCGGGGGGCTGCGGGGCGCGGCGAGGAGGGTGGGCTGGGAGAGGCGGGCCGGGCGTTGGCAAGAAGGGGTGCGGGACCTGCCCTGTTGAGGTGTACAGGGGAACGGCCCCCGCCCCACTCCGCTTGGGGGAAGGCCCCAAGACGGGCCAAGAGGGCTCCAAGAGGCCCCGAAGACGGTCCGAGAGGACCCCGAGTCGCCGAACGACCGCTCCAAAACGCTCAAGATGGCCCCCAGACGGCCCAAGAGGCCTCCAAGGCGCCCCGAGAAGCCTCCAAGAGGCCTCCCAAGAGGGCCCCCCAAGGCCAAAATCGGTGATTCTCCTCGATTTCACTCACGAAGGTTTTTGGCTTCCTCGCCTGTTCTGCTTTCCGACACTCGCAGACGGCCCGAGAGGCCCCCAAGATCGCCCCAAGACTGCCCAAAGCCTCCAAGAGAGCCCGAAAACGGCCCAAGAGGGCCCCAAGACGGCACAAGAGGCGCCCAAGACGGCCCAAGAGACGCCAAAGACGGTTCCAAGAGGGGCCCAGATGGAAGACCCGAACGGACATTTCGAGCCCTCGGCCCTGAGGGGCCCCCAGGAGGCCCCCAGAGGCCCCCAAGAGGCCCCCAGGAGGCTCCCAAGAGGCCCCCGAAAAGCCCCCAAGAGGCTCCCAAGAGGCTCTGAAACTGCCCCCAAGAGGCCCCCGAGAGCGCTCCGACGAGACCCCAAGAAGCATCCCCGAGAACTCTGACCCACAACCTAGGCACGGTGGTCGGATGGACCGTATAGGGGGCTACATGCGAACCCTACCCCTACCCCCGACGATTTCTGAGGGGGAGGGTGGGGTTCACTTCGTTCGGGAGCTCCCGAGCGAAGTGAACCCCTCCCCCTCAGAAATCGTCGGGGGTAGAGGTAGGGTTCGCATGTGGCCCTCTACGTAGGCCGTTAGATATCCGTTCGGGGGCCTTCAAGGGAGGAGGGTCGCAAATCACGGCCAGAGGCACGTGCGCGGCCCATATAGGGCCAGGGACACCTTAGAAATAGGAAGGGGAACCACGAAATAAGAGGAGACATCATAGCCCCAGCCATGATATCCACCCCCCAAATCGGCACCCCCCTGTTGGCCGCCCCAGTGCGGTCGAACAGGCCAACATTAGGGAGCAGCCTCTGGGAGGTCTTCGTAAGCAGAATTGGAAACGATCAAACCCAATAAGGAGGCTGCAAGGCCGGGCTAGACCAGATTAAGCCCAGGATAAGGCAAGAGTGGGCGGTATCAAACGGATTTTGTCCTATGGGCTCGTCGGGGGGCCGCAGCGCCGTATAGGGCAGCCTAGCTGACACAAGCGTGAGGCACTTAGCCTACAAATTAGTTTCGGCTGTTTTTGCGACCGTCCTACCCGGCGGGCGGACACCTCCGCGGCCCCAACCGCCGACCCAGGCCACAGAGGGGGGGCACAGCCAATACGCCCCGTGGAGGCCTCGGGCGACGACAAGGGCAGGGGGTCCTGCTCTTGGAAGGGCGGGGTGTGCCCGCAAAAGCGGGAGCCCCAGCCGGCACCTCCCATCCTGCCCTGGCGCTCCGCTCAATTCATCCGTCTGCAATGTGTGGGAGGATGGCGTGTGCGGCGGGGGACGGAGGGATGCAGGGGGGGGAGGCGCGACGGACGAACCCACATGCTGTTTTGAGTCAGCCACACTCACTGGCAAGACATCGGGGTCGGCCACTGCGGCCGAAGGCTCCAGGACGGGAGGGGCAAGCGCGTGGACGGCCCGTCAGCGGGAGAGCGGCGGGGTCCGGTGGAAACCGGGGAGGAAGGGGGCAGGGGAATAGGGAAGAGGTGGGCTAAAGAAATGTCCAAATCGCAGGTTGGGATCGAGATGTCGAAAAAACACACGTGCTAGGATCCCATGTCGGTTCCTTGTCGGTTGGTCGCGACAAGGTGGCGCAACCAAGTCAAAAGGCGAGGGGAATTCCGAAAGGCAGAAGGTTCTGAAGGAGCCCTCCTAGCTTCTGACTGCCAGGTGGCTTTCTCAGAACTCGCCAGGCCTGTCTACAAAGAAACCCACCCGTGCGGGCCCCCCACCCGCCCTTTTAGAAACCCACCCCCGAGGCGATGCCCGCGAGCCTAGAAAACGCTGCCTCTGAACTGCTTGGAAACTGCCTACGAATCTGGCAAACGCTGTATCGGCGCTGCCAACGCGCTGTCCACGAGCATAGGAAGCGTTGCCTAAAAGCTTCCCCTGGCCGCCCCCATCCGGACGCCGCCAACAAAAGGTCCGGGGTCTGGTTGGCCCCGCTCCAGCTGCCTTCGCGCGCGCGCGCGAGGTCAGCCGCGGCGGTCGGCCCCGCGCCCGATAGCAGAGGAGGCGACCTCCTGGGGCGCTTTCCCCGGACCAAAAAAAGGGGGCGAGTCGTTCCGTTTCAGGGCCCAGGCCCACTTCCTGGCCACTCCCACGGAAGATTGAGAATATCTTCGGTCCATGTCCTCTCGCTCTCGGTCCTCCAAGGCCGCGTTCGGGGCCCCCTGGGGCCGTCTGGCGTGGATCCGAGACGATTAGCGCATGGAAGGGCTCCAGACAAGATGGCGCTGAGCTGCAAGTCAGAGCGACGTCCAAAGAAGGCAGAATGGAAATTGCCCCTCCTCATCGTCATCCTCATCCTTCCTACCCCAACATCCTCTCACTATGAAGGCACATGAGCACCATGGCCAGGTGCTCAAGCGCCCTTCCCCCTCACGACACTGACGCCAGGAGCGGTCCGCCGTCGTCCCAACCGCCCTTGGGGAGGACCACAACTCCCCCAAATTGAACAAAGCTGGAGACGTACACGAAATTCATGGTGCTCCCGTCGTAATGAGGGCCACATCCCAGAAATAATGTCGAGCGCCCGGAAAAAAATCGAAACTGTGTCGAAACAGCGTCGGACTAGTGTCCTCCGTGGCCCGACACATGAAAACCATTGAGTTTTGGTACTTGTTTAGGAACTCGAAATTATTTCTCGTGATCAAGGCTACAGTAGGTTGGAACATCATAACACGAAACTTTATAACAGTAACTCTGTAAGACGATCGGTGGCGGCGGCGGCAACGATGATGTTGTGCCCGTTGCCACAGAACGCACGCACTTCCCCGCTGGCAGGGACGGCGCCCGCGTCAGGTGCCCGCCCGCTGATCGGGCAGGCGCGCTGCGCCGCTCACGGCGGCCTTCGGCCCCGCGAACAGCTTCAGTCTGCGGCTCGGGAGGGCGGGATGGACAAGGCTCATCCTACCTGTGCCATTCGAGACTCCCCGCGTCCTGCGGGCGCTCTCCTGCGCCGCGCAGTAGCAGCTGCGAAGGGCGGAGACGGACTTGGCCATGGCCGCCACGACGCCCTGGGCCGTCTCGTTCGCCCCCCACAGGCACCGGTGGAACGCACAGCTTTTCCACTGGACCCACCTCTTCACCACCTTGGCGTTCCCGCCGTGGTGGCACAGGGCCGTAGTTCCTCCAATCCTCTGGGAGCGGGAACCAAACTGGGGCGCGGGGCAGCCATCTGCCATCGCCGCGCGACGCAACTCCTCCTGAACCCTCTCCCGCGAGCGAAAGGCACGCCGAGCGCGACTGGAAGGCACGCCTCTCTGCATCCCCCCATCCTTGCTGAGAAATGCCTCTGGCACTGCTCCGCCGCCCACTGGGCAGATCTCGACCCCCGACTGGGCCGCCACTGTTTCCGCAACCATACTTGCCCCATCTTGGTCCGTCTTTCTGGCCTTGAGATAGAAGACCACCTCGTCCGCCAGCCCCTTGCGGGGCCCCCCCCTATGATCTCGCGCCGATCATCGGACAACTGACGGCCAGGCCCACGCAGACGATCGCGGCGCAGCGACTGAGTCGGCAGGCGCTGACGCAGAAGGCTCAGAGATGGCAACCTAAGGCGGCCCAGCCCCGCACGTCGGGGGCCGCTCCTGGCGGGGCGGGTTTCGGCGCCAGCCAGCCCCGCGCGGGATCCCGCATCCCTGGCTCCATCGGCAGAACCCTCGTCCTCGCTCCTGCTGACTGCCTCTCTCGGGCGGTCCGTCATCGCCAGCGTCTGCTCCAGCGTATCTTCGCGGCCCCTGCTTCGGCCGCGCCCCCTCCTCGCTCTGTCCTGACTGGCGCTGCTGTCCATTCCACTAGGGGGCAAGGCCGATGCTCGTGGTTCGCGCGAACCTGGACCCCCCCTCTCCGCCCCCGATGTCGGCGTCGCTCCACCTCGCCCTCGGGCTCGACCTTCACGCCCACCAGCCGCACCTTCAAACGCAAGAATGGAGCCGCGCTCGGCCCCGCTCCAGCTGCCTTCGCGCGCGCGCGCGAGGTCAGCCGCGGCGGTCGGCACCGCGCCCGATAGCAGAGGAGGCGACCTCCTGGGGCGCCTTCCCCGGACCAAAAAAAAGAGGGCGAGTCGTTCCGTTTCAGGGCCCAGGCCCACTTCCTGGCCACTCCCACGGAAGATTGAGAATATGCTCGGTCCATGTCCTCTCGCTCTCGGTCCTCAAAGGCCGCGCTCGGGGCCCCCTGGGGCCGTCTGGCGTGGATCCGAGACGATAAGCGCATGGAAGGGCTCCAGACAAGATGGCGCTAAGCTGCAAGTCAGAGCGACGTCCAAAGAAGGCAGAATGGAAATTCCTCCTCATCCTTCCTACCCCAACATCCTCTCACTATGAAGGCACATGAGCACCATGGCCAGGTGCTCAAGCGCCCTTCCCCCTCACGACACTGACGCCAGGAGCGGTCCGCCGTCGTCCCAACCGCCCTTGGGGAGGACCACAACTCCCCCAAATTGAACAGAGCTGGAGACGTACACGAAACTCATGGTGCTCCCGTCGTAATTAGGGCCACATCCCAGAAATAATGCCGAGCGCCCGGAAAAGTTTCGAAACTGCGTCGAAACAGTGTCGGACTAGTGTCTTCCATGGCCCGACACTTGAAAACCATTGAGTTTTGGTACTTGTTTAGGAACTCGAAATTATTTCTCGTGATCAAGGCTACAGTAGGTTGGAACATCATAACACGAAACTTTATAACAGTAACTCTGTAAGACGATCGGTGGCGGCGGCGGCAACGATGATGTTGCGCCCGTTGCCACAGAACGCACGCACTTCCCCGCTGGCAGGGACGGCGCCCGCGTCAGGTGCCTGCCCGCTGATCGGGCAGGCGCGCTGCGCCGCTCACGGCGGCCTTCGGCCCCGCGAACAGCTTCAGTCTGCGGCTCGAGAGGGCGGGATGGACAAGGCTCATCCTACCTGTGCCATTCGAGACTCCCCGCGTCCTGCGGGCGCTCTCCTGCGCCGCGCAGTAGCAACTGTAAAGGGCGGAGACAGACTTGGCCATGGCCGCCACGACGCCCTGGGCCGTCTCGTTCGCCCCCCACAGGCACCGGTGGCACGCGCAGCTTTTCCACTGGACCCACCTCCTCACCACCTTGGCGTTCCCGTCGTGGTGGCACAGGGCCGTAGTTCCTCCAATCCTCTGGGAGCGGAAACCAAACTGGGACGCAGGGCAGCCATCTGCCATCGCCGCGCGACGCAACTCCTCCTGAACCCTCTCCCGCGAGCGAAAGGACGCCGAGCGCGACTGGAAGACACGCACGCCTCTCTGCATCCTCCCATCCTTGCTGAGAAATGCCTCTGGCACTGCTCCGCCGCCCACTGAGCAGATCTCGACCCCCGACTGGGCCGCCACTGTTTCCGCAACCATACTTGCCCCATCTTGGTCCGTCTTTCTGGCCTTGAGATAGAAGACCACCTCGTCCGCCAGCCCCTCGCGGGGCCCCCCCCTCATCGGACAACTGACGGCCAAGCCCAGGCAGCGGATCGCGGCGCAGCGACTGAGTCGGCCGGCACTAACGCAGAAGGCTCAGAGATGGCAACCTAAGGCGGCCCAGCCCTGGCAGGGCGGGTTTCGGCGCCAGCCAGCCCGCGCGGGATCCTGCATCCCTGGCTCCATCGGCAGAACCCTCGTTCTCGCCCCTGCTGACTGCCTCTCTCGGGCGGTCCGTCATCGCCAGCATCTGCTCCAGCGTATCTTCGCGGCCCCCGCTTCGGCCGCGCCCCCTCCTCGCTCTGTCCTGACTGCGCTGTCCATTCCGCTAGGGGGCAAGGCCGATGCTCGTGGTTCGCGCGAACCTGGACCCCCCCTCTCCGCCCCCGATGTCGGCGTCGCTCCACCTCGCCCTCGAGCTCGACCTTCACGCCCACCAGCCGCGCCTTCAAACGCAAGAATGGAGCCGTGCTCGGCGCCGCTTCCATTTTGCGCCGGAGGTCCTGACCCCATCTGCTCCGCGCTACGCTCCTGGAAGACTCCACGATCCCTTGGGCGGCTATCGACAGCGGCGCCTCCCCTCCAGATCGACGCGCGTCGTTCCCGCGAGCGATCTGCCAAAGTCTGGCCTGCCAGAGGCCTCGCCGCGCCCCAGGCCAATGCAATCAATTTGTGTATATATATATATATGCTTGTGTATATATATATGTGTGTGCTTTTTATGTTATAATATTTCTTAATTGTTTTAATTTCTCTTTGTTTATGTTTCTATTTTTTATGTTTTAACTCTTTTGTTTTTTTACGACCTCAGCAAAGCTTGATTCTCTCACCAATGATCATGCGACTCGATGCATCTGTGCTACACACAGCGGCAACCGGATTCGAACCTGCAGCGGAAGGAGCCAAGAGGAGAGAGGGGAGGGAGGAAGGAGAACACCCCAAAAACGTGCATCGTGTCATCCAGACACCACACTCAGCAGCGAGGCCTCCACTCCCTGAAAAGCCGGAGCGGGTGCGACGCAAGCGGGAGCCGGGGGACAGCGTCTGTTTCCAGTCGAGGAAAGCGTCGGCTCTGCAACGCACCAGCAGCTGGAGCCGCCGTTGAAATGAAGGTACAAATCTGGCGCGAATGACAAAGTCAGGTCGCAAATTGTACACCCTTGTGGCTCCTATGGCTGAGTGCAACAAGTAATCTGGGCTTTGGAACAGCGGCTCTACGAAATGACGCCCGTGGCGCCTGGGGGCACGAGAAGGAGCGGGAGAACAATCAAGAAGGAAAAAACGGGAAAAAACGCCGGACCAAAGCCCAAGACAGCGCGGTGAATCACGCCCAGAATGCTGATGTCTCTGCGAGTGTTCAGTGGCGCGAGATTAAAATGGCCCAAGGCATCGCGTGGCGAAATGCCCAAGATTGCAGAAACTGTTTGTAAAAAAATTAAAGGAGCAAGGACAGAAGCGGAAGCATGATATATGGCAGACGTGCGATATTCAAGATGTGACAACATAAGATTTCTACAAATTCACAAGTTCCGCGTATAAGTGAATGAATTTTCCACGAAACAGCTGCTACGCAGCTCTCTACAGCACCGCACATACAAGTTTCAGGTTAAAAAAAACACCCAGAATCTTAAAATTATCGCCTGCCGGCCGCTTTATGCAAGGGCGACTGGCAGAACGCAATTGGGAATACGCTTCCTCGTGCTACGTTGTCGCAGGCAACGCTCTTCATGCAAAAAGATCTTCTGCAAAAACGACCTCTTCAAAAATGACTGCTCTTGTTGCCATCCAAGTCTCTGCGCAATGACAATTCCACAAGGAAAGACTGAAAACTGCGCGCTGATACGCCATGTGTTGCATAGCAATTGGCTGGGACAGTTGCCCACAACTACCACGCCAGCTTTCCAACAATGGCAGTGTACAATCGAGCACAGTGAATTCTCAACTTGAGAGTGAGATGTCGGAATCGACGCGGTCAAAGGCACCTCATACATCTGACCACTGCACAGCAACAATCATCCCCGGTGACAATAAAGAATGGCATCTCTGGCACCATGGCCAGGTGCTCAAGCGCCCTTCCCCCTCACGACACTGACGCCAGGAGCGGTCCGCCGTCGTCCCAACCGCCCTTGGGGAGGACCACAACTCCCCCAAATTGAACAAAGCTGGAGACGTACACGAAACTCATGGTGCTCCCGTCGTAATGAGGGCCACACCCCAGAAATAATGTCGAGCGCCCGGAAAAAAATCGAAACTGCGTCGAAACAGTGTCGGACTAGTGTCCTCCGTGGCCCGACACATGAAAACCATTGAGTTTTGGTACTTGCTTAGGAACTCGAAATTATTTCTCGTGGTCAAGGCTACAGTAGGTTGGAACATCATAACACGAAACTTTATAACAGTAACTCTGTAAGACGATCGGTGGCGGCGGCGGCAACGATGATGTTGTGCCCGTTGCCACAGAACGCACGCACTTCCCCGCTGGCAGGGACGGCGCCCGCGTCAGGTGCCCGCCCGCTGATCGGGCAGGCGCGCTGCGCCGCTCACGGCGGCCTTCGGCCCCGCGAACAGCTTCAGTCTGCGGCTCGGGAGGGCGGGATGGACAAGGCTCATCCTACCTGTGCCATTCGAGACTCCCCGCGTCCTGCGGGCGCTCTCCTGCGCCGCGCAGTAGCAGCTGTGAAGGGCGGAGACGGACTTGGCCATGGCCGCCACGACGCCCTGGGCCGTCTCGTTCGCCCCCCACAGGCACCGGTGGAACGCACAGCTTTTCCACTGGACCCACCTCTTCACCACCTTGGCGTTCCCGCCGTGGTGGCACAGGGCCGTAGTTCCTCCAATCCTCTGGGAGCGGGAACCAAACTGGGGCGCGGGGCAGCCATCTGCCATCGCCGCGCGACGCAACTCCTCCTGAACCCTCTCCCGCGAGCGAAAGGCACGCCGAGCGCGACTGGAAGGCACGCCTCTCTGCACCCCCCCCATCCTTGCTGAGAAATGCCTCTGGCACTGCTCCGCCGCCCACTGGGCAGATCTCGACCCCCGACTGGGCCGCCACTGTTTCCGCAACCATACTTGCCCCATCTTGGTCCGTCTTTCTGGCCTTGAGATAGAAGACCACCTCGTCCGCCAGCCCCTTGCGGGGCCCCCCCTATGATCTCGCGCCGATCATCGGACAACTGACGGCCAGGCCCACGCAGACGATCGCGGCGCAGCGACTGAGTCGGCAGGCGCTGACGCAGAAGGCTCAGAGATGGCAACCTAAGGCGGCCCAGCCCCGCACGTCGGGGGCCGCTCCTGGCGGGGCGGGTTTCGGCGCCAGCCAGCCCCGCGCGGGATCCTGCATCCCTGGCTCCATCGGCAGAACCCTCGTCCTCGCTCCTGCTGACTGCCTCTCTCGGGCGGTCCGTCATCACCAGCGTCTGCTCCAGCGTATCTTCGCGGCCCCTGCTTCGGCCGCGCCCCCTCCTCGCTCTGCCCTGACTGGCGCTGCTGTCCATTCCACTAGGGGGCAAGGCCGATGCTCGTGGTTCGCGCGAACCTGGACCCCCCCTCTCCGCCCCCGATGTCGGCGTCGCTCCACCTCGCCCTCGGGCTCGACCTTCACGCCCACCAGCCGCACCTTCAAACGCAAGAATGGAGCCGTGTTCGGCCCCGCTCCAGCTGCCTTCGCGCGCGCGCGCGCGAGGTCAGCCGCGGCGGTCGGCACCGCGCCCGATAGCAGAGGAGGCGACCTCCTGGGGCGCTTTCCCCGGACCAAAAAAAAAAGAGCGAGTCGTTCCGTTTCAGGGCCCAGGCCCACTTCCTGGCCACGCCCACGGAAGATTGAGAATATGCTCGGTCCATGTCCTCTCGCTCTCGGTCCTCAAAGGCCGCGCTCGGGGCCCCCTGGGGCCGTCTGGCGTGGATCCGAGACGATAAGCGCATGGAAGGGCTCCAGACAAGATGGCGCTAAGCTGCAAGTCAGAGCGACGTCCAAAGAAGGCAGAATGGAAATTCCTCCTCATCCTTCCTACCCCAACATCCTCTCACTATGAAGGCACATGAGCACCATGGCCAGGTGCTCAAGCGCCCTTCCCCCTCACGACACTGACGCCAGGAGCGGTCCGCCGTCGTCCCAACCGCCCTTGGGGAGGACCACAACTCCCCCAAATTGAACAGAGCTGGAGACGTACACGAAACTCATGGTGCTCCCGTCGTCATTAGGGCCACATCCCAGAAATAATGCCGAGCGCCCGGAAAAGTTTCGAAACTGCGTCGAAACAGTGTCGGACTAGTGTCTTCCATGGCCCGACACCTGAAAACCATTGAGTTTTGGTACTTGTTTAGGAACTCGAAATTATTTCTCGTGATCAAGGCTACAGTAGGTTGGAACATCATAACACGAAACTTTATAACAGTAACTCTGTAAGACGATCGGTGGCGGCGGCGGCAACGATGATGTTGCGCCCGTTGCCACAGAACGCACGCACTTCCCGCTGGCAGGGACGGCGCCCGCGTCAGGTGCCTGCCCGCTGATCGGGCAGGCGCGCTGCGCCGCTCACGGCGGCCTTCGGCCCCGCGAACAGCTTCAGCCTGCGGCTCGGAAGGGCGGGATGGACAAGGCTCATCCTACCTGTGCCATTCGAGACTCCCCGCGTCCTGCGGGCGCTCTCCTGCGCCGCGCAGTAGCAACTGTGAAGGGCGGAGACAGACTTGGCCATGGCCGCCACGACGCCCTGGGCCGTCTCGTTCGCCCCCCACAGGCACCGGTGGCACGCGCAGCCTTTCCACTGGACCCACCTCCTCACCACCTTGGCGTTCCCGTCGTGGTGGCACTTGGCCGTAGTTCATCCAATCCTCTGGGAGCGGAAACCAAACTGGGACGCAGGGCAGCCATCTGCCATCGCCGCGCGACGCAACTCCTCCTGAACCCTCTCCCGCGAGCGAAAGGACGCCGAGCGCGACTGGAAGGCACGCACGCCTCTCTGCATCCCCCCATCCTTGCTGAGAAATGCCTCTGGCACTGCTCCGCCGCCAACTGAGCAGATCTCGACCCCCGACTGGGCCGCCACTGTTTCCGCAACCATACTTGCCCCATCTTGGTCCGTCTTTCTGGCCTTGAGATAGAAGACCACCTCGTCCGCCAGCCCCTCGCGGGGCCCCCCCCCTCATCGGACAACTGACGGCCAAGCCCAGGCAGCGGATCGCGGCGCAGCGACTGAGTCGGCAGGCACTAACGCAGAAGGCTCAGAGATGGCAACCTAAGGCGGCCCAGCCCTGGCAGGGCGGGTTTCGGCGCCAGCCAGCCCGCGCGGGATCCTGCATCCCTGGCTCCATCGGCAGAACCCTCGTTCTCGCTCCTGCTGACTGCCTCTCTCGGGCGGCCCGTCATCGCCAGCGTCTGCTCCAGCGCATCTTCGCGGCCCCCGCTTCGGCCGCGCCCCCTCCTCGCTCTGTCCTGACTGCGCTGTCCATTCCGCTAGGGGGCAAGGCCGATGCTCGTGGTTCGCGCGAACCTGGACCCCCCCTCTCCGCCCCCGATGTCGGCGTCGCTCCACCTCGCCCTCGAGCTCGACCTTCACGCCCACCAGCCGCGCCTTCAAACGCAAGAATGGAGCCGTGCTCGGCGCCGCTTCCATTTTGCGCCGGAGGTCCTGACCCCATCTGCTCCGCGCTACGCTCCTGGAAGACTCCACGATCCCTTGGGCGGCTATCGACAGCGTCGCCCCCCCTCCAGATCGACGCGCGTCGTTCCCGCGAGCGATCTGCCAAAGTCTGGCCTGCCAGAGGCCTCGCCGCGCCCCAGGCCAATGCAATCAATTTGTATATATATATATATATATAGATGTATGTGTATATGTATGTTTGTGTGTATATATATACATATATATATATATGCATATGTATATATATGTATGTATATATATATACATATATATATATGTATATGTGTGCGTGCGTGTGTGCTTTTTATTTTTTAATATTTCTTAATTGTTTGAATTTCTCCTTTTTTAATTTTTATATTTTTTATTTTTTTGCTTTTTCTGTTTTTTACGACCTCAGCAAAGCTTGATTCTCTCACCAATGATCATGCGACTCGATGCATCTGTGCTACACACAGCGGCAACCGGATTCGAACCTGCAGCGGAAGGAGCCAAGAGGAGAGAGGGGAGGGAGGAAGGAGAACACACCAAAAACGTGCATCGTGTCATCCAGACACCACACTCAGGAGCGAGGCCTCCACTCCCTGAAAAGCCGGAGCGGGTGCGACGCAAGCGGGAGCCGGGGGACAGCGTCTGTTTCCAGTCGAGGAAAGCGTCGGCTCTGCAACGCACCAGCAGCTGGAGCCGCCGTTGAAATGAAGGTACAAATCTGGCGCGAATGACAAAGTCAGGTCGCAAATTGTACACCCTTGTGGCTCCTATGGCTGAGTGCAACAAGTAATCTGGGCTTTGGAACAGCGGCTCTACGAAATGACGCCCGCGGCGCCCGGGGGCACGAGAAGGAGCGGGAGAACAATCAAGAAGGAAAAAACGCGAAAAACCGCCGGACCAAAGCCCAAGACAGCGCGGTGAATCACGCCCAGAATGCTGATGTCTCTGCGAGTGTTCAGTGGCGCGAGATTAAAATGGCCCAAGGCATCGCGTGGCGATATGCCCAAGATTGCAGAAACTGTTTGTAAAAAAATTAAAGGAGCAAGGACATAAGCGGAAGCATGATATATGGCAGACGTGCGATATTCAAGATGTGACAAATAAGATTTCTACAATTTCACATGTTCCGCGTATAAGTGAATCAATTTTCCACGAAACAGCTGCTACGCAGCTCTCTACAGCACCGCACATACAAGTTTAGGGTTAAAAAACACCCCGAATCTTAAAATTATCGCCTGCCGGCCGCTTTATGCAAGGGCGACTGGCAGAACGCGCTTGCTCGTGCGACGTTGTCGCAGGCAAAGCTCTTCATGCAAAAAGATCGTCTGCAAAAACGACCTCTTCAAAAATGACTGCTCTTGTTGCCATCCAAGTCTCTGCGCAATGACAATTCCACAAGGAAAGACCGAAAACTGCGCCCTGATACGCCATGTGTTGCATAGCAATTGGCTGGGACTGTTGCCCACAACTACCACGCCAGCTTTCCAACAATGACAGTGTACAATCGAGCACAGTGAATTCTCAAGCCATTTTTGCTCAAGCCATTTTGGCTCAAGCCATTTTGGCTCAAGCCATTTTGGCTCAAGCCGTTGTGGCTGAGCTCAAGCTTCCAAACCAAACTGTTGGGACAATCTATCTTCGCTTGTCGCCGGGGCGGTCTACCACCACAGTTTTTGATCATTTTCACTGAACTCACTCTTTCTCTTTGCTCGATCTCCTTCAGACAGCAGCCATGTCCGGAAGTTCTAGTTCAGCAGTTCCCGGCGTCATGAAGCCCTCGTTCTCAAAGGACAAGGAGACATTGCGTCGCCTTACCGATCGGGCGAAGCAGGTAAAGGAGGCGTTGTCGCCCGAGTCTGGCCGGCGTGCAGAGGTAGACACCTTCATGCACGACTCTGAGGAGCTGAAGTTCGCTGACGTTCCGGCATTCCCGGGCGTCAGTGCAGACCCGAGCGCCGCCGCGGCGGTTGCTCCCAGGACCGGCCCTTCGGGTGGCAGTCCTGGTGGGGGGAACGGCCCTTCGGGTGGCATCCCTCCGGGTCCCGGGACCGGCCCTACGGGCGGCAGTCCCGGTGGTGCACCCGGAACCGGCCCTGCGGGTGGCAGTTCTGGGCCGGGCGTGGGTTTCACCCCCCCGGGAGCGGGTGCGGGTTTCGTCCCCCCGCCGGCACCTGCACTTCCAGAGATGCCAGAGGAGAGCTCTCCGGGCGAGAAGGCGTTGTTCCAGATGTTGAAACACATGAACCACGAGATGGCCACAAAGAGCGCTCTTACAACCTTGCACCACACCATCAAGGAAGAGACCCAGATTGCCATCTCCGAGGCCGTGACTCCTTTGAGAGACGAGATGCAGGACTTGCGGAACCGCATGGAGCAGCTCGAGACGTCTGCCTCAAGCGGTCCTTCGAACAAGCGCCACCTCGCCCTTTTGAGCGGCATGGACATTTCCAATCGCCGCGTCGCTTTCATTGGATTCGACGGGGACGACTTGGGCCAGCGCGCTCGTGAGATGAATCGGTACATTGGCACTCTGGAGAACGTTCCGATTGGAGCGATTGGCCATTTTTTCTCCGGCCCTAGGAACAGCCAGAAACCGACCCGCGCATCGTATCTCGAGTTTGTTTCACCGCACGATGCATCGAGTTTTTTGAACGTGGCGAAGACGAAGCGATTCTCTTTGCAGTCCAGTGGCCGTGTTATTGCCGTGAAACTTGCTAAATCTCAGGTCAACCTTGCCAGGGACTGGGCCCTCCGGAAAGCAGCCGAAATGGTTCAGGCAGACTCTGGCCGCGATTCCCGCATCGATCGGCAGGGTCGCGTGGTCAGGGTCGGCGAGACAGTTGCCTTCGAACAGGGGCCGGGTGACCTGCAAGGCAATTTTAAAGGTCAGTTTTCGCGCCTCCGGATCCCGTAGGGACGCGGGGGGGCCAGCTCTGACAGTGACGCATTAATCGCACTGCCTTCCGCCCACGGCTTAGCCGTTAGTGAGCGGCCTCCGGGTACTCGACGCTTGCGGGTTCGAGGGCCTCGTTCTTTAGCAGCTTTGAACCGCAGGCAGGGCGCTATTCCGGCTCGCCCTCTTCCTCCTTCTTTTCCTCTCCCTGTTGCTCCTTCTCCCCCTTCAAGAGTTGGTGGCATTGCCAATAATCAGCGCAACTTGCATTATTACTTTAACCGTTCTCCACAGAGTGCGCCTCGAGACAGGGTGCCGCGCGAATCCGGCACCTCACTGTCTCTCGTAGCTTTTGACCTCACCATTGTACATGTGAAGATCCAAGGTTTTTCCGATAAGCACAAGGCTGAGCTTGAAGCCCGGCTTCGCCTCTTCCCCTCTCTTCCCGTCCTTGTTTTTCTGAATGAGACGTGGCTTGATTCTTCTTGTCCGTACCCTGGTCTCACACATTATTCCATTCTTGTTCGCAGAGATCGTGTATCGAGTGCTCGTGGTGGAATCTTAGTGTATGTGTTGTCCTCTTTTGGCCACCTCTTCTCTCCCCTATCCAAATCGCCTATTGCCGAGCTTGCATGGTGTTTATTTCATTCCGATTGCGGCCCTATTCTTCTCGGTTGCATGTATCGACCGCCGTGCCACGGGGAGATTGTGAGTCTTCAGGCCTTGTTTGATGAATGGGAGGTCCATTCCCCGTTGGCTGTAGGCAGCTTGTTGATTGGAGACTTTAACGTGCACCAGAAGGAATGGTTATATTACTCTAACCGCTCCAGCCCGGAAGGGGCGCTTATGCAGCAGATGTGCACTTCGCGTGGTTTGTTCGAGAAGGTGAAAAAAAACCTACTCGCAATCGCCACTTGCTTGATTTAGTCTTGACAGATATACCAGACATCGCGAATGTAGAAGTCTCGGCAACGATCGCCGACCACAGTGTTGTATTAGTGCATGTTGTTCTCCCACCTTTGTCTGTTGTCTCTTCTCGAAGACAGGCGTGGGATTTCAAGTTTGCCAATTGGAGAGTTATCAAGCAACGCATTCGTTCTGAAGGGTGGGATTGGATCGACAGTGCCACTCCTAACGCAGCAGCTCATTTTTTATGCTGTTATTTATTCTCTTTAATGCAGCAGTTTATCCCTCAGCGCACAATCGAGTCTCGCTCGACACATCCTTGGCTCGACACACAGGCGTTAGCTCTTGTTTCCGCGAAGGTCGCTGCCGAGGGAACCGCGGATTTCCCACGCGCCGTTTCTCGGTGTAGCGCAGGTTTGCTCTCAGCGTTTGAACGATACACCTTTCGTGTTCGGTCTCGTCTCCATAGGCTCCGAGGCGGTTCGAAGCAGCGGTGGCACTTGTCCCGGGAGCTTTTGTCTAAAACGCGTCACGTTTCGGGGCATCCTTTGAAAGCACCAGGGGGGGAGTGGATGATCCATCCTCGCGATAAGGCCAATCTGTTTGCGAGCACTTTCAGTAGCACCTGGACGCTACCATCGTTGAGTCAAAACGAATTCAGCGCCGTGCCGCCGTCTGCTCTCACTGATTCGTTCATTCCTCTCCGTAGGCGGTCAGCTTTGAAAATCTTGGGAGCGCTCCGCGTTGACAGCGGCACAGGCCCAGATCGAATACCGGCTCGTCTTTTAAAATTTTGCGCTGAAGCTCTTAGTGTTCCTTTCACGAAGCTCGCAAGGCGCATTGTCAATACAGGTGAGTGGCCTGCCGCGTGGACTGTACACTGGATTTACCCGCTGCACAAAAAGTTGTCTGTCCACGACCCGGCGCACTATAGAGGGATACAGCTTACGACCCAGATTTCGAAAGCCATGGAGCGTTTTCTTGCGGAACAGTTTGTGCCGAAATCGATTTCGCATGGACTGTTTGGCCAGTTTCAGTTTGCCTACTCTCCAGGCCGTGGGGCCCGTGATGCGTTGCTCTGGCTAGTGCTCTTCTGTTTAACTTCTTTCGCTGCTGGCCGCCGCATCGGTTTGTACAAATCTGACGTGTCAGGAGCATTCGACAGAGTTTCCAAAGAGCGCCTGCTATGTAAGTTGGCTTCCGCCCCTATCCCGCGCCGGTTGCACAAGGTAATCGAAAGCTGGCTGGCCCCCCGGTCTGCCCAGGTAGTAGTTTCTGGCGAGTACTCTGATTCAATTGCAATGACAAATATGATCTATCAGGGTACTGTGTTCGGCCCTCCGTTGTGGAACATCTTCTTCCATGACGCCGCCGCCGCCGTCCGACAGGGAGGTTTTCAAGAGCTGGTTTTTGCTGACGATCTGAACGCTGTAAAGGCTTACCCGGGTGCCACCAGTAACGCTTGCATCCTGAATAATCTGTCTGAGTGCCAACTTCTTCTTCACTCGTGGGGACAGGCGAACGCGGTTTTGTTCGATGCCGGAAAAGAAAGCCAGCATGTTTTAAGTCATCGCCACCCGCATGGTGAATCTTTTAAACTGCTAGGAGTTCACTTTGACTGCCGTCTTCGCATGCATCAGGCTGTGAAAGAAACGGCAGCGATTTGTCATGCACGAACTATGTGTTTGCTTCGTTCCCGTAGGTACCACTCTGTGCCTGAGCTCGCGCTGTTGTTCAAGAGTCACGTGCTGTCTTTCGCTGAATACCGGACGCCTGCATTGGCCCACGTGTGCACAGCCACGCTGAGCGTGCTAGACGCAGTTCAGGACAGGTTTTTGCGAGCTGTGGGGATCTCTGCCCGCGATGCATGTGTTCATTTCCGATTGGCGCCGCTCGCCACTCGCAGAGATATGGCCATGCTCGGGGTTATTCACAGGTCGGCCTTAGGAGTGGGCCCCCCTATGTTTCAAGATTTGTTCTGGATCGACCGTTCTCCTCCTCCTCCTCGCTCTCCTCGCCGCCATCTTCGCCACCTTGTCGACCCCTGTGGGATTCGAGCGCAGAATTTCGTATTGCAGTCTGCTCTCGGAGGGGTCCGGTTGTACAACCTGCTGCCTGATTTCATCGCTGCTGCCCCCTCTGTCAAAGAATGTCAGAGCAGGCTTGGTTCTCTAGTGCGCTACAGAGCACACGCCGGCTGCGCTGACTGGGATAAATCATTGTGCTGGCGAGTCCCCATGCACAGCCACATTCTGCGAGGCATGCCCGATTGGTCGGGGTAGTTTAAGATCGCAGTTTTCATGTTAGCTCGCTTTCCCCCTTCCTTGTCTTCCTCTCCTCCTCCCTTCCTCCTTCCTTCTCGCTCCTGTCTTGTCTTGGTTTTATCGGTTGTGCCTGTATCGTCTTTTGGCTCCTGCAGGGCTGGCTTGGGCAAGCCGGCAGTCGAGCGGCGTTGCGCCCTGCGTGTGTCGCCAAGCGACAGAGTGTTCCAACAATGACAGTGTACAATCGAGCACAGTGAATTCTCAACTGGAGAGTGAGATGTCGGAATCGACGTGGTCAAAGGCACCTTATACATCTGACCACAGCAACAATCATCCCCGGTGATAATAAAGAATGGCATCTCTGGCACCATGTTCTTCTCTGTAAGCGAAAGGAAGAAAAAAAAAAAAAAAAAAAAAAAAAAAAAAAAAAGTGCCCAACAATCGTTCGACCACTTTTGAAAGCTGCGAAGTAAGGTGGAGCCCTCTGTAGTGATCAGCGCGTGACTGCACCACGTTTAAACAAAGAAAACCTGGCACCACGGTAAAGCAAACTCCCAAACACATATTTTCAAAACACGTGTCGGCACTTCGTCCGGCCCCGTGCCGCTGTCTGCTGAGACCAACGAAAACAACGGAAAAACGAGATGGAATCAGGACGAGCCATACTTCGAGCGCGTGCGTGATAAAATTATTGTGAACGGTCATTGGACTTTACCTGCACTGCATACACTGTAATACATAATGCTCAAATCCCGGAACGGCAACTTTTGCCTGAACAGCTTCAATACACTCTTCTGTTAGCCAAGATGCGACGGCCTAAAAAAAAGGGTACCAATAATGCAAGTACGAATGAACTGAAATGCAATGAATGTAAAACGCTGCACGACTCCGTCGGCCTCTCCGGTGGATATACAATCCTACTCCAAATTAATGCCTTCGAATCCAGCCAATTCGCACTCCCGTAACCCAATCTCGCTGCAAAACGTTTCAAATATGACCCTCCGGTATCAAAGAATGGAAACGTAATTAATAAGCGCCCGACGAACACACACAAAAAAATGTTTTAACAACGAAAATGTGAACACGTTCTTTTCCTGAATCAAAAATAACTTTGTTCGTGGAATCCCAACAAAAAAATCGGGCGGCTTCTCCAAAAATACACGCAAACTGCCCTGCCTAAACCGCTGCAATAACATTCCCACCGAATGGCAGCTCTCACCGCCCTTAATACACTATATTCTCCGATAAACAGAAATCCTTAATGTGCGTTGGCCAGCAACTTGTGAGGCAACAACCGAATCCTGCACAAAAAACCCTCGAGATCCATTCACGATCGAACGCACCCGACACATCTGAACATCAAATTACCCGACGATCATGACGAAAATCCCCGGCCAAATTCCCGGGGAACTCTCTGACAGCTAAAGGGTTTTAGATTAGAAGCCGGGCGGTGGTCGTTCCCGCCAGCAGCCCATCTCCGCCGCTCCACGATCCTCGCAGCCCCAGAGGACCTTGACGAGAGCTTCTCTGGGCTTGCCAAGCCAGGGGCTTATCTAACTAACAACATACAAAAAACGTCATAAAAAAAAACCAATAAACTAAAAAACTAAATTGATGTACAAAACAAAACATCGGAAACCTTGACTTGACCAAGACGAAAATACGGAAGAAAACAACAAAATGGGCAATTCGAATGCAACTTGTTCTAACTAACAATGCACTCTTGTTCTGCAAATTGCGCTTTTATCAATTCTATAGACTTTTACTCATGATATCCCCAACATCTAGATTGGCTCTTCTTGGCAAATTGTCTGCCAGTCCATGTTCATCAACATCAAACTGCATAAAAGAAAACAAATATTTCAGTAACGACTGATTAGACATCTAAATTACGGAAGACACGGATTAAAAATAACTTTATTCACGAAAACGAGATTTCACGACTTCTGGGTAAAATCTAGTCGAGGTATCCTTGCTTCCCCGTCAAACGGTAGCGCTGCGAGCCCAAATGTTCGAGCCTCGATCATCATGCGACAATAAAATATCACATGAATAAATCAATATGAATATATGGAAAACATGATCTCTAAACTAATCGATGGTATTGAAAAGAAAAAATAATGTAAATTAATTTCACATTAGGTAACGTTCTGTTCTGTTTATGGAATGTAGAATCAAAATGTTCGTGGCGTTAAAAAATTACCCAAAATCCGAATATACCTGCGGCAAAAAAAAAAAGTATTTCTATCCGAAATTTCGAATACATGTACATTCGTAATGATGTCGTATGTTGAGATCCGGAACGCACAAACTGCCGCATATATATATATATATATATATATATATATATATATATATATATATCTATATATATATTATTTTTAATGTTTGTTTTATTTGTTTTGTTTTTATTTTTTATGTATATATATTTTTTATTTTTATTTTTTTATCAGCCTCGCTATCACGCGCAATCTCACCACCAATTAACGATGTCCAGCCTGGGCGCTTAACGCTGCTGCGAAAACCACCGCAGGGAGCGTTAAAAAGAGAGAAAGGAAGAGAGAAAAGGAAAGGGGGGAGAAAGGGAGGAGGGGACGGAGAGGGAGCACCGTTAAAAAGTACCATTGCTTCTTCGACTAGCCGCGCCAGTCGCGCATGTTGCGAAGACAATGGTTGTGAAGAGGATGGCGCCATGAAAACGTGGAAGCCCACGAACCATGGCCCGCAACAACACGACATCGCAACAGCGCAGACATTCGACTTTGAAACTCTTTCGTACTGTTGGCGGCGACGACAAAGTCCGGCAGTATGTTATAGAGACGTACCGCGCCAAGGGCGGACTGCGTGACGAACTGCTGGGCGCGCAAGGAGCACGGATCAACAAGATGGCGGCGATGCCGGCGAGGAGCCCGAGGAGAAGGAGGGGAGGAGCCGAGACGAAATAATGAATGAAACATTGAGGGGCCACGCCGAATTGCAGACCTATGAAGCACGCCCAAGATAGCAATATCTCTCCGGGTGTTCAACGGTGCTAAGTTGAAGTG
Source organism: Prorocentrum cordatum (assembly GCA_963575745.1). Lineage (NCBI taxonomy): Eukaryota > Dinophyceae > Prorocentrales > Prorocentraceae > Prorocentrum > Prorocentrum cordatum. The sequence continues at coordinate 52,377 of CAUYUJ010016644.1, forward strand.
CTCACAAGCGTCTTCGGCCGAAAGGCCAACGGCGCGCAGGAACCTGTCTTGAACGGCATCTAGCACATGGAGTGCATACACGATGCGTGCGCGATCGCAGGCGTGCGGTATTCAGCGTATGACAACACATGACTTTTGTACAAGAGCACTATTTCCGAGAGTGTATGGAAACGCTTCGTGCGCGAAAGACACATAACACGCGTGTGACAAATCGCTGCACATTCGTCGATGGCTGCGTGCATTCGAAGCTGGCAATCAAATACTACACCGAGGTACTTAAATGAGTCGCCGCGCGGCTGCCTAAATGCGGTGGCTTTCCTTACCAGCGTCGAAAACAACTGAATTAGCGAGACCCCAAGTGTGCAGAATGGATTGACACTCCCGAAGGTTCGTGAGGATACTCGCCGTACTAACGGAAGCACCGTACTTTTTCAGCGCATTGAAATCGTCAGCGTAAACAATTTCTTCAAAATTGAGCCCTCGTACTGCATCAGACGCATCTCGGAAGAAAATGTTCCAAAGTGGAGGGCCCCAAACCGTGCCCTGGAACACCATGTTCAACATTTCGAAAAGTTCCGAGTGGGCTCCGCCGACCACGACATTCGCAAAGCGAGGCTCAAGCCAACTCTGAATTACTCGGAAGATGCTGCGAGGAATCGAAGCGGCAGCCAACTTCTGTAACAAACGCTCGGTCCGCACACGATCGGAAGCTCCGGAAACGTCAGAACAGTACAGCCCAACGCGGCCACCCTCCAGGACAAGCAATAGCAACGCGTCTCTAGCGCCCCGGTCCGGCGTGTAAGCATCTGCGAAGGTGTCTGCAGCAGGGACGTCCGAATTTCCATTGGCAGTGCGAGCTTGCAGCGATGGGTTGGTCTCCGCTTATAGCAGGTACACGGTTCGCGTTCGTGCCAAATTGCGTTCATTGCGGAAGGGTCTAAGCAGTGCATTTATCATGCGAGTTAGTTTCTCGACGTTATCTTCCAACCTCCCCTCCTTTGAAACGTTCCGCTGGCCAGTGGGTCATTGACGTTCCTGGCAAGGCTAACTTGTTTGCACAAGTCTTCTCATCGAAGTGGTTTTTGCCGCACCAGTGCGCAATGAGTTGTATGTTCTCTCCTTGTCGCCTTTCCGACTCGCCTCATGTGTGGATTTCGCATTGGACCCACCCTCTACAGAAGAGGCATTCTAAGCACAATGCGGACCACTATCGTGGTATCCATATTACCCCAACTTTCGAAAGCCATGGAACGACTTCTCCGCGAACAGTTTATTCCTAAAGCAGTGTCCGAAGGCTGTTTCGGCATGTTTCAATTGACAAGTGCGGAAATGCAGAATCAACCACGGGTGCGAAGCAGAGAAATTCAAAACGCGCTTTGGAATGAAATCGTGCATACGCTGAGCAGGAAGACAGAAAGACAGTGAACAACTTCATTAGGCGTGCAAACGTCAGTCCAAGTCCAATCGGAAAATACGACCAATCTTTCTGATGCACGTTAAAATCATCTACAAAAAAACATAGCCAAGCGCGTGCTGGGAATGCGAAGCCCACTCTTCCGTCAAGCAGCGAAGGTTGCCTAATTCGGCATGGCATGGAGGACCATAGAAACAAGACATCAAATGGTGATGTAACCTCAGCAAAAATCGAATTCGCGAGCGGTCAGAACAAATGAGCATACGCAATGAGAACAAATATCACACCACCGCCGAGACCATTCCTGTTACGCCTAGCAATAACGGTGACAAGGAGGGAGCAATAGAACAAAAATCAAGCCAAATTTCCGTGAGGAAAACGCAAACAGGCAGATTCGAAAAAAGACGACGACCCTCCAGCTCAGCCTGGTGCTTCGGGATCAGGCTCTGTATATTAACAAGAATGATGGTGAGATCAGCAACTGCGAGAGACAGTTAGGTGCCGGATGCACGCGGCACCTTGTCTCGAGCGTATTTTGCGAAAAACTGCGTAATGATGAAAATTACGCTGAGCACTGCAATTGAAATTACAACCGGCATTCGAACCAAGGAAGGAGAAAAACCGAAAGGAACACTGCAACGTAAATAACCCTGCCTCATGAACACGGTCTCGTACGAACGAGAACCGGGGGCCGCTCACTAACGGCTAAACCGTGGTAAATAAAATATTTTAATAACCAGTCAAACAATGTCAAAATTAATAGAACATAACAATTATCCGTATATATATATATCGTGAGAGAATTTCAAGAAAGGCTTGGTTCTCTAGCGCGCTATAGAGCAGACGCGGGCTGCGCTGACTAGGATAAATGATTGTGCTGGCCAGCCCATGCACAACCACATTCTGCGAGGCATGCGCGATTGGTCGGGGTTGTTTAAGATCGCAATTTTCATGTTAGCTCGCGTTCCCCCTTCCTTGTCTTCCTCTTCTTCGTCTCCCTGGTCCTTTCGGTGTGCCTGTTTCGTCTTTTCGCTCCTGCAAGGCTGCCTCGGGCAAGCCGGCAGTCGAGCGGCGTTCCGCCCTGCGTGTGTCGCCAAGCGACAGAGTGCAGGGCGATATGCTGTGATGACAGTGGTGAATCGTTGTTGCGGTGCCGAGGCTTGTAAACAATTAATAAAAAAAAACAAAAAAAAACAAACTTTATAAATCAATGGTCATGTCATGGCCCCCCTCATCTTACAATTCGAACACAACACATACACAGACACACATATATATATCATTAAAACTCGATTATAATTCGTTATTCTAAATCTAGATTTAAATGATCCAATACTGGGCATTCACTTAAGTCTAGATTTAAATGATTTTTACACGTCGGTCTTGCATCTTTATCATATAACTCTAGATTGAAATAATTTTAATTCCACTGGACGTCGAATCTGATCTTCACCTTCTCGTTCAATATATGTCTGCGTATACTGTAAACATGGACATTAATTTATGACAATTACATCGATATTGTCGAATCTGATCTCTTCTTAATTTACGACATTTACTCTCTTCTTGCATAACATAATCTCCAAATGTTAATATCTGCTTTTGTAACTCAAACATGCAATTGAATATCAAATCACTGATCTTTGCTCGTTCATTTTCAATGTGCTTGCTTCTTGGCCATAAATGTTTGTGACACACACACGCACACACACACACACACACACACACATATATTATATAATATATATATATGTATATATATATCATATTATTATATATATATATATATATATATATATAATATATATACACTTTATACATACATTATTATATATATATATATATATTATAGATAGTATATATGTATGGGGATGTGTGTGCGTGGATATCGATTGTGTATTTGTATATCATGTACCACACACACACACACACACACACATTATAATATATATATATATATATTTATATACATATATACTAATACATATATATATATATATATATATATAATATATATTATATATATATATATATAATATTATATATACACACATATATATAATATATTATATGTATATATATGTATATATTATTATATTATATATATAATATATGTATTATATGTATATGTATGTCTGTTGTATACATGTAAAACTGTATAAGTATGTATTTTTAAGTATTTGTAGGTGTACATGCGTGGCGGTGTGTATGTATACACATATATCACTATCAACCAAGGTTGGTCCCAACTAGATAACACGACTCAAGTCAAGGTGTCAGAGGGATCGAACATGTTTGAACACCACAACTCAGCAAGGAAGCACACGTGCAAGCAAACGTGCACGCAAACGCGCAAGCATGGAAACGTGCAAACGCGCAAGAATACAAACACTCACTCAAGGAAACATACATAAGGGGGGCGCCATTGGAAACGGTTGGGGTGGGGTGGGTGAGGGGGGGGTGGGGGGGCAAAAATAGGCATGATCATAGCCGTAGGTAGTGATTGGGGGCCATCGGAATTAGGGGGAAACGAACCAATTAGTGGGGGTTGAACGGTTGAACTACGACTCCTATTGGGCAATATGATTTGGATATCTATGTGTGTATATATATACACATACATACATACATACATACATACATACGTACGTACATACATACATACAGACATGCGTACATACATTACACATAATATATATATATATATATATATATATATATATATATAATATATATCTAGTATATATATATATGTATATGTATATATATATATATATATATATATATATATTATATATATATATATATATATATATATATATATATTAAAATCACATATTCACATATTCACACACACACATATATATATATATATAATATATATTCTTTCAGGGCGACGCTAAGCTGGTGAGCGGAAAAACCGCGAGAGAGAGGATCGATGCGACAGACCTGTGAACAATCCCAGGTGACATTCCAAGAATGTTAAAATCCCACCAGCCCTTTAGGGCGTAGGTGGTTTAGGGAGTTTCCTCTGCCAACCCCCTTCTTCCCCTTCGGGGAGGGGTTTACCCCTCCCCTTACCCCTCCCCACTGACCTGGACGGGGCGTTCCGCGGGTCGTTGGGACGGCCAAGATGGCCCAAGACATCTCCAAGAGCGAAAAGGCGAGAAACACACAAAACATTGATTTTACCTAGGTTTTGGAAGGATTTTGGCCTCTCGGGGGGGCCCAAGAGGCGACTCGAGGCACTCTAGAGGGGCAACGCTAATATACGACCCCCCCTTTTTTGATAGATCTCCTCCAAGATGGCCCCAAGAGCGCCCCGAAGGCTCCCAAGAGCGCCCCAAGAGCGCCCCAAGACGGCCCCACGAGGCCCCAAGAGGCCCCCAAGAAGCCTCCAAGAGGCTGCCAAGAGACCCCCAAGAGGCCCCAAGAGCCTCCCAAGATGGCCCAAGACGGCTCCAAGAGCGAAAAGGCGAGAAAGCAAAAACATTGATTTTACATAGGTTTTGGAACGATTTTGGCCTCTTGGGGGGCCCAAGAGGCGACTCGAGGCACTCTAGAGGGGCAACGCTAATTGGGGACCCCCTCTTCTTTGATCGATCTCCTCCAAGATGGCCCCAAGAGCGCCCCGAAGGCTCCCAAGAGCGCCCCAAGAGCGCCCCAAGAGCGCTCCAAGAGGCCCCAAGAGGCGCCCAAGAGGCCTCCACAAGGCCCCCAAGAGACCCCCAAGAGGCCCAAGAGGCTGCCAAGACGGCCCAAGACGGCTCCAAGAGCGAAAAGGCGAGAAAACACAAAACATTGATTTTCCTTAGGTTTTGGAAAGATTTTGGCCTCTTGGGGGGCCCAAGAAGCGATTCGAGGCACTTTAGAGGGGCAGCGCTAATTGGGGACCCCCCCTTCTTTGATAGATCTCCTCTAAGATGGCCCCAAGAGCGCCTCGAAGGCTCCCAAGAGCGCCCCAAGAGCGCCCCAAGAGGGCCCCAAGAGGCCCCAAGAGGCCCCCAAGAGGCCTCCAAGAGGCCAAGAGACCCCCAAGAGGCCACAAGAGGCTCCCCGAGATACGCAAGAGGCCCCCGGGACCGCCAAGAGGCCCCAAAGACGGCCCAAGAGGCCCCCAAGCTCGCCATTGTCCTCCTCCTCCTCCTCTTTTTCTTCCTCCTCCCTCCTCCCCCTCCCCCTCCTCCTCCTCCTCCTCCTCCTCCTCCTCCTCCTCCTCCTCCTTCCTCCTCCTCCTCCTTCTCGTCCTCGCAGTTCTCCATATCCTCCTCCTTATCTTCCTCCTCCTCCTCCTCCTGCTCCTCCTCCTGCTCCTCCTCCTGCTCCTCCTCTTCCTCCTCCTACTCCTACGACGACGGCTCCTCCTACATCCTCCCCCTCTTGGGGTATATGGCGGCTCACCCCGCCCTTTGTTCTTCTGCATGCTCCCCCGCTTCCCTCATAACCTCCACTCCCCTGGGACTCATTTCTGGACGGGCTGGTGGGGATACGCGAAGCGTCTAGAATTGAAATGGTGGAGAAGGGGACGGATGGCGGGCTGAGAGAGAAACTTGACCCCAGAAAGTACGGAATGCAAGATGACGGCATTCAACGAGCTTCTCTGCATACCCCTGCAAGCATGTTTCATGCTTCGCAGCTCTCATTATCCTGCCAGGCTAACAAGTCTTTCAAGGCGACGCGAGGCTCGTGAGCGGAGAAACCGCGAGAGAGCCGCTGCGACAGACCTGGCAACAATCCCGCACCCACTTCCATGAGGTGTCCTGGGCGCATGCCTGCACCGCGGGAAGGCAGGGGGCCACGCCTGCCCTTCAAAAGCGGTTATCGAGAGCATCTCGGAAAGCATTGCCAATTTGTTCGCGCGGATCGTCTGGACATTGCTGCGAGCCGCTCGTGCGCCAATTGCCTGAGGAGTCCTTGCCATGCAACTGCGCATGAGGGAGCCCCGTGAAACTGCAGAGATCTTTGCACCCCGTGCACCGGCGAGAGTGCTGAGCAAGTTCGGGGAAGTGCCACGCTTGCAGAGCAATGGATTTTCTCCAGCGGGCGCCGAAGCCGCACTGGTCAAACGCGAGGAACTCAGCTGAAAACATTTTCCATGAACGAATTATTTTGGGGTGAAGCCAGAGCCTAGACAGGCGAAGGTTTTCAATGACGACAGGAAGGCGCAGAGGCAACAACGCCTCAGGGAAAATACATAGGGAATCTACCATTCTGTTGCCAAGCTCAACGTCTCTTTTGTCTACAGCGGACAAGTTAGGAAAGCCAAGCCAATTCTCATTGTCGTCACGGATCCTCGGTCTTGGCGGCAGGTCACGAACTCTGGACCAAGTCGCACAGGCGATGGCGATTCGCGCTCCGAGGCAGCGAGCCGCAAGGCCCTGCCTCCAACCTGCCACGACAAGCTGGCGGCGATGTTGTGCGGTGTTGCACTGCGTCACGCGCCTGTCTTGGCTCGCGAGGTCGGCTTCCTGGCTGTAGAGGGTGTCCCACGCGGAACCTTCGAGGCCTCTGCGTGCGAGCGCTTGGCTGACGCCCGCGCAACCTGCGTAGAGGTCGAGGACGTAGCACGGTTGCAGGGCCCGCTGACGACGTGCAGGGACTGCGAGCTCACCCGATGATGGATCCAGGCGACTGCCTGGCGGGCGAGGCCCTGCTGGTCGTCCGAGAAGCGAGCCCACTCTTGCTGGACCCCTGCGCTCGCCTCGTAGCATCTCATCATGCCCTTGGCCAGCCAGCGACCTCTGTGCTGGATGTCGGCAGGCCACGAGGTGATCGTGGGAGGGGCCGCCGTGCCGCAGCTGGCCCTGCACGAACTTGTCGTCGGCGGGGAAGCTCAGCCGACGCATCGCGGCCTTCCCGAGCTCCAGGAGGGCCGACGGCTCGAGGTCGAACAGCGTCTTCGCGGGGTTGCCCGTCTTGAGCACTGTCACCGCGCCACCGAGTCCTGGGAGGCACTCCGCGTCCAGCAAGATGCTCTCGTCGCAGAGGCCGATCTTGGACCTGTCGCCACGCGCGGCCGAGAGGAGGTTCAGGGCCCACCGCCGACTGCTGGCGCATGGCGGCGCGAGGTCCTCCTCCTGCAGCGAAGGCGGGTCGATCGGGCGCAGGTGCGCAATGAACATCACGAGGACGGCCAGACAAGCGACGACCGAGCTCTGCTTCTCGGCCAACTGTCGGGCGATCCAGCACGCGATCTCCCAGGGGATGGGCGCCGCCCGGGTCGAGATTGGTGTGGCCCTTCAGCGCCCGCGGGGAGCGCGGGGGCCGCAGCCTTCCCCGTGGTGGCGAATCCGCAGGACGCCGGGCCACCGCGGCGCGCGCCTTGAATGTGTCGGCCTTCTCGCACCCCTCTAGAAACAAATGCTCCGCGAAGTCCGTCATGGCAGCGCCGATGCTCTTCGCGGAGCCCAGGGTGTACCCGAACGAGGCCGCAAAAGCCAGGGGCACCTTGAGCCAGGCTTTGTAGAGGCCCTCAGTCGTGCTCGTAATGGCATTCGACTCCAGAATGGAGACCCGGCGTGCCGCCACCCGCGGCTCGAAAGTCACAGCTCGCATGGGCCGCCTCGCGCCTCGGCAGGCAGCCGCCGCCAGGCGCCGAGCTCCGCTCCGTGGCAGACGAGCCCCCAGCGGTGGCAGCGGCGCCCCAGCGGCCTCGCGATGCAGTCGCGAGGAGATCCCCGCCGAGTGCGTGGCCACCGTCGCCCGCGCCGCGCCCCTCGCCGCGGTCGACCTCGTCGGAGAGGCGAGGCGAGGCCGAGGCGGCGGGCGGGCGGCCTCCCGCGTGTCGGGGGCGTGGCCCTGCAAAGCTTGCGGTTCTCCCTTCCAGCGGCGTGAGAGGACATCAGCGGTGTTCTTTTCAGACGGTACCCACCGAAAATGCCACTTGGTGCAGCTAGCTAACGCCAGAGCCGAGGCACGACGGATGAGGTTGAGGATGGAGAAGGACGCAGCCCTGGACTTCCCAAAGGCCATGGTGTTGCCCAGCTGGTCCCCCTTATGTAAGGTGGTGCCTCTTGAACCCCTCGATAGACCTTAGACCGCGCCTGACTCCTAAGACTGTAGCCCTCGCCTCCAGAGTGGGCATCCCCTCGACGTTCTTGAACCTCGTGGAGATGTCCCCCCCCCCAGAGCTCCTCCTTGAGCATGTTATCTGGGACCTCCTGGAAGTACGGGTTCTTCTCGAGCATCTCCAGGGGGCCTCCCGAACCATCTGGAATGACTGAGCTGGGGTCCGAGAAGACGTCCACTTTTCCGAGAGCGCTGCGATGAGGTTGTGACAAAGGGTGCTTGCCTCGGTATCGCCAACGCTCTGAGACGCGACCCACTGCCGAGATACTGGAAGGGTGGAGATATGCCGACGCCACGCCTGCTCCAGTCTCGCAAGCGTCCGTCATTATAGCTTGTGGATGTCAACTCATCTTAAGGTCAGCAGCGCAGACTCCGATGAGGCCCCGCACCCGGCGGGCTTCCTTGCGTAGCGACGGCCACGCTCGTTGCCTGCCTAAACAAACCTTGTCAATGAAATCGTAGGTGGACCGCGAGACGGCCAGGCCCTCCCGACGAATCAAAAAGAAATCGACGACATGTCCAGCCTACCTCTGAACTGCGTGGCCCGCGAGACGGGCGCCGCTCTCGATAACGCTGCAAACCTTCGCGAGCCGCTCTGCCCGCTCCGGCTGACGGCTTGTTGTAGACGATCCACCTGTCGCCGTCGACGCATCGGTTCAAGGAGGTGACCTTTACAGAGGCGTTCACCTCCTCGTGGGCGGGAAACCTCTCGACCTCAGGTGGAATGTCACCCTGTCCTTGGCGAGCTGCGCGGCGCCCATGTCCAGGCCAAAAACGTTGAGGTTGTCGCAGTATGGCAACGCGCCGAGCTCCGAAGCGACGTCCGGCATGGGCCCAACGTCCCTGAGCAAGCAGAACTGTGTGAAGCCCTTCAGCGCCTCGTCAATGAGGTTATCGAGGATCTTTTGGCCAAAATAAAACGCCCGGCTCCATCCCGTGGGGACCGACCGAAGCATGGGCCAGACAGGCTCGGGATCGCCCGGCCCTTCTAGACCCTCCACGAAGACCCGCGCCTCGCCGACCGAGATCGGCGGCAAGCAAAAGAAGGGCTGAAGGTCCGGATGGTTCTGGATGGCGTGAAAGTAGTTCTTCACGTCCGCGCCAGCAGTGAACAGTGGGCCCGCACCTTCGGGCCTCTCCAACCTTGACCACGCCCCCCCTGTCCCCATGTCGGGATGCGGGGGGGGGGCGAAAGTGGAGGTTGCTGATGCGGCAGTCCATCACCATGCGTAGGTCGCCAATCTTCTTGGCGGCGGAAAATTGCGTGCAAATCTCTCGAGGCTGGCGCGTTCAAGAGATGAGCGAAGCGCCGTAAAGGTCCTCAACGAAAGCCAGGTACTGGGACCTGTCAGCGCGCAAAACTTCGTCCACGTAGGGCTTCATCAAACTCATCTTCTCGGACCTCCAACCCACATCGTCGGAATCTGCCAGCATCGTCTCTGCTGGACGTTGTAGCAACTCCCTCTCCAGCTCAACAGCCACCGAGGTCAGTGGAGCACAGCTCTCCCCAACCGCTGGCATCGACACCAGAGAGCGCTTGCACGGCCTCGCAGTGGTACCCTGGTCGACCCCAGCGTAGTCGACCACGCTAGCCAGGAGCTCGTCGGCGGCCCCGCGGCGGCTGTACGTGTTGGTAGGTGAAGGCAGGGAGGGGGCCAGCTCGAGCAGCGCCTTCTGCGAGGTGAGCTGCGCCAGCGACGGCCGAAGGGTCTCTGATCCCTCCCCCGCGCAGCTCATCTCATTCAGAACCGTGAGTGCCTCATTGGCCCTCTCCTCGACCCCGCGGCGACGAGCCAGCCTCCTCCGAATGCATTGCGAGGCCCCAAGGGTCGTAGGAGGCGTGGCTGGGACGTGAGGCACAGGGGATAGCTCTCGGCGAGGGACTCGATGATGCCCAGACGCTGTTGGCCCGAGCAGCCCATGCATCGAGGTGCGAGGGCGAACCTCATCTCGTCCAGAATTCCGCGCAATGGCCCCCGATGGGGACGCGGGCTGGCCAGGTCCCGCGCCCCCGCCCCATCAGGGGCGCTCCTTGTAGTTCTTGCCGTTCTCCGTGCCGCCGCCAGTCTGCGTGCGCAGCCGCTGCTCCTCCTTCGCCTTGCTCGCCTCCGTGGCATCCTGCGGCTCGCCGTGGAGGTTGTCGGCGGCGAGGTGGCGCAGCTGCGGGTCGATGACCACTCCCTTCCTGCGCGAAGGCCAGCCCATGCAGCAACCAGCCGCAATGTAGTCTGGCGCGCCCCCAGCCCTAGCGCCGGTGGGTGCGTCCTCGGTGAGGCGGAACCTCGTAGCCATCAGCTCTCCCGACTGGCAGACGGTCGCGCTGAGCTGGTCCACGTGTGCCGTCGCCTCGAGGATGTGGGAGAGCGCCTCTCGCTCATGCTGCGACTGCTCCGACTGCGTCGCGGGAGTCTGAAACCAGGGGGCGGGGTCCTGAAGCCGATGCCAGCGCGCGCGTGGACCCATGAGCTCGAAAGCGCATTCGGGCAGCGCGTCCATCATGCGGTCGACGGTGTCGGGGACCGACCTCCTGAGCCGACCCGTGCCGACGGAACTGTCTGCAAACACTCTCAGGTCAACGTTAACGTAGTCGTCAGGATCCTTCCGATCGAACTGTCTGAGCAGCGCGGTGTCGCCACCCGCCAGCGGCATCATGGCACTGTCTCCGATGACATGGGCCTCCCCCGTGAGCTCATCCTCGATCTAGTGACCAGAGTAGACGCCGCTACCATTGATAGCATCGATCTCATAGTGGTCGCCGTCATGGGTGTAGATGGACACTGCGGTCAACAGCTCCTGCTTCGCGCCCGTGCCGAGCTCCTCATGGGGCCGCAACTCTCCCTCCTCCTCCAGGTTGTACCTTATCAAAATGTAATCGCCAAACTGCGCCATTCCTCCTTAGAGAGAGCGCGAGACTGCCCGCTCCCGAATGACCCTTCTCTGTCGAATCGCCCCGGTCCCCAGCCTGGCGGCGTCTGTGTCGTCCTGCGCGGTGGGGCGCGGGGCCTGCTCGGGCTGCGCCTCGCGCGCCTCGAGCTGGCGAGGCCGGCGTCGGCGGCAGCCCGCCGCCGCGGTCGGCGCCAGGTTGCCAGCGCTGCCCAATGCCAGCAGGGCAAGGGGGCTCAAGGACAGCAGCCCCAATGCCTGCGGGCAAGGAGGCTTCGCGCCGATTGCGCGTTCGGGTGGCTCGGTGCACCAGAGCGGGCCATAACGGGAGGTGGGGGCGACGAATAAGGAATCTCCTTGCTTTGCCTGCCAGAGATGCTCGGGGACGGGGGCGGAGTGCTCCTTCGCCTTCTGTCCAGGGATCCGGCAGGGGGCCCCTGCAGGCAGCAGCGCGGAGGAATGCTGTCATGATGAGGGTGGCTGCGCTGAGGCAGATGTTGTTTGGGTCCAGTCCGAGGGCGTTGCAGCGGGGGCAGCCGGCGTGGGGAGCTTCCTTGCGGTCGCGCTCCCTGGGTTCCAGGGCATGTAGTGGAGGTTGTAGAAGTGCGGATGAAACGTGATGAGCTACCCTAGAATCGCGATGAAAGCGCGATGGGTTTCGGGATATAAGGGCATCGGGATGTTTGGAGCGATGCGCTACTTGCAATGGCAATCGCACTTCTGGCATGGAGACGAACTGCAATACTTACTGATCATGAGACGAATCAAGAACTGCATTGCGACCCGCCGGGATACGTCGCGCGAGAGTAGTGGGAAGTCAACTCTATCCGTCAGAGCAAAATGCATATCGATGGCGCTGACGCTAGACCAGTAGACGGTGATGCAGTTCGATGATTCATACCGATTCCAGCACCAGTAATGCAAGGCTGGTTCCTGCAAGTTGCACGCGCAAGAGAAGTGCAAGAGGCGGGGGCAGGTTTAGAATAGGGATCTCTGGTTCTTCAGCAAGCCAAATGGAAGCGTGACCGTTGCTCGGATTCAGGTGAACCAATTAGGCGAGTACAAACGCAAGCAGCGCGCTGTGCTCCGCGGTGGTGTGAGGTATGCGTGGCCCGTGCGTTCAAATCTTATATATGTTTTCAGGCCCGTTGCAAATGTAGCGGCGCGCGCTTGAATCAATGTTGTCAAGTTCTATGTCGCGTACTAGTTGTCCATGCAGGTTGCGACGTCTCACCATGTTTCCTTTGTTGAGCGGCGCAGTGCAAGTATCAGATCACCATCATCCATCTACTTGCTGTGCGACGCAACACGCGATACAAAGGATGTATTCACAATGCGTCAAGCAAAGACCCTTACTTTGTTATCACTTCCGCAAGCCATTCGAAGTCATTGTAGTCATTACTTGTAAATCTGACTTCGTTTGTCAAACTGTCTTTGCTTGTTGATTCGAGCTTTTTCGGTAAATGTTGCCATCACTTTGCGACTTTTGTTGTTTGCGTAACGACATCGGATCTTTTTTTTGCTTCGTGATCCAGCTGGTTTCGGTCCTGTTCGAGCCCGAATTACTCGCTTTGGCGATGCTGTGTGCAAACTCTGGTTCTGACAGTTTCCGTGATACAATTCACCATTCAGCCGGTCCGTGATCCAAGTGTGGCACCAGCTTGATACACTAAAGCTCCTTTCGGTTCTGTGTTGAAATGACAACTGTGGCCGTTTGTATTCTCATACCGCGTGTTCAAGCGGTTCGTGCTCCAGAAGCGGATTCGGCCGTCTCAGATGAAGTTTCTCGTTTGCCTGGTTTCGTGATCGAACTACGGATGCGACTATGAAGCAGGTGTGCTGGCCAGACCGTATTGGAATTACGACTTCATGCGTTCGTGTTGGAATTTATCAACCAAGCAATTTTGTGCGCAAGTTGTTGTTTCGACCGATCCCGTGTAACGTTGGTTCGAATCCTCCTTGTGAATGCGGTTTCGGCAATTTCAATCAATTTTCCGTTCGGCTGGTTTCGGATGCGACCGTTCTCGCTTTTGAATTGTTAAAGTGGCCAACTTCGTGTTGAAATTCCGTTTCGGACCTGTTAATGGTCGAATCATTAATTCGGCTGACTTTGTGTTCACATTGCAAGGCATTGAATGTTGTTTCGTATTTTTCGCTTCCGCAATCAGAATCCGGCCTTGAAACTTGGCCTTGGGCTCCAATCCTGGCTTTGTGTGGCCTGGGACTGGCCTTGGCGTTTAATTTGGATTTCTGTCTTGGTTGTTTCGGCTATGTTTCGGGTCGGTTCTGTTCCGTTCGATGGGCTTTTTGGTTTTGAAAGACTTTTGTGTCAGTTTCGTCCGGATCGATCCTTTCGTTTGGTTTCGGGCAATTTCGTTCGGCTCGATCCTTTCCGTTTGGCTTCGGCTCGGTTTCAGCAACCTCGTTAGGCTGAGATCAACTTCGGCGAGATTTCGCTCCGGCTTCGTTCGGCTTGATATGTTTTCGAACTTCGCTCTGGCTTTCAGCAAGTCTGGTTCGGTTACATGTAGTTTCGGCCGCGTTTTGGTCGGCCAAGCTTCGCTTCGGCTTAAGTCGGCTTGGTTTTTGTTTCGGTTTGCGTCGGCTAGGCTTCGCTGTGGTTGCGTATCGGGTCGGTTATGTATCGGTTTGGCTCCGTTCGTGTCGAATGGGTTTCTCTTCGGCTTCATGCAACTTCGCAACAAATAATGTAGGTTTCGCTTTGGGCCGTATCGGCTCGGTTTCGTTTCTGTCGACAGAGCTTCGCTTCGGCCTTCGTTTCGTCTTCGGGTAACTTCCCTTGAATTCGGTTTCGCTTCGGTTAGGTTTCGGCTCAGTTTCGTTCCGGTCGATTGATCTTGGCTGCGGGCTCGCTGGGACTGAGCTGTGGGGGGCGTGTGTAAGCATCATGGACTCAAAAAGGAAGGGCGAATCAACTCGCGAGTCGATTCTTTTTTACCTTGTTGACAACTTTTTTTGCGCGAGTATGTGTTCATTGGATAGGTGCACATACGCGAAGTGAAAATCATTACTTTGCGATGTATGTGCTGCAGGTCGTGATTCGAATGTTGTGTCTAACTCTCTAACTCTCTCTTTCTTCTTTGTATAAAAACCGTTTTGGGGAACATCTATGATACGATACTGAGAAAACACTAACAATGTCAACGGCGCGCCAAAATGTCGGAACAAACCAACAACATAACGTGACATCAAAACATACGGAAACAACTGCACTCAATATAAGGTTGGCCATGGATCATACCGCTGATCTCATCACATGGAGAATCATCAGAACTCCGAAACCTCGCGGGCCCACCGCCATATTCCGAACCTCGCAGCGGACGTGCTGCGTCGCGTACGGAGCCAGCGTAGGCAAGTCCGCAATCGTTCGGCCAAGAACGAAGGTTGAAACTATAAGAAACTCATAAGGAACCATACAACAAATCATCATGACTTTACGGGGATCCATAGGGCAACTGCGGGTACCCTTAGGATACCATGGGGAAGCCACTGGGAAACTTCCATCACAAAACAAGAAGATAGAAACACACCATAGGTATGCGCAAATAACAAGGTGAGACAATCAACCTCATGAATGCTTCAACCAGACTTCCGCGGGCGCTTCCGCGCGGCTTCCGCGGGGCATCCGCTGTGAAGCGGGGGCCGAAATCCATTGGATATCCGTTGGGAACGAAGCGATATCAGGAACGCCGAACGGAAAACCTGTGGGCAACCCAAGGAAAACCTGAAATAATACAGCTACACTTCAGAAAATCCATCGGGTATCTGAGGGGGCCCGTAAGGAACTGAAAGAAACGCGCACGAAGCCAACGGCAATCCATTGGGCAACTCAGGGAGCCCGTAGGCAGCCCGAGCAAATACAGAAGAAGCCAACGGGAAACGGTAGGACAATATAGAACAACCTATGGGCGAGTGGTGGATATCGATGCGAAGCGTGCACAGACCAATTGAAACGCCAGAAAAAAAAACACAAACGGTGATGAAACCTTATCATTGTTTTCGCCGGGGTCTCTGCGGGCGCTTCCGCGCTGCCGCCGTGAGAGGTGGTGGGGCGCAACCCATTAAACTTCCGCGGAAAAGCGAAACGTATAATAAAAACGCGATGGAAAACCCAAGGAATTCGGAAACTACTTAAAATATTACGTATTCGACTGCAGATTGTCCGTGCAACATCTGAGGGGCCTGTCGGCAATCCAGAGCGACTCGTGCGAAACGCACGGAAATCCACATGGCAACCGGGTGAAATCCATAGGAAAATGGAGGAGACGGCGGCAACAGGCGGCGCTCACGAGCGGTGGCCCTCTCCTCCTCCTCCTCCTTCTCCTCTTCCTCCTCCTCCTCCTCCTCTTCCTCCTCCTCCTCCTCCTACTTCTCCTCCTTCCCCCCCCTTTACTCGTCCGTCTCCTCTTCCTCCTCCTCCTCTTCCTCAATCTTGCGAAATCGAGCCGGGCGCGAACGGGTGGCCGTGTTGTTTTCCGCCGTCCTCCGCCGTTGCTTCCGCGCCCCTTTCGCCGAACCCTGCGCGCCCCCAGTGCGGACTGACAAGCCCCAGCATTGTTTCGATTAGTATATTGGCGTCGTCGTTCATCGATCGTGGGCAACCGATTCGCGACCGACATTATTACCGCACGCCGGCGACATCCGAACTGGCACCTGGTATCGCCACTCCAAACAAAAAAACCGGTGGCCATAAACGTGATTTCCATTGTGGTATAAATCCGGTGCTGTGTACATACACACATGTATGTATGTATATATGTATGCATGCATGCATGCATGCATGCATGTCTGTCTGTATGTATGTATGTGTATATGCATAAATGTATTTGTATTCGGACTATACATGTTCATGCGGGCGTATTGTGCAAACGGCGCGCATCGGACTGTTGCTGAATATGGACCAGGATGCTCCGGTAATTTGAATGTGCCGACGCTTTGGAAGAACGGGCGACGCTGGAAGAGAGGACGGGAAGTTGAGGCAACAAAGAGGCAACCATAAGAAAACTGGGCGATTCCGCAACACATGTATGTATGACATACCGAATGTGCATACCTGGTTTATTTCTTGCATGCACCTGCCGTCGCCGTTGTAGTTTCCAGATGTCGTTATCGATTCTACATCACAAACAGCGGGTTTCAGTTCATCAGGCGAATTTCGGCGCCCCTGCCTTCCTCTCCTCCTTTCAGCCCCCCCACTCTCCCTTCTCCTCCTTCTCCTCCCCCTCCTTCTCCTCTTTCTCCTCGTCCTCCTTCTCCTCTTCTTCCTCATTTTCCTCCTCCTCCTCGTCCGCCTCCTTCTCCAGCTCCCTCCCTCTGCTCTTCCTCCTCCCTCCCACCTGAACTCAGATTTCCTGCGCCCACTAGCGGTGCCCCCCCTTCTCCTCCTCCTCCTCCTCCTCCTCCTCCTCTTTCTCCTCTTCCTCCTCCTCCTCCTTCTCCTCGAGGCCGAGGGATTGTGGAGCCCCTCGTCGTTTTCATATGGTTTTTATCGAGTGAAGCGCTCTTTCGCCCTTACACTTTGATTGTTTTTTTGCATTTTTATTTTCGCCGTGATCTCCTCATACTAATCTTTTCTCGTTATGCCGTTCTCTACTGTTCTCTTTCTCTCTCTCTCTCTCTCTTTGTCTCTCTCTCTCTCTCTTTCTCTCTTTGTCTATCTCCTGCACCAGGCCAATGCATGCCGATGCGATACAAATCCATTCCCAACCAGCACCAATGCCAATGCAATGCCAATGGGGAAATCCTTTCGTTCGGTGGATTTCAACAAGAATACTTTGTGGATGATGTCATTACGAATCCTTCTTCGGAATGTATATGGTTTCGATAGGGATCCTCATGTGGAGGGTTTCGCTAGGAATCCTTCATGTGGGAGGGTTCAATCGGAATCGTTCTTGTGGAGGGGGAGTCCGTCCGCGGAGGGAGTCATTAGGACTCGACAGCGCAATGCGAACGCAACGCCAAAGCTTTGCCATCGCAATGACAAGTCAATGCCAGGGCGATCCCAATTCAATGCCAATGCAATGCCAATGGGCGGTTTCCTTCGTGGTAGATTCCAACAAAAATCCTACCTGTGGAGGGTTTCGGTTGGAATCCTTCCGTGGGGGGTTTCAATATGAATCTTTTATGTGGGGGGCTTTCAAAAGGACCCCTTCTTGTGGAAGGTAATGAATCCTTCTGTGGTGGGAGCCCTTCGAACTCGCCAGCGCAATGCCGAAGCAATGCCAACGCAATGCCAAACCAATGCCAATGCAATGCCGATGGGGGGAATTGTTCGTGGTAGATTTCAATAGCAATTTTAGGAACCCTTTCCGGGGGATTTCAATCGGAAACCTTATATGGAGGGCTTCGCATGGAACCCTTCTGTTGAGGAATTCAATTTGAATCCTTCTTGTGGGGGGATTCAGTAGGCATCCTTTTTGTGGGGGTGTTCAATCGGAATCCTTCTGTGAAGTGTTTGAGTAGGACTCGCCAGCGCAATGTCAACGCAATGCCAACGCACTGCTGACGCCCTGCCATCGCAAAGCCAACGCAATGCCAATGCGATGCCAAACCGTTGCCAAACCAATGCCAATGCAATGCCGATGGCGGGATTCCTGTCTTCCAACAGATTTCACGAGGAATCCTTATGTGGACGATCTGGTTACGAATCCTTCTTTGGAAGATTTCGATAGGAATCCTCCCGTGGAGAGTTTTGGTTGGAAGCTTTCAGTGGGGGGTTTCACTTTGAATCCTTCACGTGGGGGCTTTCAAAAGGATCCCTTCTTGTGCAAGGTTTTCATAGGAATCCTTCTGTGTGGGGGGAGCCATTAAAACTCGCCAGCGCAATGCCAACGCAATGCCAAACCAATGCCAAAACGATCCCAAATCAATCCCAATGCAAGGCCAATGGGGGAAATCGTTTGTTGTCGGGTTCAATCAAAAATCCTTCCATGGAGGGCTTCGAATGGAATCCTTCCGTGAGGGTGTTCAATGTGAACCCTTCTTGTGGAATGCTTCAAATGGAGTCCTTCTTGTGGGGCGTTCAACAGGCATCATTCTGCGCATGGAGGTGTTGGAACTCGCCAGCGCCATGCCAGCGCAATGCCAACGCAGTGCCACACCAATGCCAAAGCGATCCCAACCCAATGCCAGTGCACTGCCAATGGGGGAAATCCTTTGTGGTAGATTTCAACAGGAATCCTTATGTGGAGGGTTTCGCATGGAATCCTTCTGCGGAGGGTGTCAATATGAACAATATAAATCCTTCTGCGGGTGATTTCAATAGAGGTCCACATGTGGAGAATTACAATAGGAATCATTCAGTGGAGGGTTTCGATAGGAATCCATCTGTCGGGGATTTCACTATGAATCCTTCTTGTGGGGGCGTTCAATAGGAATCCTTCTAGGGGGGAGGGCAGATGAGGTCACGTCGCATTCATGTTTTTCGCCGCCGACCCCCCCAAAAAGGAAACAACAAATCATGTTAACATTTCCAACCTGTTTTTTGTTGTTTCTTTTTTTTGGGGGGGGGGAGGGGGGATAGAAACAAACGAAGAGGAGGAGGAGGAGGAGGAGGAGGAGGAGGAGGAGGAGGAGGAGGAGGAGGAGGAGGAGGAGGAGAGGAGAAGGAGGGGGAGGCGGAAGGAGAGGAGGACGTCACAGAGTACGCACACCACTGAAAGACGAACGCGCGAACTCAGTGTGAAAGCCTCGCG
Organism: Prorocentrum cordatum; assembly: GCA_963575745.1. Taxonomy (NCBI): domain Eukaryota; class Dinophyceae; order Prorocentrales; family Prorocentraceae; genus Prorocentrum; species Prorocentrum cordatum. The sequence goes on from CAUYUJ010016644.1 coordinate 71,457, forward strand.
CGCGCGCGCGCCCTGGAACCCCGAGGGGCTCCACAATCCCCCGTTCTCTCCTCCTCCTCCTCCTCCTTCCTCCTTCCTCCTCCTCCTCCTCCTTTCTCCTCCCTTCCTCCTCCTCCTCCTCCTCCTCGTCCTCCTCGTCCTCCTCCTCCTCCTCCGCTTCGGGGGGCTTCCTTCTGGCGGTGCTTCAGCGCCCCTTCCTCGGGGGATTTCCTCGCCACGGCCCCTTCGCACCCGTTCTCTTCCCTCCTGTTCCCTCCCCCCCTCCGCCCCCCTCCCCCCGCGACCCCCAAGTCCGCCGCCGTGCCGCTGGGCACGGAGTGGGTGTGTCCTGAAGTCATTTGCCGAATCCTTTGCGCCTCAGTCCTGCCCCACGAGGAGTCTTGAACGCCCCCCGACCCAAAATTATCAAACTTGGCAGGGCTTCCCACGTCGTGCCGGAGGCTTCCCGCGTTCTCCCGCAAAACCTTCTTCGGGCCCAAGAGGGCCCCAAGACGGGCCAAGAGAGCCTGGATATGCCCCAAAGCGGCCCAAGAGGGCCCCGAACCGCCCAAAGATCGCACCAGGACGCCCAACATGGTCCCAAGATGGCCCGAGAAACCTCCAAGACGCACTAAGGGGCTTCCAAAATCTTTCCCAAAGAGGGCGCCGAGAGGCCAAGGTCATGAATCCCCCATTAGCTGTGAATGTTTTGGGAGTCCTCGACTTTTCGATCTTCCCATGCTCCACGACGGCCTATGAGGCCGCCAAAACTGCCCCAAGACGGCCCCATGGGGCCACAACTAAGCCCCAGAACGGCCCCAGAGGGCCCCAGGACGGCCCAAGAGGCGGCCAAGACGGCCCCAACAGGGGCCCAAGGGAGGGAACACGAACTGAGAAAACCTTTTGCCGAAAGGGGCTATGGAATGACAAGTGAACAACAATGCTACATGATGCTCTGCGCTGCGCTGCTGATGTTACCATCCCATTCTCTACACTACATGCGTCCGAGGGGGGGGGACTTCTTCACCCCTCCTCGCTGCGATTCGGGCTGTGCCCCGTCTCGCGGCGCTCTGTCAGTCCGGTGGACGGCCCTAGCCATCCAGAACAGGTAGCGGAGCTGTGGCGATCCACAACCACGCAGTGGCAAGGCGTTCAGTGCTCAGTAGCGTTGCGCCTGGCACGGGGCTACCCGCAGCTAGGCGCGTCGTTGGGCTCAGTTGGCCTGGTGCGGAGCTCCCCGCTTCCAGGTTCAGTCTTGCACCCGGCGCGGATCTTGCCGCAACCAGGGGCTGTCTGGAGCTCGGGCTCGGCGCTCGGCGTCTCGCCTCCTGTCTCCTCTGCGGTCTGGTCAGCGTAGGCGCAGGCCAGACTGCGCTCGCCCTTCCCGGAACTCCTGGCATATCCGTTTCATGTGTTCCTCCATCTCCCTCTTCGTAAGCGGCTTGGTGAGCAAGTCTGCCCTGTTCTCCTTCGTGCCGATCTTACCAAGATCGAGATGTCTCATAGCGAGTCGTTCTTGCACCCAAAGATATTGCGTCTGGATGTGTTTCTGCTTTCCTACTCCTCCCCTCGAAGAAAAGCCTCGTGCTGCTGATGAATCGGATACCACCTTCAGCTCGCACGCCACATTCCAGTCTTCTAGGATACCTTTGATGCCAAGTCCGGTACAAACACCTGCGCTTATGGCATAGTACTCGTTCTCGCCAGACGAGAGACCGATCACCTGCAAGATGTTGCACATGTGCTTTACCATGTGCTTGTCTACGAAGGCAACTTGGCCAACGGTTGACCTCCGAGACACCTTGTCTCCAACGTTGTCGCTGTCCACCATGATCAACACCTTGACAACGTCGTCGTTGGCAGTGCTCCTGTCCCTGGTGAACTTCTGCACGACACGCGGTCGTCCCTTGAGGTATCTGGCCAACCTCTTCAAGCGTGCAGCATCGACCTGCCTCGGTGATTGCATATGCTTTGCCAAGTTTTCTACTGCGTCTCCTATGTCTGCACGACCTGGCGAAAGATAAGCTGCTCTCATCGTCACACTTCTGTACTGCTTAACGGCATCTCCTGTGAGTAGAGGCGATGTTTCTCTCTCCTCGTGCTCTGCCTCCTCTTTCTTCAGCCCAGGCGTGTCCAGAGCTTTCGTCCTCTCTCCTGCCAGTCCCATATCTGCCACGATCATTTCTGCGTGGCGGGGATCTGCTTCAACCTCGAAGCGTTCGCCCCCTGGAGACCCAGCAACGCGCAAAATGCGATTCAAGGAAACCACTTCTTGGTCACGCCCGGCCCCAAGCTGGAGGCTTCCCGTCACTTTCAGATCGTATTTGGACCGAAGCGTCTTTTCTAGCTCGTCCAGTGCCCTCTCGTCTCCTAGGGCGCAGAAGTCGTCTCCATGGACAAGAGAGCGCGAGTCGTTGTTCATGTTGTAAAACAATGCTGGGTTGGCTTTGCCTGGCTTGTGCCCGTCTGCTTCCATGACTGCGGTGTAATCTCGTTGCCATATTGCAGATGCGTCCTGTGTGCCGTACATGCTTTTCTTAAGAAGACCACAATGTACGCCATCTGCTTCGGTGTCAGGCAACTCTATATACACCGCCCTCGCGGCCTTCCCATAGAAATGGGCCCGGGATATGTCAAATAATCTCATGGCCAGAGGCCGGTTCCTACTGGACCTCCGCCTTTGGACCATCATGCAGCCGAGAATTTTGACTGCTTCTAACGGTGGCATTGCTGAAGAGAGAAGTGCTGCTGGTAGTTTTCGTCCTTCCTCGCCCTTGCCGCGCTTCTCTCGCACGACAATCCGCGACCTGTAGATCGGTTTCTCGTGGTCGCCCTTGTTGGCGTCTATCCACATCAACTTGATGGGCGGTTGTCCTGTGACGCTCCTGCACTCCTCTATTGTCCTCTTCTCGTAGACGTCTTGCTTGTGCAGCCACTCTACTTCTAGCCGCCGTGCTTCTCGAACCATCTGTGGGTCCAGCCACCCTCCGTTCACGTCGTCCCAATAGCGCTCGTCATCGCTCAGGTTGTCCCTGCCTGCTTCGAAGGGTCCTGGGCCGACCGGCACAGGGCCTGCTGTTGCTGCGGCCAGATCGGACATCTCGCCGTCAGCACCCATGCTTTCACGAATGGCTCGAAGAACGCATTGCGTCAGCACCGGGGTGAGCATGTGTGGCCTCCGTACGAGGCCGCCTTCCAGTATCACCTTAACCCGTGTCTCCTGGGCGCGGGGCTGCCCGCCGCCTTTCCCGCCAACACTCTGCTTGCGCAGTTCTGCGGCTAGCTCTGGAAGGTTGGTCATGAAGCTCGTCTGGGTCCGTACGAAGGGCGTGCGGCCGTCTCCTTCCTCGCCCCACCTGCACATGGGGCCATTCACTCGCACCACCCCTTCTCCCCTCATGACCTCCTCTACCTCCTTCTCCTCCCAGCTGCTGGCGCCATGTGGGTGTTCATGCAAGAAATATCGTCCCCTCCTTGCGTGCCTCCTGTAACTTTCACATGCAACCCACAAATTCCTCCTCGCCTCCTCCTCTTCCTCCTCCCTGCGACTCTCCTCCTCGTTCCTCTTCTTTTGAGCACGTCGTAATTGAGGGAATGCTATAAGAGGAGCAGACCCCACGACGATGTAGGGATCCTCGCGCTCCAGGGTCTCGAACCACTCCGAGATATGCTCCTCTCGAGCGAAATCCCATGTCGTACCGTCAGGCCGTGGGCACTCCATGTTCATGCGCACGCCGGGCGTCAATCCCACGTTGCCGGCAGGTGTGCTACGACCCGCGTGCTCTCCAGGGCACGCGTCTGGCACCTCAACGGCTCCTAGCTCTAGAGCCATCTGGGTGACGTCATCCAGCTCAGACGACGACAAGTCGACGCAGTTTGCACGATAGGCCTCAACGATCCTACTCTCGTACATGCGTCTGAGCTCCTCTTTTGTTGCTGAGAAGTTTCCCGTGACCACATCTGGCCCCTCCGTCGCGGAACTTCCCGCAGCCGGCGCCGGCGCGGGGCTGCCGGCAGCCGGCACTGCCGACGAGCTTGCGCTCGCTCCTGCTGATGCTGCTGCCTGAGCCTGCACCGCTGGCGGCGCGATCGCGTCGTCGTCGGCCGTCTCTAGCCTTGGATCGTCGGGTGGATCTTCGGGCGGTCTTTTCCGCGCCGCGCGATCCAGTGCCGTGGGCATCTGGTCCACCCTCCTTTTGGCTGCTGGCCGCTCTTCTGCCAGCCCTGGGGGTCCCCTCAGGACTCCCGCTTGCCCAGGCGCCCCCGACGCGTCCGCCGCGGAGCCGCCCGCGGGCGGCGCGGGCACCTGAGCTCCCCTGCGTGCCTGCTGCGCTTCTACCCGCCTCCGTTGCTGCACATCCGCTTCAATGTGCGCCGTCGTTCTTTGCGTGCACTCGGAAGAATGTGCCACTCCTGCCGGCATCCCGAACGTGTTCGCGCACGCCAGACAATTGGGGGTCGGCCCGTAGGCTTCGATGTCCCTCTTGAGGATGTAGAGTTTCCTGGGTCCTGGAACTCCTCCTCCTCCTCCTGCTGCCGCCGGGTGTGGCGCAGGCGGCGGTCTCGCAGCTTCCGCGGCTGCCTCTGCTCCCGCCGCAAGTGGCGGAGCCCTCGCTGGCACGGAGCTGCCCGCAATCGGCGCCGGCGCGGTGCTACCCGCAGCCGGCGGTGCCCCCTTGAGGTCGTCCAGCCCCTCGCTGCTCCACCTTTCGTCCTCCTGCATCCTGTTGAATGCCTTGGCGCGTATCGCGCCCGTCTCGGTCATCGCGAGAAGGCTTCCGGTACGGGATGGGTGACCCACGTACCGGCCTTCGACCATTTTCGGCGCGAGCCCGCTCCTGGGTTCTTGCGCCACTGCTGGTCGAGCATGGATCCTTTCTCCAAGCTCGACCGTTGCCTTGGCCCAAGCTCTGCCTGTCCTGCGCTGCTCTGCTGTCCTGCCATCCAGCCCGATTCTGTACCTGCTCAAGCAGGCTGCTGCGTGGCGCGGAAGCCACGTCCAGAGAGGATGGTCGACGGGAAGGTTCTTCCCGATCCGTTCTTCCAGGGTGGCCTTGAGCACCCGCGCCATCCTTTTCACCTCCTTCACAGCGTTTTCTGCCTCACCATTCGCCTGGTGATCGCCGACAGGCGACTCTTGCATGACCATTTCCACGCCTGGCATGGAGTCAGACACAGCTTGCTTCAATGCAACCAGACTGTGTTCACTATCAGAGTTGCTCACCATCCTCTTCCATCCTAGCTCCTTCACAACTCCTGCAAGTCAACTTGATGTTGAAGAGATGGACCCCTTTCCTTGGAATAGCTGTCGCTGCGTATCCCTTGGTTGCTCGGTCCTTGGTGACCAGTATTGGCATCGCCTCCTCTTCTCAGTGTCCCCCATGAAGAAACTACGACTGGGTCGGCATGCTCTTCCCCTGCCTGCTGCGCTGCCTGTGGCCGGTGCTGTTCGCCGATGCCTCTGCTATTGACGCAGTGGCGACACCACGAACGATAGACAGCATGTCCTGCAGCGTAGTGGTCTGCAAGCGCAAGCTTGGTAGGTGGCCGCGGGGCTGCCCGCTGACGCACCCTAGGCCGTTCTTCTCCTACCTCCTGCTCTTCCTCTGCTCCTGCCGCTGCTGCGTCTGCTCCTGCTGCCGCAGGCGCGGGGCCGCCCGCGGCCTGCGCTTCCTCCGGCGCGGGGCTGCCCGCAGCCGGAGCTTCGAGCGGGCTTGCACGTGCTTGCCCTGCCGCCCGAAAAGCGGCGAGCCTTCCTTCGTCTCGGAGACTGCTCCGATCTCCTCCTGGCTGTCTACCTTCAGGTAGAAGTTGTGCACTCCCTTCTCCTGGTAAACTGGCAGCATGGTCTTCCCAGACTCAAGCTGCTCGTGCCTTTGGATCACATTGGCGATAGCTTTCGCGACAGGACCGTCGCGCGGAATGATGTGCTCACCATCCTCGGTCAGCCGCGCCACCTGCTTTCCACCTCTGAAGACTTGGCTTGCAGAGGCCAGCACCTTGTACACGTCTGTCTTTCGGCCGGTGAAACCGCGACGCTGCCCGTGTTCGTCCGTGCACACGAGCCGGCTCCCTCCGCAATCAGGGATTCGCTCCCCGCTCGCGGTGACGTAACCTCTGTGGTTCTTGCCTGGGTGGCCGCCGCCAAACTGGCTCCTGGGGAACGCAATGACTGCTGCGCCGGTGTCGAGGTTGAACTTGGTGCACCCCTCGTCGTCTACGCCAGCCACAGGGGCGACCGACAGAGGGGCTGCCCGCACGTCGAACGCACCTAGCTCGAGGGAGGCCTGCTCCGTCTCGGGTTCGTGTCCGTGGTCTCCTGCTTCCTCGAGGGAGGCCGCGCCTCTGCCTCGGGCCCCCTTGGGGCCGCGTCCGCGGCCGCCTCCTTTGGGGTCTCCCTTGGGTTTCCTCGCGTCCCGGGGCTTGCCCCAGCAGTCTGCCTTCTTGTGTCCCCACTTGCCGCAGTTGTCGCAGTGCCTCTCGATGGGCTTCGGCGGGGGTGCGTGTCTTCCCCCGTCTTCCTTTCCTTTTCCTCCTCCTTGGCCGTTTCCTTTTCCTCCTTTGTCTCCTTTCCCTCCTTTGTCTCCTTTTCCTCTGGGTCGTCCCTTCGGGTCTCTGCCGCCTCTTCCTGTCTGTAGGCTGTCGACGTCCATGGGCGCAAGACCGCCAGAACTAGCGCTCTTCATGCGCTCCTGCAGAGTTATGCGAACTTTCTTCCCTGTGCGAGCTTCGTAGAAAATTACCACTTCAGCCCGCATGTCGCTGTGCTTTTTCAGGCGGTTCGCGTTCATCTGCAGGTGGTTCTCAACGTCCTCTGGGACCAGTGCCTCCAGTGCGCTGCACGGGCACTCGTCTGCAATCGGGGCCTCTCCGAGCCTCTGTTGCTTCTTGTTGTACCGCGTGACCATTTCCTCCCACAACTGGAGAGCTGTTCCTACCTCCTCCAGCTTCACCCGGTGAGGGGGCAAGATGGCGCGCAGCAGCGCCCGGCGCCTTCCGCCTGCCAACGCGTCGAACCTGCTGTGCAGCCGGCGCCATGCCTCCAGACCGTTGCGGTCACAGTTCTGGACGATAGTCCACGACTCTCCTTCTGTCAAGTTCGAAAGTACCGACTTGATCTGCAAGTTGAGTGCAGCAGTATCGTCTTTGGTATGCTCCGTGCCGGGGCCCAGGGCAAGGACTGTTTCAGCTGTCGTGAACTCGTCCTCCTGCTCGAGCGCCCACTCGAGCGCAGCTGCTAGCTGTGGCTCGACTCCGAGCAAGTAGTCCTCTACTTTCTTACACCGCTCTGGGAACTTGCTCTCGTCGTTGGTGACAGTGTACGGTCTGCCGATTCCTTTCACGTCGACCAGAACTGGTCGATCTCTCCTCGACAGTGCTCTGGTCTGCTCCGCGAGCGCCTCGATCAGAAGACCGATGGACTCATTGGAAACGACGGGGGCTGCTGCCGCTGCGCCTCTTTGCGCGGCGCCTCCCGCCTGTTGCAGTTGGACGATCTGTTGCTGCTGCGAGGCCGCCGTCGCTGTCAGCTGACGGTTCTCCGCCCCAATTGATGCCAACTGCTGGGTCAGTTGCTCCATCTGCTGGGTCAACAAGCGGAGTTGTTCCTCCGCCATCCTCCCTTTCCGGCGAAAGCGGGGCTACCCGTTTCGACGCCGCTCCCGTAGCCTCTTCTTTTACCGTGCTCTTGCTCTCCTTCTGGCCCGAGCCCCTTTCGAACCCGACCGCAGTGGAGCCTGGGCGCGAGACGCACTTCGAAGCAGCGCGGCGGCCGCGGCCCTTCAGGTCGCAGGGCGGAGAAGTCGACGACGACCTTGCCTTCCTGCCGTCCTCCGACTCCTCCTCCTCAGGACGCTTGTCCTTCCTCTTCCTTCCTCTCTCCTCAGTGTCCCCTCCTGGGCTTCGTGGACGCTTGTCCCGTGCACGCGCCCGAGGGTCTGGGTTCTCCTTGCAGCACCGAACTGGCTGAAGAACGGCCCTCCTCGGCTCCTCCGGCAACGGCGGCGCGGCCTGCTGCCTCCTCCCGGCCGCGGTGCCGGGCCTCTGTTGGCGCTCCCGGGCGCCCGGCTGCTGGCTGCCGGAGCAGCCCGCCAGGGCGGCGCGGTGCTGCCCGCTGCCGCCGGTGCTGGGGCCGCCGGAGCAGCCCGCCAGGGCGGCGCGGTGCTGCCCGCTGCCGCCGGTGCTGGGGCTGCCGGCCCCGCAGGCTGGGTGCTGTCGCCGAGCCGCCGGCGAGCACCCCTGTCGATCCGGCGCCGGATGGCGCCGGCCGTGCGTCGTTCGCCCCTGGTCGTCCCACGCGCTACCATGAGAAAACCTTTTGCCGAAAGGGGCTATGGAACGACAACTGAACAACAATGCTACATGATGCTCTGCACTGCACTGCTGATGCTACCATCCCATTCTCTACACTACATGCGTCCGAGGGGGGGGACTTCTTCACGAACCGAAAATCCGAACTCTCCGCCCCAAGAGGCGCCCAGAAGCCCCCAAGAGGCCCCCACGAAGGCCCAAGAGGCCCAAAAGAGGTTCCAAGATTCCCTAAAACAACCCCCCAGAGGCCTCAGAACTGCCTCCAGGAGGTCTCCGAAAGGCTTCAACGAGATCCCAACGAACGTCCAAAAGGCCTCATACCCACAACCCAAGCACGGTGGCGGGATGGGCCGAAGGCTATCCGCCGCCCCCTGTTGGCTTGCCACAGGGGTGCCCGGCGTGCTAGATCGTTTCGATCGAAGACGCCTACGGCGAGTCACCGCCGCCCCCTGCCCTTTCGGAAGCGCCTATGTGGCCGAACGTTAAGGCCAGAGCCCAGCCAAGCTAACGGACCATGTGTTCCCCGAAACGGTTTGGAAAGCCTTCGGGGAACACGTGGGCATCTTGAAGGTTATCTTGGCCGTCTGGAGGCCATTTTGACCCTTTCGGGCCTTCTTGGAGGACGTCTTGGAGGGCTCTTGGGCCGTCTTGGAGGCCATCTGGGGCCGTCTTGGGTGCATCTTGGGACCATCTTCGCTGTCTTGGAGGCCTTCTTGGCCGTCTTGGAGGCATCTTGGAGGCCATCTCCGTCTTGGAAGCCGTCCTCGGCGTCTTCGGGGCCATCTTGGGCCGTCTTGGGCTCTTCTTGGGGCCCTCTTGGGGGCCTCTTGGGCTGTCATGGGGCCATCTTGGAGTCCTCTTGGGCGCTCTTAGGACGATGTTGGGGGCCTCTTGGGCCAAACATCCTTCGAAAACATGAGGAAGATCACAGATTTTTGCCCTTTCGGGCCTTCCTGGAGGACGTCTTGGAGGCCTCTTGGGGGCCTCTTGGCCAGTCTGAGGCTATCTTGGAGCCATCTTGGGCCGTCTTGGAGGCTTCTTGGACGAACTTGAAGGCATCTTGGACTCTCTCGGGCCGTCTTGGAAGCCATCTTGGACAAGCTTTGGCGACTTGGAGGCCATCTTGGGCCATCTTGGCGGCCATCTTGGGCCAACGTGACCATCTCAGAAGCCATCTTGAGCCGTCTTGGAGAATTTTTTCCGGTCGTTGAGGTAGTTTCGAGGCCTTTCCGGGACCCTGGCGGGATCGGCCGAAGCCCCTGTTCTTTTGGAACAGAAGCCAAAACCAAGACCGACAAGGTTCAGCACGCTGGGCACCCATGTGATGAATCAACAGGGGGCGGAGGATTTTGGTTTTGGTTCTTTTCAAAAAGAACTCCCCCTGGGGCTTCGGCCGATCCCGCCCGGGTCTCGGAAAGGCCCCGCAATCACCTCAACGACCGCAAAAAATTCTCCAAGACGGCTCAAGATGGCCTCTAAGATGGTCACGTTGGCCCAAGATTGCCTCCAGGATGGCCTCCAAGTCGCCAAAGATGGTCCAAGATGGCTTCCAAGACGGCCCGAGAGAGTCCAAGATGCCTTCAAGCTCGTCCAAGAAGCCTCCAAGACGGGCCAAGATGGCTCCAAGATGGCGTAAGACTGGCCAAGAGGCCTCCAAGACGTCCTCCAGGAAGGCCCGACAGGACAACAATCATTGAATTTTCTATTGTTTTTGGAGGAATGTTGCACTTTCTTCTTATCAGCTCTCCGACGGCCCACGACGGCCCAAGAGGCCCCCAACATCGTCCCAAGAGCGCCCAAGAGGCCTCCAAGATGGCCCCATGACAGCCCAAGAGGCGTCCAAGAGGGCCCCAAGAAGAGCCCAAGACGGCCCAAGATGGCCCCGAAGACGCCGAAGATGGCCTCGAAGACGTCCAAAGTGGCCTCCAAGATGCCTCCAAGACGGTCTCCAAGACAGCGAAGATGGCCCCAAGATGCTCCCAAGACGGCCCCAGATGGCCTCAAGATGGCCTTAGACTGCCCAAAAGGCCTGCAAGAGGCCTCCAAGACGGCCCGAGAGCCCTCCAAGACGTCCTCCAGGAAGGCCCGAAATTGTCAGATGGCCTCCAGACGGCCAAGATGGCCTCCAAGACTGTCCCAAGACGCCTCCACCACGGCCAATATGGCCCAAGATGGCCTCCAAGATGGCAAAGATGGCACCAAGAGAGCCCAAGATCATTCCACTTTGTCCTCCGTAACGGTCCAAACAAAAATGCCTCCAAGACCGCCAAGATGGCCCAATTGAGCCCCAAAGTGCCTCAAGAGGCTCCCGAGAGGACTCTTCCTACCTTCCCCTTTTTCCTCACTCTCCTCTTCTTCCCCAACCTCCTCCACGTGTTCCCCGAAAACTTTCCAAACCGATTCGGGGAACATATGATCCGATAGCTTGGCAGGGCTCTGCCCTCAACGTTCGGCCACATAGGCACTTCCAAAAAGGCAAGGGGCGACGGTGACTCGCCGTAAGCGTCTTCGATTAACAACGGATTTTTCACTTCCGCATCCTTCCGCCAGCCTTCCGCCAGACGAAGAGATGACAACTTCATTGACGTTGTGAGATAAGGGGGTCTCCGAAATCCCTCAAATAGCTTGGGTATATAACGTACCTCTAAAACATAGATATGGATACGCATGGGCATGCTTGCATACGTGTCAACGTTACACTTATTTGACCCCCCCCCCTGGGATGCTAAAACGAACGCCTCTCTGAAAACATCCTCACGATGTGCTCTCCCAGCGAAAGAACCGGTGAAACCGAACGGGCGGGCGGGCCCGCGCGGATGACCACGCTAGCTTCCGCCGTCCTTCCGCCATTGCTTCCGCGCCCCTTTCTGGCGATCCCAGGAGGCCATCAAAACGGCCCAAAACGCCTCTAAGAGAACTGCGAGAGGGGCCCCAAAGGGGGAACGCACATCGACCGATGCCACGCGAAGTCCCGCGAGCGACAGAGGCCACATGAAGCCTTAGGCCTCGAGGGGTGCAAGTCATTGCTTCCCGACATGTTTTTGAAATATTTGAAAGAGCGTGTTCTTCCGCTGCTAGCAGAAAGCTGGAGGGGACCACTGGGGGTTCCAAACCGCCCCCCCCTGTCCATAATGAAAAAGTGGGATCACAACCAGTTCGACCCCCCCCTCGTCGCCGGCAAACGACTCCCCCTCCTCCCCCACCACGGATGGGGGACTGTGGTAGGGACAGTGGTTGGGACGGTGGCGAGGATGGTGGTGGGGAGTGGGGACAGTGGGGCAGTGGTGGGACAACGGGGACAGTGGGGAGAGTGGGACAGTGGTGGGGACAGTTGGGACAGTGCGACAATGGTGGGAGACTGGTAGGGACAGTGGTGGGAACAGTAGGGACAGTGGGACAGTGGTGGGGACAGTGGGGACCGTGGTGGGGACAGTGGTTGGGACAGTGGTGGTGGGGACAGTGGTGGGGGGGCAGTGGGACAGTAGTGGGGACGGTGGGACAGTGGTGGGGACGGTGGTGGTGGGGACAGTGGTGAGGACAGTGGTGGGACAATGGGACAGTGGTACAGTGGGGACAGTGGTGGGGACAGTGGGACAGTGGTGGCAACAGTGGGGATAGTGGGACAGCACAGTGGGACAGCGGTGGGGATAGTGGTGGGGACAGTGGGACAGCACAGTGGGACAACGGTGGGGACAGTGGGACGGTGGTGGGGACAGTGAGGACAGTGGGGAGAGTGGGACCGTGGAAGGGAGAGCGGTGGGGACAGTGGGACAGTGGTGGGGGCACTGGTGGGGGTAGTGGTGGGAACAGTGTGGACGACAGTGGGACGGTGGTGGGGGGACAGTGGGACAGTGGGACAGTGGTGGGGACTGTGGTGGTGAGGACAGTGGTGAGGGCGGTGATGAGGACGGTGGTGGGGACCTGGGGGTCGATTGCAGCGGCGAGTGGGGGAGGGGGAGGGGGTTCGAACCAATAGTGACCCCCCTCGGTTTTCCGGGGGGGGGGAGGTTGGGGTGGGGGGGTTCTTACCGAGGGAGGGGGGTTCGAGCGAGGGGGGTTGGATTTTCGGGGGGGGGAATTTTCCTCAACGAAGCGGCGGTGGATCACGCTCTCTTTTTTTTTTTTTTTTTTTTGTTTTTGTTTTTTTTGTTGTTCCTCTCTCTCTCTCTTTCTCTCTCTCTCTCTCTCTCTCTCTCTCTCTCTTTTTTTGAAAAGTATTATCCTTTTCGTGTTTCCGACCCCCTCAGACGGTTCCCAGGCACCAGATTATCGCTCCAAGATAACCCAGAAGGCTCCCTGCTCAAGAACCCCCAGAACGGCCCAAGAGGCTCCCCAAGGAGGTTCCATGAAGGGAATCCGAACTGGCATCCCGAAAATGGCCCACAAGACCGCCAACACGCCCTCAAGGGCCCCCCAAAAGACTCCTAGAGGCCCCAAGACACTCTCGAGAAGCCTGCCAAGAAAGACTTCAACCAGCCTCCCAAAAAGGCCTTTAGTTCATAACCCATTTTGGTCGAAAAGCCTCTAAGCCCACTTAGACATGGGCTGGCAACGTGACCGAAACGATTTAATCAACCTATAGCGCAACATCTCGTAAGCACCGTCGTTGCGAAAACTGCGTGGTTCGGAACTGCCTCGTTCGTTTGACATCTGTTCCTGCTTCGTCCTCCAAGTGTGCAAATGATAACTCTCTAGCGACCACAACAACACTCATCCGAAAAATCATTCGATCACAAACTCAAATGCGTCCTCAATGTCGTTCGGTCACAAAATTACGTCGGAAACATGCTGCCAACAAGAAGCGCAACATCTGCAAATCCGCGTACTGTGACACACGCAAAAAATCTGGAACGATTCATGGTTGACCTGGACACAGCGCGGGCGCGGGCAACAATTCGAAACCCTGCGAACACATTCAGAATCAGTACGACCGACATGGGTACGGAAAGAATTGAAACGATGACCGACATCAATGCCTACCCATTTTGAACGGGAATCGCTGTAAGTGACGCAACGGACGGTGTCCGTCTGAGATAAAGAATCGCCTGCCCAAAAGCGGCCGCTGTTGGATTTGGAGTGTAAGTGGCGGTCATGTTGATTGATGCCGTTCCTGTTCAATGGTTGTTTGCAAGCGTACTCGGAATATATGTGGGTTATCCATACCGTATATTCTCATATCCGCCACGAGCTTGCATGGGTACTTTGTGACCCTCATTTGAAGTCATCTTATTTACAGCCATCGCACTTGCAGTCCTCGCTACAAGTTCGGTTGATCCGCCGACCCCCGCTTGCTGGGGGTGCACAGGCGTGTGAGATGATTGGCTGTCCCCATCTCCGTTTCGCCCTCCCCTGGGGTCTGACATGCGACTAGAGGGGGGGGGGGCCCTGGGTGGGGTGGGGGTTGGGGGTTCGAGCTCCTAAACGCATCTCCAGGGCCTCTTTTTAGTCAGCGGCCGCGGGCGAGCGCGCCGGCGGCGAGTCAGGTCAAAGCGGGCTACGCAGAGGCTCATTAGGCAGAGGACACGCGAGAAAATTAAAGCAGAGGCGAGACGCGAGGCAACAGCTACGCGCCAGTCGAGGCCCCACGCAGCGGCCCAACGGCAGGTGGATGGCTGAAGGGACTGAGACTGAGGGGAACTGCCAGCGTGGCATCCCCAGGGCCTCCGAAGCGTCCAAATCTAGGGTCCGTGGCCTCCAGGATGCCCAGGATGCCACCCGATCTTGCTCAAGCTGGGCTCCAGCGCGCCGAGGAGTCCTCGAAGACGACCAAGATGGCCTCAAAAACGCCCCAAGAGGGCTCCAAGACGACCCCCGAGAGGGCCCCACGAAACAAGAATCGCCGAAATCAAGGAGGAAGAAAACAGGTATTCAGAGCAACTTCGCAATTTTCGTCTTGACAACGTCCAAGACGGCCCAAGCGGCCCCCAACATCGCTCCACGGCGACCACAGAAGCCCCCAAGAGAGCCCCAAAACGACCGAACACGGCCCCAAGGCGGCCCAAGAGGCGCCCTAGATGGCCCAAAAGAGCCCCAACAGGGTCCCAAGAGGGGCCCAAGAGGTGTTTCTCGAACTGACACCCCGAGCCCTCCGCTCCAAGAGGACCCCTGAGACCGCCAGCAGGCGCCCAAAAACCTCCCAAAAGGCCCCGAGAGGCCCCCAGGAGGCCCAGAGGTCCCCAGAGGGTCCCCAAGAGGCCCCACCCGTGGACTTCACGCCTCTTCTGGGGGTCGGCGGAACGGCGTAAGCCTCTGAAGTAAGACAACGAGCTTGACTCTGATTAGGGACAGCAGTCGACATTCAGCATCAAGCAGCCACGCCTCATAATCTGAAGCAGCGCGCTCTTATGGGCATGCTGTTAAATATATTGACGGCGACATCCTCAAAAACTGGAATAAACAATTCGACGTGCTTGATCGGCAAAGCGAAAAAGGGGTCATATGGCCTCTTCTCTCTTTTCAGAGAATTCACGCCCTCCCTTTGAGCGACATCCGTGACATTCCACCTCACATTCGCTAACGTTCTTGGATCCCTGCGCCTGCGGTCGACGCGGGTTAACATGACAGCGTCAGTGGACTTCTCCTGCAAGACCAGCTCGAGAACCTTCATGAGGCTGTCCATGATCAAAGCATTTTCATCACGCTCGACATCCCAGTTGAGAATACCCGTATCCTCGTCCTTCTCCCGAATACGAATCCGCGCTGTCGTGAGGTAGCGCGAGAAATTATAGCGGACCCGACGCAGCACGCGCACGAGGCGATCATCGTGCTGCTGGCTAAAGTTAGCATCGCCCACGCTGTGGTAGGTGTACAGATAAACCTTGACACTGCCCCCAGCAGCTTCCGAAACCCCTACGAGCCGCCCCCAATGCTTCTCAAGGTTGGAAAGAATCTGAGCAAAGGACCCACAATCAATGCTTCGCTCCGTGTTTGGACAAAACCTTGCGGTGGTAGTGGCTGTGATAAGCGAATGCAACACGGCGGGGGGCTTTGGAATTGGGGCAACGGGTCCATGAAGAAACCTCAGGGCGCACGGAACGTGGGCGAGGGCGACACATCGCCCACTCGCGAGGGCCCCCCCCACATTGGCGGGCGACAGATATGCGCCGCATCGAAGCGGGAATGGCAGTTTCAGGCGAGATCTGCGCGGCGCCGAAGCGAGATTTCGCCCGCTCGCGCGTCGACGAACATTCGTGCGAAAACTCCGCGCCGCGCCCAGACGGGAGCTCAAATCTCTAGGCAAATGAACGCGGCGCCAAGGGCGAGAGCGACATTTCGGCATTTCGAGCGGGATGTGCGCCCCCTTTTCCGTCGTTCGTTTTGCAACATGGACGACATCGTGTCCATGCTGAAACGAAGAACGTAAGCTGTGTATGGTTTTCCCGGTAGGGACTCCAGCGCAAGGTCCTCTCTTGGTCTGCGGGCCACGCGCTCTCCACCAGAGGGGTGTCGAGCAGCCGGCGTCGGATTTGGACACGTAGAAATACGTGTGCGGAGGGGGGGTGTCTCCAACATGAGTCTGGCCACGACGGGGCCGCAGGCGAGGGACCCAAGTCAACCTATCGGATTGGGACACGTATAGATACGTGTGCGGGGGGGGGGTGTCGCTCGGCACGCGTGCGTTCGGCACGTGTTTTTTTTAATTTGTTTCTGGCCAGCACGGGGCCGCAGGCGAGGGACGCAACTTGGGCCCGGTGGATTCTTGACACGTGCGAATGCGTGCGCGGACAGGGGGGGACCCAACATGAGCCTGGCGCGTGCGCGCGTGGCACATATTTTCACGTGTCCACGGTTTGAAACGAAGGGCCCAACTTGGACCCACCATAATTTCCACACGTAAAAATGCGTCCGCGGATAGGGGGACAAACATTCGCCTGGCGCGGCGCGTGCGCGCGGGGCATGTATTTTCACGTGTCTACGGCCCCCTGTAGCAGTACGTGCGCGGAGAGGAGGGGCCCAACATGCGCCTGGCGCGTGCGCGCGGGGCACGTCTTTTCATGTGTTCACGGCCCGCCGGGGGATCCAACTTGGGCGCGGGGGGACCCAATGTGCGCCTGGCGCGTGCGCGCGTGGCACGTCTTTTCATGTGTCCACGGTTCCGAACGAGAGGGGCCCAGCTTGGGCCCGCCGGATTTTATACACGTAAACGTGCGTGCAAGGAGGAAGGGGCCAACATGCGCCTGGCGCGTGCGCGCGTGGCACGCATTTTCACGTGGCCACGGCCCTCTTGGGGGGATCTAACTTGGGCGCGGGGGGGATTCAGGATGTGCTTGGCGCGCGCTCGCGGGGCATGTACTTTTACGTGCCCACGTCCCCCCACGAGGGACTCAACTTGGGCCCCCCGGATTTTCCATAGTAGAAATACGTACGCTGAGGGGGGGCTCAAAATGCGCCTGGCGCGTGCGCGCGGGGTATGTATTTTCAGAATTTTCACATGTCCGCGGCGTCCACAGAAGGGGGGGGGTCCAACATGCGCTTGGCGCGTGTGCGCGGGTCACGTATTTTCACCTGGGGCGACCCTGCTTGAGCGCGCGGGGGGCCCAATATGCGCCAGGCGCGTGCGCGCGGGGCATGCACTTTCACGTGGCCAGGGCCCCCAAAGGCGGATTTTGAATTGGGCGCGCCAGATACATTACATGTGAAACTACGTGCGCGGAAGGGGGGACGTAACATGCGCATGGCGCGTGCGGGTGTGGCACGTATTTTTACGTGTCCACGACCCCCTTGGGGGGATCTAACCTGGGCGCGTCGGATGTGCGCCCATGGGGGACTGAACTTGGGCCCGCCGGATGATGTACACGTCAAAATACGTGCGCGGACAGGGGGGCCCAACAAGCGCTTGGCGCTTGCGCGCGGGGCACGTATTGTTTCGTGTCCACGACCCCCAGGGGGGGGGAGCCCATGCGCCTGGCGCGCGCGCGCGGGGCATGTATTTTTACGTGTCCATGCCACCCAGCAGGGGGCCCAACTTGGGGGCGGGGGGGGGGGCACCATGCGCCTGACGCGTGCGCGCGGGGCGCGTATTCTCACGTGTTCACGGTTTCCAAAGGCGGACCCAAGTGTTCACGACCCCGGGGGCGAACCCAACTTGGGCGCGTCGGATTTTTGCGCGTGCAAATACGCGCGCGCGGGAGGCGGGCAACGTGCGCTTGGCGCGCGCGCGCGGTGCAGGTAATATTACGTGTCCACGGCCCGGGGGTGTGGGGGACAACTTGGCCGCGTTGAATTCTTCACACTTGCTCAGGCGCCGCCACGCTGAAGGTGATGACGAAATATGGAGGCAGGAATATGATGACAATGAAGAAGAAGGCGCAGGGAAGACGGAGGAAGGCGGAAGGAGGAAGACGATGGAGGAGGAGGAGGAGACGGAGGAGGAGGGTGAGGATGAGGAAAAAGGGGAGCAAGAGGAAGAGGATGATAAGCAGGACGTGCAGGCGGTAGTGGTTGCAGCCAAGCGAAAAGGTGTTGCACGCGCGTCGACAAAACAGATGACTCAAGCTCTTTGCTGGGTTCATGGATCCCTCAAGGTTCGATTTAGATTGGATGGTCAGGATCGGGTCGCTATCGGCTGGTTATGTGGCAGAGTGGGAGTATGCACGAAGAAGGAATAGGGATGAGGATGAGGAGAATGAAGGAGGGAGGGGGGAATAGGAAGGGAAGGGGGAGTGATCATGACAATGATGGGGGGATCATGAGGGGGAGGAGGGGGGATGATAAGCACAATGACGACGCTAAGGGAGAATATGGGAGAGGAGGGGGGGGTGGAGGAGGATGGAGGGGGCGGGGCATGAGAGACGACGAAGAGGAGGGCGGACGAGTAACATTGAACAGAAGGGACGGGGATGATGAGGGGCACGGAACTGAAGGCAGTCTGGCACGTTCCGGCAGGGTTCAGGGGCTCACGTTCACGGGCCAGCGCCGGCGCGCTGGGGGGGGGGGGGGGGGGGGGGCACGCGCCAGCGCGGGCGGCCTGGCGCGCCGCGCTGGGCGGCGAGCAGCTGCGCAGCCACGCCGCGCATGAGCGCGCGGCGTCTAGCTGAGCGCGCTGGCGGTGCAGCGGGCGGGCAGGCAGGCGGCCCCTGCGGCGGGCGCGTCTGGTGTAGGCCGCCGCGCAGTGCTGCAGCAGCGCCTCCGCCCGCGCGCCGAGCTTACCGAAGATCTCGTGCGCGGCAGGCCAGGTTGCCCTGCCCCGGGCCAGCGGGCAGCGGTGATCCTTCTCGGCCTCGGCGGCGCGCGCCGCGCGGCTTCCCGAGATGCGCCAGACTGGTGGGCCACGAGCGCCGAGCGCCTGCCGGTGACGTCCACGAGGCAGTCCAGGAGTTCTGGGGCGCCGTGTGCCCAGACGTCTGGCCATGCCTCGGCGCGGCTTGTGGTTGGCTCAGGCATGACGAATTCGCGGCGGTCGCATTCGGAAGGGGCCGCGCTCGCACATAGCGGCACGATCACCGCGTGCGTCCAGCTGCTCGAGGCGCAGCTCCTGCATGGACGGCTCCTCGATGAGGCTCTGCGCGCCGGGTGGGCAAGGTGCGGGAATGCCCGGGCTGGGGCGCGCGGCCTGGGCCCGTTCCCGGTGATCGCCGTGCCCGCTGTCGGCCCCGCCGCGCTGAGAAGGCGTGTCCGGTCCCGCTCCCCGGAGCCCCCGCGAGCAGGTCCGAGTGGCGCACCGCGGCGGAATGCCGAAACCACTCGCTGAAAAGGTGATGCTCTGGGGCCTCCGGGCGGAGCGGGTCGCTCGCGCGCCCTGCTGGGTCTGGGGAAGGGCGGCCGCGCCTAGAGAGGGCGGCGTTGCCGCAGTCCCTCAGCGTGTCCCTAATGCAGTCCGACGCGGCATCGTCGATTTTGTCGCACAGCTGAACGTCGGGGGCGACCGCGGCCGCCTCGCCGCTGGCAGCGCCCAAGAAGCGATCTCTGCGCGGAGCGCGAGGCCGTGCCCTGTGAGCTGGGCCGCGCGTGCCAGCGGGGCGATGCGCGAGGGCGCGTTCACCTGCAGGCCAGCGCGCCGGACTGGCGGACCAATCTGCCGGAGCTCCACCTCTGAGAGCTGGCCTGGGCGCGAGTCGATCGATGCCGCGACGACGCCCGCGACGCACTGGTCCTGGACGCGGGCGCGGGCAGCAGAGCGCTGCGCGGCACCGGCGCCAGCATCGTAGTCAAGACCGTGGGGCGACAGTGCTGCGGCAGAGGGCGAAGGCGGTCCTATTTTCGCCGGCCGGGGGTGCCAGGCGACGCATCACCTCGAGCGCGGCGTCGGCCGGGCGGGTCGCCTGGGGGCCCGGGCGCTGCCGAGTCTGCTCCGACACCCCTGCGGCGTCGAGCGGCATGGCGGCGTGGCCTAGTCGCCGCGCGCCCTCGGGCGCCGAGCGGGCCCAACCCGTCCGGGCGGCAGAGGGCCCGCGCGTCGCCCGAGGGCGCTTCCAGCGGGGTGCCGGCCAGCGCGGGCAGGTGGAACGCACGCTGCGCGAGCTGCAGCGGAAGGTTGCGGGCTGCCGCTGCCGCCCCCGCGGCGGCGAGGAGCTGCGATGCGATCGGCAGTAGCGCGTGCAGCATCCAGTTGTCAACGTACAGCCAGGTGGCGAATCTCCAGCCATCGGGGCTGAAGGCGCGGATCATTCGCGACGACGTGCCACACCACAGCGATGACCATGCAGAAAACGGGGTGGCCCTACTGATTCCCTTGGGTGAGGCTGCCTTGAAAGAAGGAGTGCCGGCCCCTCCCAGCCGCGTCCAAGAGGAACACCTCGACCTGAAGGTCCCACCAGAGGATGGCCTTCGTGACGGCCACCGTGGGCGCCTTGGCTACGGCTGCTTCTAAGGGCGTCGCCCATCGCACCTGCCCGATGGCGTTTCTGATGTCGAGGCCGATGAGCGCGTGCTGCGGGCAGGCCTGCGCGGCTGCCCTGACCTCCGCGATCTCCAGCTGCGCCCCAGCGCAGCGTCCAGCCCCGTACTGGCGCTCCCCGACCGCCTCCGCGACTTGCATGCCAGCCCCCAGCAAGCACGTCCCCTTGGCGAACTCGAGCAGAGCCTCGCCTTCCAAGGTGGAGCGGATGCTCTCGCACATCGACGTCTCGTAGAACCGCCAAGCGAGCGTCCTGGACCAGAGAATCGCGAGCGATGGGCTGATGGCGCCACGTGTCCAACAAGAGCACCACTCGGCCAAAGCGCGCGGGCAGTCGGGGTCGGAGTAGGAGCACAAGATGTGGCTGTTGCGCGAATCACCTGGCCCACCTCCAGCAGCCAGCTTGATGGTGGCGGCCTGGCGACCTACGAGACGCAGCGTGAGACGCTTCTTTATGGGTATGGCAGACGCTGCAGCGAGCGCCTGCCGAAGCTCGATCTCGTCCTCCCGTTCGAAGGATCTGGTGTGAAATATCCCCTGCGCGCCCTCGTCTGCTCCCGTTCGAGGTGGGCCCGAGGACCACCAACAAGGATATCCCGCCCCCATCGTGCACTGCCGTGGCGTCTCTTCCTGGTGGCCACCTGGGCTGCGGGGGCTGTGAGACGCCCCTGAGCATCTCGAGACAAAGGCACAGCGAAGGCTGGCATGCGGTGGGCGTGCTCTTCTTCGATGATCTTCGATGTCGTGGAGCAAATCCATGACAACCTTGGTCCAGTCACCTTTGATCACAGACCGAATGCGGGCACCGAGGACAGCGTTCGACTCGGCCGAGCTAGGCAGCTCCAGCTCGTCACGGCAGCCAGGCGCTGCGTCATCCGCAGTCACGTGGAGGAGGAGCTGCGGCCTCGCTGTACAGCCGGTGCACGACCTCGGCCCCAACGTCCCCTGCCTCTGCCCTGGCGCGGGCAGCCGCGTCAACGAGAAGCGCCCGAAGGACACTCGTGACCTGCTGCCTCAGGGAACGCGGCACCCAGCTCCGCGGCGCCCGCGGGCAGGCAGTCGCAAGCCGACGCAGGAGATGCAGCAAGGCAGAATGGCCCGCAGCCCCAGCATGCACCTCGCCAGCAGCAACCCCCACAGCGGCGTCCTGGGCGGTGCGATCCACGAGCGCGGCAATCGCCTCGGCGGCAGCGTCCGGCGGCGAACCAGCAGCTGGGCCCTCGAGGGGCCGCGGCACCAGCAGCCGCGCGTCGTCGGCCAGCTCGGTGGCGCCAGGCTTTCCACAGGCAAGCCGGTGCCCTGCACGCAGGCACGCGGAATGGCATCCAAAGCATAAGCCTCGTCCGCACGCCCTGCAACGATACACTGCGGAGGCGACGAGGCGGCCGATGATGCTGTTCCGTCTCCGCTTGCGGCCTGGCCGGGCCGCCTCGTGAACGTTTTCCGCATGATGCCGCCGCAGGAGGCGACGGCACAGGCGGGCGGCGCAGGCGGCGACGGCACGTCCAGGAGCGGTTGCAGCGCGTCCTCAGCCGTGTCTGCGGGCT
Organism: Prorocentrum cordatum; assembly: GCA_963575745.1. Taxonomy (NCBI): domain Eukaryota; class Dinophyceae; order Prorocentrales; family Prorocentraceae; genus Prorocentrum; species Prorocentrum cordatum. The sequence continues at coordinate 93,129 of CAUYUJ010016644.1, forward strand.
GCCAGAGTGGGGTGCGCGGGTTCTGGGGCGGGCTGCGCGTCTGGGGTGCTGCTGGTGCGCGGTGAGGATGATGATGATGATGATGATGATGATGATGATGATGATGATGATGATGATGATGATGATGATGATGATGATGATGATGATGATGATGATGATGATGGAGGAGGAGGAGGAGGAGGAGGAGGAGGAGGAGGAGGAGGAGGAGGAGAAGGAGGAGGTGGAGGAGGAGGAGGGGGAGGAGGAGGAGAAGGAGGAGGAGGAGGAGGAGGAGAGGAGGAGGAGGGGGTGCAGGGGGGAGGACGAGGGGGATGTGAAGTCAGTAGGGGGTAGGGCGGGAGACGAGGGAATGAGGAGCAGAAGGCATATGAAAATGAGGAAAGGGGAGAGAGTGAACCCAGCATAAATCACTGACTGATGCTGTAATACCCCCTCTCGCCCCAAGTTCCTCCTCATACGCAGATGCCCTGTCATTACGGGGAGCGCCCGCTGGAAATAGTCCGCCGACCCAGTCGGCGTGTGTGAGAGGCTCTTCGACGCGAGTCCAGCCCGACCCAAACTGAAGTACGCCAGCCTCCTGTGAATCGTCGCCGTCGTCGTCGTCGTCGTCGTAAGGATCTGGAACAATGAAGGAGATTGCACAATGCCGTAAGAACGTCGACAAAAAACCCCTTCCCTTTGTCCCTTCCCCAGCAGGGGGGGAGCCCGGGGGGCGACCCCAAAAAAGGTCTCGGGGGGGTCCCGGGGGGCCCCAGCCCCGTCCCCAGCCCTGCCAGCTCCTGGTCTCGGCCCTGGCCCCCGCTCGGGCACCGGGGCCCCGGCCCTGGGCCCAGCCCCGGCCCTGGGATCGGCCCTGGCCCTGGCCTGGGCCCTCGCTCTGGCCCTGGCCCGCCCCTAGGAGACAAACCGCTCTCCTCCTCCTCCTCCTCCTCCTCCTTCTCCTCCTCCTCCGCCTTCTCCTCCTCCTCCTCCTCCGCCTCCTCCTCCTCCTCCTTCTCCGCCTGCTCCTCCTCCCTCCACCGACCGCCCATGTCACGAGCCTGTGGCAGGGTCATCCGCTCGTCGCTAGCGTTGTCGTCGTGGTCGTCGTCATCGTCGTCGTCGTCCTTCTGGGTCGGCGGCACCAGCCGTCAGGCCCTCACAATATACTTGGAAACGTTGGAATTGCGCAGGACATACGCAGAGATGGTGACTGGTGTTCGCAGATGGCTGCATGCGCGCCTTATTCTTCTCTTCGTGGCCCACGGGAAGGAGGGGGGCGGGCAGGAACTGAGGATAGATGGTGATGGCTGGTCCCAAATGGCTGGCTAAGCCAACATGGTCAGACAACGATGTCCCATCCGCGCACACGGAAAAATATGGGTCCCCTGACAGCGGCCGCAGCGGCGCAGCAAGACCAGACTGTGTCTGATACCTGCCCGAGCGCAACATCTGGATGAGCGACAGCGGGAACGATGAACGCGGCATGGGGGCGAGGCGCTCTCCAGACGAACGGCGAGCATTGTATGCTCTGTGTATACCAGGGTGCACCAGCCAACTGCGCAGAGAGAGAGAGAGAGCGGCTCATCGCCATCGTCATCGACAATCTCGCTGTCACGACTGTCCGTCCAGCGACTCAACTTCGGAAAGCGTGCCCGCCAACCTCCGCTCTCCAGAGGTGAAAAGGTGTCTGAGTTTTTTCGCTGTTCCACCTCCCAGGGGTCCAACATTCGACTTGAGAGGTGGTGAGCCAAACTCGTCAAGCCCTTCCTCTTAGCAACGGCGGAATGGCGTAAGCCTCTGGGATGAATCGCCCTGGCCCACTTGAAAACGTTCCACTGGCCGAAATCCTGGATGTTCGAGATGCCGAGGGCCTTGAACGTGGGGTTGTGTTTCTCGCTGAGACCTCCCTGGGTTCTCTCTCCCCTATACTTGCATATTCCCTCAGGCCCCCTCCCGCAGGCCTCCCCGTACCCTCCCTCCTTGCTCCTCCCCCTCTTCCTTCGCCTCATGTGTCATGCTGATCCTCCTCATCGTTCTCCTCCCTTGCCCCTCATGCCCCTCTCTTCTCCCCCTCCGCCTGATCGTCATCGCGAAACTGGCGACGGTTGCGCAGTTGGCATCACCCACTACAGCAAGGTACTTCGAGCAGGTAAATAAATGGAAGGTGAGATGGGGAGGCTAGGTGGAGGCAGACGGAAGGTACAGAGAGACAGGTGTGAAACATCATGCGAGGTATGCGAAACGCAGGAGGAAGGCTGGATGGGGAGGAGGGCGGGAAGACGAGACGAGACATGATCAGCATTGCTCCATTACATTTGAGACGAGCACTCAACACAGGAGGGGAGTAAACAAACAAGGGCGCCTGAACACCTGGACACTCGGCGCTCCTCCTCTTCCCTATGAGCATTTTTTCGACGCGGGTGTCCCTGTATGTGCATCTCAATGCCTGGCGCTTCCGTCTGTAAGTGTCCGACTTGCGGGGGGAATCTTGGCGTGGCGGCTCCCCAATGGGTTCCCGAATGCTACGCCTGCTTCATCGGGATGTTCTTGGGGCGCTGACAATTGGGGCCGAAGGGTGCCTAAACCAGCGATGCGTCCGACTCGCTGGGGACATCCTCTCGATCCGCTCTCAACACAATTCCAATCACAAAACGGTCGCCTCGCTCCAGACATCCCAACAATCTGGCCGCGAACGGGCTCGTGCAACACCCCCTGGCGGCTCCCAAATGGGGTGCGGAAGCCAGCGCCTCGCCCGAGACTCTTTCACGATCTCCTCTGATTGCACAGAAATCCAAACCACCAAGCACGCAAACCGACGGAAACATCCGCAAAACCTTGTCGCGAATTAGCAACCTTCATACGCTTCAGAGGCTCCTCCCTGGGTGACCAAATGCCACGCCCGACATATCCCGGTGACCACGGGGCTCTCATCAGATGGCGGCCCCACCTTGGGGTTTCCCCAATGCCACGCCTGCTGTGTTATGATTATCATTGGGCTCTTAATAGAGGTGAGATTGATCAACCGAACACGCAAACCGCCTGAACAATGCCCAACACCCGGCCGCGAACGGGCCCGTACAACACCACCTCACGGCTCCTCCTTGTGTGGCCCAATGCCACGCCTGCTAGATCTCGATGGTCGCTGGGCTCTCAGCAGCCATGAATCTGACCACCCAAACACGCACACCGACTGCGATATGCCCACACATCTGGCCGCGAACGGGCAAGTGTCATACCTCCTGGATGCTCCTGCTTTGGCTGTCCAAATGCCACGCATGACATGTCGCGGTGATCATTCGGCTCTCAACAGGGGTGGGTTCTGAAGCATCCCCAGAGTCTGGCCGCGAATGGGCAAGTGTCACACCGTGCCATACCCCCTGGTGGCTCCTTCTTGGATGGCCAAGTGCAACACCCGCTTTTTCGTTGTGGCAATTGGGGCTCTCAGCAGAGATGAGTCTGCTCAACCAAGTACGCAAACCGCCTGAAACACGACCACAATCTGGCCGCGAACGGGCAAGTGTCGTACCCCCTGGCGGCTCCCCCTCAGGGTGATGAAACCAGCGCGTCACCCGAAACATCCTCACACGTTGAGTCTGAGGCAAGCCTGAGTGTGAGTGGCCTGTGTGAGTGAGTTTGAGTGTGAACTAGTCTGAGTGCGAGTGAGCCTGAGTGTGTACGAGTCTGAGTGTGAGAGGTGAGTCTGAGTGTGAGTGCATCTGAGTCTGAGTGTATCTGAGTATGAGTGCGCCTGAGTGTGAGCCTGAATGCGAGTGAGGCTGAGTGTTAGTCTGAGTGTGAGTGATCCTGATTGTGAGCAAGTCTGAGCGTGAATGAGTCTGGGTGTGAGTAGGGAGGAAGCGGGAGGAGGGGAGGGGAGCGGGTGAGGCTGAGGCGTCCCGGTAATCGCAATAACCCCATAGTTAGGACACTGAAGAACTGCATAACACAAACTTTGGGAACTCCGCGCGGATTTCTTGGATCGGTGTTGGAAGCCCCTCCCTGGTGCGCGGAGCGCGCCAGGGGCGGCGCTGGAGGCGCTGCCAGGGGGGCCCAGCGCCGATTCAAGAAATCCGCGCGGACCTGCGACATTGTATGCTCATGCCGATTTTATGTTTCGATCTTCCCCCCATTCCCCTCCTTCGAACGCAGACGGCGGCGCCTCGAGCAGAAACGACATGGCCCAGCCCTCCCACTCCTGAGGGGGAGGATGGGCGAGAGCACACCGCGCATCGCGGTGCATCTCACGGCACCACGCACCGCTCGTCGTCGTCGTCGTCGTCGTCGTCGTTGCCGCCACCGCCGTGCGTCTCTCTTCGCCAGGCGTTAGTCATCCTCGTCGCCGTCGCCAGCGCCGTCGTCGTCCGTCGCCAGCGGCGTCGCCGCCGTCCTGCATAGCGTCGTCATCGTCCGTGTTGCGTCGTCGTCGTCGTCGTCGTCGTCGTCGTCGTCGAACATGTCGTCCGTCCCTCGCCGTCGTCGTGCGTCGTCCTGCGTCTTGAGGCGTCTGCTTCGCTGCTCCATCCTGCCACTAATGCTGCTCCTCCTCGGGCTGCCGCGCGATCCCCATCCCTGCTTTCTTCGTTTATTCTATTCCTCCCACTTCTCTTTCCGGGGGCGGTTGAATTCACGGCGATAGCGCGCCATATGGGGGGGGCATGCAGTCATTGTGCTGCCTGAAGGAACGCTGAATCATGAACGACCTGGCCTTTCTGGCCACTGCGAGCCTCGGCCACGAGAAAGTTGGTCGGCATAAATGTAAGGACCGAGTCGAAAGCCAGACCCTCCTGACCCCACATGGGCGTTTTCGGCAACCCTGAACCCAAAAACGTTTTCATCTCCTGGGGTCGTGTTTTTTTACTTCTGCCGCCGTCCGCCGAGCTTCCGCCGGCTTCCGCCGGAGGAGGCGGCCTCGTTTTACTTCCGCCGACCTTCTGCCGCCCTTCCGCGGCGGAAGAGATGACAACGCCTTCGATCCTCGAAGGAAAGGCCCTTTTTGCGACGCCCCACATGGTCCTTATTTCAGCGTCATGACTGTGACGTAACGCCCCGTGGGCCCAGCGTCAGCAGGAGCGCTCGCGCGCATTGTGGGCATTGTGGGCATTGCGGCGACGGTGGCGACGCAGCCGAGGACCACGACTGCACGACAGGACGACTGGACGAAAACATTGACGACGCAGGCGACAGCGACATCGACGACGACGACGACGGCAACGCACACGACAACGACAATGGCTCGGCGATGATGACAAAAAGCGACGACGACGAATGACGACAATCACGACGACTGCACGACGGGGCGACTGGACGACGGCACAACGACGATGCATAGGCAGAAGACGATGACAAGTGGGCGACGACGACGACGATGACGACTAGGCGATGAATGGGGCGACGACTTTGCGACAAAGGTGACGAAGACGACGACGGCGACGACGACGACGGCGGCGGCGGCGACGACGAGGGCGGACGGCGACGGACGACGACGACGCAGACGACGACGGCTGTACGACTGGACGACTGCACGAAAAAGACGACGACAATGCAGACGATCACAACGACGACGGTAACGACTGGGCGACGCCAAGAGACGACAAGGATGGACGACGACGACGACGAGGACGACGACGACTGCACGACTGCACGACAATGCCAACGACGACAACGACGCAGACGTAGACGATGACGACAAGTGAGCGACGACGAAGATTGGACGACGAAGACGACGAGGTGACGAGTGGGATTGGGCGACGAACGGGGGACGACGACGCAGACAACGACAACGACAACGACGACGACAACGGTGACGACAACGGTGACTAGGCGACGACTACGGACGCCGGCGACAGTGGCCAGCGCCGACTGGGCGACGACGACGTCGACTGTGCGACTACGACGACGACGACTGGGTGACGACGACGCAGACGACTGGGCGACGACAACAACGCAGACGACGACGACTGGGCGACGACGACGATGACTGGGCGACGACGACGACGACGCAGACGACGACGACCGGGCGACGACGACGCAGACGACTGCGCGACGACGACGCAGACGTCTGGGCGACGACGACTACGCAGACGACTACGCAGACGACGACGACGACGACTGGGTGACGACGACGACGACGACGACGACGACTGGGCGACGACGACGACGCAGACGACGACGACGACCGAAGACGACGATGACGACGATGAGCTATGACATCTTCGACCTCCTCATCCGCTTCCTTCTTCTGTTTCTACTTGTCTTTTTCCTCTTGCTTCTTTCCCTCCTCTCCTCCGTGTTCGACTCCTCGTGATCTAGCCTGCTGCATGTGAGCGCCCAGCGTGTCTGCGGGCACCCGAGTACAAGCAGTAATTCTGTGGGCGCCACCGTAGCCCGCGATCCGTACCTGTGAGCACCAATGCGCATGCGAACGCCTCACTATTATCGCTTGCGACTGCACCTGGCCGAGAGGCTTTGGTGTATAGCGCGCGCGCTGCGGCAATGCTAAAAGCGCACTGTGTGGGTGCGGGCTGGGAGGGCAGAGCTGGAGGCCCTCTGTGCTCTGCGGGGGGTGGCTGGTGGGGGGCGTTACGTTACAGGGGGAGCGGGGGGGACAGAACGCGCCTTAATCGTCCTCCTCTGCTTCCCCGCGTTCCACCACCGCTTTTCCCTCGCATGGGTGAAGTTCCCCGCGTTTTATTATCGCTCCTCCCTCGCATGGGCGAAGCGAGCAGAGGGAAGAGGGGGGACGGAGGGGAAAGTGGGGGAGACGGGCTGGGTGAACCCACTCCTGCTCCTCCCGAACAGAAGAATGATTGCGGGGGGGGAGGGTAAAGGAGGGAGGGCAAGGGACAGTCTGCTTAGGCATTGAAGGGAGGAGGAGGATGGGGGGGGAATCCCCTGCTGAAGGTTTTCCCGATAGCATGTCAAATGGACGTAGCCCTGAGATCCGACGACGCGAAAAAATGCAGCATGGGAAAATCTCCAGCGGAGCCCTAGACCCCAACTTTCTACTGCATGTCTTGGGCCGGATCGATCTGTGAGGGTGTGAGCACCCGAAACAAGGCGAAAACGCCAGATGCACCAGAAATCCGACGTCCTTTTTTGTTTGTTTGTTTTTTGTTTGTAAATAGCGAAGCAAACATAATTTTCTTTCACAGCATTCACACCCACGGGCCTTCTTTTCGTGACGAGAAAAGGTGGAGTTGAAAATATTGCAACGCCTGGATCTCAGAGAAAATCAAGAAGCGCTTGCGCTGGGCGCACACGCTCCTTATCGAGAGCCTTGTTGATGTTGATCCTCCGGGCCGTGTGGCTGACGTCGCGGCCCCCCTCTTTCTCCTCGGGAGCCAGGAGGCATATGGACTCGGCCCACTTCGCATACTTCCACCGCGCCAGCTGCTCCACCTTGGCGGAACACACAAGACTTAGGAAACCAACTCCTGGGAGGTCTTCGTAAGAACCATTGAAAACTAAGAAGGCATACTAAGCCACCATTAAGCCGTAACAGCCCGGATTAAGCCCCGCATTTAGCCCGATGGAGCCAGACAAGGCGGGGCCGTGCCAGATTAGGCTTCTTTTCGGCGACGGATATACCAGTACCGATGCTGAATCAAACCTGCCAAGAATTGCATCTTAATAGACGGGAGACGGGCGGAGGTCGGCCTTTCAAGAAGGCGTCGAGCTTCTCATATAGGAGAAGGTAGCCCTGGAACCTCTTCGTAAAGCACATCTGTCTGAGGTACGTGCGGGTTTCTCGGATCGGCGTTGGATCCCCTCTCCCCTCCCTGGCGCGCGAAACGCGCAAGGGTCGTCGCTGAAGGCGCCGCCAGGAAGTGCAACGCCGATCCAAGAAATCCGCGCGGACCTTCGAACGCTTACGTTCATGCACTTTTTGCTTGTTGGAGGCTTAAGCAGACCCCCGACGCTCTTACGAGGCAGAGCCCCTCGCCCCACCCCCCCTTTCTGCGCACCGGTGGCGGACCGTCTGAACGCCCAGAGAACTCAGGAGCGATGCCTTCCTCTTGCCGATGCCCTTGAAGCAAGTGAGGGGGGCCTTAAGCAGGTCGTGCAACGGGGTCTCCTCGTACTCGCGCACCATGCACGTGCCGAGGTTGAACGTCGACCGGCTCAATCTCTGCCTGATTCCGCGAAACTCTGTGACCGGCATCAGGTGGTGATGTGCGTTGTGGAGGTGATACCCGACGATGTACTCAAGAAAGGCACCGTGGGACACGACGACTATTCTCTTCTCCTCGCGCTTTTCCAAAAAATCCAGAAAAGCAATCACGCGCTCTTCCTCCGGCGGTCTGTCGTCCTTCCACCATTCGTCGTCGAGCTCCGCAACTCCGTTCCAGGAGGCCATCCACGGCAGCTCCTCCACCACCTCGCTCTTTTTTCTGCCCTCGTCGCACGTCGCGCCACTGAGCTTCTCGGAGCACATCGGGGTAACCATCCAGTTAAGGTCGCCCCTGCTGCCGCTGATGAGGTCCGCTGGGCCCGACCTGCTGGGGTGACAAGGCGCGTGAGATGCTTCGCTATTCCTCCTGATGTTCCCCCTTTCCAGGATGCCGAAATCTATCTGGGAGGCGGTCACGGGTTCTGCAACTCGCCATCCTCCTTCTCCTCCTCCTTCGGATCTGCCGCCCTTACCCGAATGCTGCTCCCCCATCCCCATCCCCGTCCTCCTCATCCTCATGGTCACCTCGTCCTACTCAACTCCTCATCCCAATCTCATCCCAATCTCATCCCAGTCCTCATCCCAATCCTCCTCCTCCTCCTCCTCCTCCTCCTCACCCTGGTCTTCTCCCCATCTCCTGCTCATCCTATTCACCGCTCTCCTTCTCCTCCTCCTCCTCCTCTTCCCCTCCTCCTCCTCCTCCCTCTCCATTCCCTTGTCCATATCTCTCCTCATCCCCACACTTCAACTCCCCGTACTCATCCTCCTCCGCCTCCTCTTCCTCCTCATCCCCCGCCCACTCCCCACCCTCATCCTACTTCCACTCCGTCTACTCATGATCCTTCCGCTGTCCCCTCCTGCCCGAACTCCTGCCAGCGTCGGGTTCTGCGCCGCCTGGGCAGGGACGGGCTCAGAGTGGCGCTGGTGTGCCAATGGCCGCTTCACCTACACGGTGTCTGTCGGCTGCGGCGTCAGCCAGCTCCCCTGCCGGAAAAGCAGAGCCTGTCCACGTCTCCTTCCTACGCCCCTCTCTTTCGTCGCGGCTGGGGCTACGGTGGGACATATTTTCTGTAGGGCGCACCTTCGGCACTCAGGCTCTGCGGCAGCCCGTCCCAGGGCATGCGCGGGGCCACTCTTGCAAGTGGTGCTCCACTTTCTGGACGTGCCGCACCTGCTATGTCCGGCGCCAACACCAGGTCCCGCCTCAGCAGGCAGCCTGCCCTGGATCCAGCGCAGTCTTCAGTACCATCGCCGAGGACCACCAAGAGCACAGAGTGTACACAACCAGTTATGATGGGGATTCCCTCATATTTGCTAGCTGGGGGTTTGGTGTCATCTCCCAAGTGCAGCGGGCGATTAACCTCCTATAGAGCTGCCCACGATTCTTGTACGTTACCTCTTTCTAAGCAGAACTGGACACGTGTGTTAAGAAACACCCTGATCTTCCAAACGGTAGGCTATGGTCCGAGACGAACTTATTCATATTGTCTCCACCTCTGCGGTAGAGGCAGACACAGCGTGACACGCGACGTTTCGGCTGCGTGTTCTCTCACACTGCTGAGCGTGGTGATGATTTTTGACCATTACACAGGGCCCCAAGAGACACCACGGATCAACAAAATGGCTGGTATGTTTTCAACCAGTTTGGGAGCTGAAGCAAGCGCTTCTTCAAGCAGGCCCCATACCATACGCTAACTTAGCCTTTCGTGGCGACGCACTGGTCCCCATTTCCCCCCCTCATCCGCTCACTTAACCTCCTCATCATCCTCATCATCTTCCTCATCCTCCTCATAATCACCACCACCGTCAACATCATCATCGACATCAGCATCAATCTCCCCATCACCATCCTCATCATCCCATGTCATCCATTTATCACCCTCGTCACCAGCATAATCCTCGTCCATACCAGCATCATCATCACCGTCATCCACATCGTCATCAGGTCCATCCTTCACCTCCTCATTATCCTCACCATTGCCGTCACCACCACCATCACCATCATCGTCACCATCATCACCATCACTAGCAGCATCACCATCATCAGTATCATCATCATAATAACCATGCTCAGCATCATCGACATTATCGTCATCACCACGACCACCACCACCACCATCAACATCGTCATTATCATACTGCTCGTCCTCGTGCTCAGCAACATCATCGCCATCATGATAATGACCCACATCATCACAATCTTCCTCATTATGATCTCCATCCCCTTCCTTGTTTTCTTGCGGGAGAAGGAGTCTTATTTCTTATTTTTAATGGTATTGTGTTCGTGGTTAGCATCACTGCTATTATTGTCGTCGTCGTCGCCATCATCAACAGCATCAACATCAACATCATAGCCATCGTCCTCAACGTCATCATCATCATCATTATCATCATGAGCACCGATACCACCCCTATCATCCTCTTCGGGCTCCTCCTCCTCTTTCTCCTTACCGTCCTCTCCTTCCACCTCCTTCTTCTCCTCCTCCTCTTCCTCCTCCTCCTCCTCCTCTTTCTCTCCTCTTGCTCCTCCTCGTCTAGTTCTTCATTATCCTCATCATCCTCATCAGCTTTCTCTTTTTCCTTCTCGTTGCCACCTCGTGGTCTTCCACCACCTCCTCCTCCTCCTCGTCCGCTTCATTCTCATCATCGTCGCCACCATCATCAACATCAACACCGTCACTATCAGCATCACCATCAACATTATTATCGACATCCTCTTCAACATCAACACCATCCTCAACATCATCCTCATCATCATCGCCGTAATCAGAAACACCACCTCGCAATTGTCATCACCATCCGCGTACTCAAAAACATGACATTTTTCGTCATCATCATATGCATCAGCGGCATCGCCATGTTCGAAAAGCATCGTGATTATCTGCATTCGTCGAAACATCCCACTCACCATCATCATCATAATCACCATCATTATCATCATCAGTGTCGTCACCCCCATGCTGCCCATCATCATATCGTTAACATCATCGCCATCATCCTCAATATCGTCATCGTCATCATCACCATCATAAACATAATCCTAACCATCCTCATCATCATCCTCATCAGCGCCCTCACTTTCATCCTGAGTGTCATCACCACCATCATCGTCGAATCAATTTCATCCTTGTTCTCATGTCCGACGTTCGTTTTCCAAAGAGCCCCGCGTGTGAAGTTTGCAACTGGGAAGCTGGCCAAAGCGCGGCCAGGGGCGTCGGGGCGCAGTGGCGCTGGTTCTGCCGCGCGGCCCTCACAGAACCCCAAAAACAAAGAGCTTTCGACCTGTCCAGATGCTGCTCGCAAGGGGTGGGTGGGTGGGGTGGGGGGTGGGGTGGGCGAGAAAGCTGCAGAACACTTCAGTCTACAATCATAGCCGCTGTGCTCACATGATCTCCGACATTCGTTTTCCAAAGCGCTGTATGTGTGACATTTGCAAGGAAAGGCTGGCCAAAAGGCGGCCAGGGGCGTCGGGGCGCAGCGGCGCTCTCTGCCGCGCGGCCCCACAGAGCCAAGGGCAAGGAAACTACAGAACACTTCAGTTTATAATCACAGCCGCTGTGCTCACATGATCTCCGGCGCTCGTTTTCCGAAGCGCCGCATGTGTGACATTTGCAAGGAAAGGCTGGCCAAAAGGCGGCCAGGGGCGTCGGGGCGCAGCGGCGCTGTCTCTGCCGCGCGGCCCCACAGAGCCCCGAAGGCAGGGAACTTTCAACCTGCTCCAACCTTACAATCGTTACCATGTGTTTGGAATGCGTCTTGCCCCCCCGGGTGTGTTGGTGACGCAGTCGCCCAACACCCTATGCAGCTGGAGCGAGTTGGGCAAGCTGTTGGAGACGTTGTCGGCTGTCAGACGACGTGCGGGCGAAGGGCAGGGCGCGCGTTCCCGTCTGGAGATGGCGCATGGATCTCTCCCAGCGCCCACGGTGTTTCAGCCGTCGCAGGTTCTGGAATGAGCGGAAGTGATGGATGGCCCCGCCTCCTCGCGGCGACGCAGGGGTGTAGGGCGAGTCGCTGATGCCGACGAGGCCCTTGAGGTAGATGAACCTATGGGTCAGTCCGCGCAGATGCCCTGGGCGCGACGCTGCCGTCGGCGAGTGGGGGGGGGCCAAAGATGCGCGGTATCAAGTTCAGCAGCGCAGGATCGTCGATCAGGACGCGCTGGAACTTTGGCCCTCGGTCCGATGCCTTGGCAGAGGGCAGCCCGAGTACGCCTGTGTTGATGTCGCCTCCCAGGTGACCTGGCAAGACGAAGTGATGCCTGAAGGCATTTGCGACCTCGCTGGGCCGTAGCAGCGAATGCAAGGCGAAGAGCAAACGCGCTGCTGTCACAGCCAGCGACGGCCAGGGCACGACGGCCAGGTCAGGGGCATGGGCAGCGACGGCCAGGGCTAGGAACACCTCGACAGGCATGGGTGTGCGCATCTCGACCGGCTCGAAATTGCGCCAGCGTGCGTCCGCGACCCAGACAGGGCGCAGCTGACCGCGGGTCTGGCTGGGGCCAGCGAAACTGGATGCCAACAAGGGTCTCGGATCCCGAAGAATATGGCACCTTCATGTCGTAGACGCACTGCGCGTAGGCGTCGACTGGGGGGGTCGGCGCTATCGCCCCTCCCCTCCGCTCTGCTAGGGGGGGGGTCAGCGCTTTTGCTCCCACCTCCACTCTGCAGGGGGGGGGGTGTCGGCGCTTTCGCCCCTCCCCTCTGCTCTGCCAGGGGGGGGGTCAGCGCTTTCGCCCCCGCCTCCGCTCTGCTGGGGGGGGGGTCGGCGCTTTCGCCCTCCCCTCCGCTCTGAAGGGGGGAGGGGGTCGTTAGTCGTCCGTCGTCGTCGTCGTCGTCGTCGTCGTCGTCGTCGTCGTCGTCGTCGTCGTCGTCATCGCCGCCGTCGTCGTCCTCAACCTCCTCCATGTCGTCGTCGTCGTCGTCGACGCCCATGTCCACTGGCATCTGGAGCGCCCTGGATCGGCGGCACTGGCCGGAAGCCACGACAATATCCCTGGGCGCATCAACAGCACGGGAGCGGCAGCACAGGTCGAGCTGCTCGGACACCGCGTCGCACCGCTCGTTGGAATACTCTGCCGCCACCTCTGTCAGACGCCGCCAGACGCCGTCTTCGCAGTGGATGCCGGCCTCCAGGACGAAGTGTTGATGTCTGCAGTCGCATCGCCTTGCCAGCAGGTGCAGGAACGCCCGCCGCCCCTTTCAGGTGGTGGTCTTGCGCCGTCGCCTGCCCCGCATGTTCCAATCCATGACGCGCTCGTGGGGCGCTCTGGGGGCCTCCTGGAGCTTTGAAGGTGCCCGCGGAGGAGACTGTTGAGCCTGCTCCCGTGCCCGCAGGGCGCCTGCGCGGTCGAGGAGATTCGCAGGATCCAGCCCAGCCTTCGCGCTTGTTGCCTGGGATCTCCACTCGACGCTGCCGCGGCCGCTGGCGAGTCCGATAAGACCGCGAGCACAAGTTCGTGAATCGCGGGAGGGTCCCGCAAGGGGGCCCCGGAGCGCCCGCCATCGGCCTCACCCTCGTGAGAAGCTCGATTTCCTGGGCGAGCATGTCGGGATCGGTGAAGTCCTCGAGAGGGCCATGCTGCGCGTCGCGGCTGATGGCGATCCATCCGCAGCGCTCATGGCTGCGCAGAGAGGGGTTCCACCACCTCGGGAGGGCGCGGTCTGGCCTTGCTCATCTCCGCATCTCTTGTTGGGCCATCTGCAGGATGGTGGGCGCTCCGCGCTGGAAATGACAGGGGGTCGCCCTGCGAACAACAAAAACGGGGGAGCCAAGGCGAAGATACTGTCAATGATCCTGCTGGATGATCGCCCTTGGACGGAAGCGCGATGTACAACCTGTTGGTCGATGAGCCCCGGGGTTCGTTTACCGCGCAGGTTTGGGTCCTTGGCCGCTCGCCTCACCAGGGATCTGAAGGCGACGGCCCATTGTGCATTGATATGTCGTCGCCCCGAGAACCTGTGGCACAGCGGGGTGGTAAACTGTTTGGGCCCTGCCCAGGAGCGAATCAGAGAATCATCCCGGACCCCGCCCTCCAGGACCTGAAAGGGCTCGTCGGGGTCTGGGGGCCCGGAAAGTTTGAGCTCCGCCGCGTCTGCCCGTGGAGGGGCCCGCGCCAAAAGCCAGACCGCCTCCTCCGCGTGGAGCGGGGCCGGCGCAGCGCCGCCGACGAGGAGGGTGGCGCCCGAAGCGAGAACGTGCCCCGCCGCCGTGGAATCGAACGAGCTCGTGAACGTGGGTGCAGGAGGACCAGCCCAATCAGCTCGTTGATCGCCGCATTCGGCAGCCAGCGCCGCGCCGTGGGGTCCACGCTGGCCGCGTGCAGCCGCGCGTAGGGCCTGTAGACAGTACGCATGGCGGCCTGGCGAAATCTCGGACGGTGCATCCAGTGTCCGACCAGCCTCCTCATGAGAGCGACCGACGCGGCACCGGCGACGGTGATGTACGCGGTGATCACTCCGAGCTGCTGGACCGTCAATCTCCCTGCCTTCGTCGAGTCGTGCCGAAGAGATATCCCCCCCCAGACGACCCCGTTGGGCTGGTCCAGGGTTGCCTTTCCCTCCTTTCTCTTGATGCCCGCGCGGTCGTGTGCCTGGTGCCCTTGCCAGAAGCGCTGAGGTGGGGCCCGTTGTATTCGGTCTGAAGCGTCAGAACCATCGGGGAGGCCAAAGACCGCGCGGTCGTCCGAGTGGACACCCTCCGCGACTCGATCTGAGCGGGGGGCGGGGCAATCGGTGAGCCGCCCCCGTTGCGAGGACATTCTGCGAATCGCAGGCAGTGCTGGTGCGCGATCTGGGCCGCAGTCGAAGCCCCCTGGCCCTCCGCGGCGGGAACTGCCGAGGCCGGAGCGATCCTGTCGCGGCCGCGCCAGCGGAGGCAATCCTCCTCGTAGGAGACGCTCTGCTCTGGCAGCTCGCTGGCCCCGAGGTCAAAGGCAAGGGTGGTCTTCCTGGCCTCGGCGTCCGGCCACTGCGGGATGCAGAAGAAAGAAATCCTTGGCGTCGTCCGTGGAGGTCGACTAGCGCCCGCCCTTCGGAAGGGGCAGCTTCGCGAACTGCTAGTCATGGGGCAGGGTGTCGAGACGCGCGAGGTAGGCGCGTCGACTACTGGGGAGCTCTGCGGCAAATTCATACTCGCGGAGGATGCCCCTTCATAAAGTTACCGAGTGCATTGCGGCGGCGCCTGTCAACGGTCAGCATCAGCCTGCGGTCGCACTTCTTCTCCGAGCTGAGGGGCCTGGCGCGGGCGAGGTGGCCTGCTCGCAATTAGAGGCTCTCGGGGCGCGCGAGCAGAAAAACGCCGAGCATCCTGCGCGCGCGCTGCTGCTGCGGCCCAGTGGTCCACGCGCATGCGCGTGGGAGGCAGCTGACTGGGAAAGCGACTGGGCTCGAGGTCAAAGACGCGAGGCGTGCGGAAGATGATGCCGTGCTCGTGCGGCGCCGCTGGCCCCTGGGTCAAGATGGCAGCGCCGCTGGACGGGGCAGGGTGCTGAAGCTGCATGCGGTGAGGGTTGGGGGCTCCACGCAATGTGCGCTGCCTCCCAAATGCAAATCGTCCATGATCCTTGTCGCGGCCCGACTGATTCCGGCGATGCCGCCAGTCAGGAGTGGCGTTGGCTCCTCGACGCGGCAACAGCCGTGATGCTTGTCGCCAGGCTGGCGCGCCAGCTGCCACTGTCTCTCGGTCAAGGGCGCGGCGGGGCGGGGTGCCGTCGACCCGCCCGCGGGGCGCCGAAGCGACGGCCGAAGCAGATGGGCGGCGGGCGCGCTGGCCTGGCGCCGCCAAAGTCTCCCCCGAAGCCACCGGGCACATCTTGGCGGAAACGTGGCGCAGCTCCACTCTCGCGCCACTCGTAGGGGAGCCCGCAGGGCACGAGCAGCTCATGACAAGGCTGGGGGGCACGATGCCCCGTCGGGGTGACTTTGGGCCCCCGCGCCTCGAGGGAAGGCCAGAACGAGGTCGCCATTCCAGTTGCAGTAAAAACGCAGATCACCGAATCGACGGTGGCCTGCGAAGTTGGAACTGTAGATGGTGGCGATGAAGGTCCGACTCCAAAGCTGGCCCCCCTCGGCGTTTCCGTGAGCTGTCGGGCCCGTCTGGGGGCGGTCGCTCGCCTCCCCCGCCGCCGCCGCCGCCGTCCTGCTCCTTTTTTGTGTGTGTGTGTGTGTGTGTGTGTGTGTGTGTGTGTGTGTGTGTGTGTGTGTGTGTGTGTGTGTGTGTGTGTGTGTGTGTGTGTGTGTGTGTGTGTGTGTGTGTGTGTGTGTGTGTGTGTGTGTGTGTGTGTGTGTGTGTGTGTGTGTGTGTGTGTGTGTGTTTGTGTGTTTTTTTAGATTTACTACAAAAGCCTCGTCCAATGCGTAGCCCTTGCTGGCGCGGTTCTTAGCTGCGTCTGTCTCGTGCAAATGAGCGACCGAGGCTGCGAACTATGCGGGTGCGCGAAGCCTCTTGCTGCCTGGCCCGCTCTGGGCCAAAGGTCTGGGAGCTCCGTGGTCGGCCGGGCCAGCCGCCGAGGGCCGCTCGCATTCTCTGTCTGCTGCGTGGCCTTCAGACGCTGGCCGGCCCGGGCGCCGAGGTCGTGCCGCCGCGACGTGCGCAGCGCGTGAAGAGACGCAAGCATCTCCCAGAAGCGCTCGTTGTCCTCGAGGCGCCCGAATCTGATTCTCTGCCTGCCGCGGGGCGTCGCGTTCCACGGTGTGCCCGTGGTGCTGCAGCCTGGCTCAGCGAGGGCCGCGGTCTCGACGTGGGCAGACCGCTCTTGCGGTTCGCGCTCGATGGCACCGTTGAGCAATGGGGGTCTGGCTGCCCCCCTGGTGCCGTTGATCCTGGGCGCGAGGCCCGCCTCTCTGGAGCTCGAGGCTGCGTCCCCGAAGAGGAGGTCGTCCAGGGTGAGCTCGTCCTCCTTCGCCTGTTTGGGGCCGCCGACCTTCTCCAGCGCCTGCGGCTTCGCGAGCTGGGTGGCCTTGTCCGCGGCGCGGCCGCCCGATTCGACGAGGGCATAGAGGTCGAGGTCGGCCCTCCCCCCTGGGGCCGCGCGGCTGACCTGCTCGCTCGGAGGGGCCCGTCGTCCCGCTGGAGCAGCTCGCGAGCCGTCGCTGGGGCTTTCTCTGCCGCCCTGGGCGAACTCTGGAAAGGGGGGTCGGCTCGGGGCAAAGGGGGCAGGCGCCGGCACGCTCAAGGAGGGCCCCGACTGGAAGAGTGACCCTGGGATGTCTGGGGGGGCCTCCGCAGCAGCGAGGCCGCGGGCCTCCGTGCTTCCCTTCTCGGCCTGCTCGATGCGGCTCGAAAAGACGCTCAGTTGGCCGCCGATGGCTTGCAGCAGCTCGTGCTTGAAACTCTCGAGCGCGCTCTGCAGGTCGTCGTGCGACGCGGTGGCGCGGCGGGGGGTTGCGGCTTCCATGGCGCTGCTCGCCGTGGGCCCCCGCCTCGCCGCGCGCGCGGCCAGCGGCGGCGCCGCTCGTTGAGGGGGGCGCCAGGCGGGCGAGGCCACGGGTCTCCAAGGCCCGCCGGGGGCTCCTCTCCTTCCGCGTCCTGGCTGCCCGCCGCGTAAGCGCCGCGCGGCCGACCTGCCCACTCCTGCGCGGGCTGCGCCGACCTCGTCGTGTCCCATGCCCACGCCGCCGTGCTCGTCGTCGGTGGGGTACCTCTCCCCGTCGATCGATCTGCCCGTCGACGGAGAGCTGGAAGCCGATGCGCCTTGGATTGTCCTGGGGCGCGAGGTCGGGGGCGTGATGGGTCGGCGCAGGACTCCGATGTTCCAATCGTCGGGATGCGGGGCGAGATTCCGGCTGGGCGGCCTGCCGGCTGAGTGGAGGAACTCGATTGCCTCTTCCTTCGCGCAGCTCTCGGTGGGTCTCGCCATGAACGCGGGCGATAATATCGCGCGGGCCACGTCTGCTGGCATGTCTTCGCCAAGGGCCGACCGCGCCGTCGCCGACGCATAGTGTCTACGGAGGCAATCGAGCCAGTGTCGTGCAGGAAGAAGACGGCGGGCACCGCGATGAGAAGCTCCTCCAGCTCGAGGTCGCGGAGGTCGTCCTCGGTCAGGGTGTCGACGGCGACGAGCCCATCGAACCTCGCGAACTTGGCGCCGACGACGCGGGCCTCGCACCGCGCTGCCGTGCCGGCGGCGCGGGCCACAGCGATAGGCAGCTCGAGCAGCCGCGAGCGAAGTAGGAGGTCACCCGTCCGCTGCAACGCATCAACTGGCAGCGTCGCCATTGCGCCTTGGTCCAATCGAAAACCTTGACGATATCTGAATAATCCCGCTGCTCGTCGAAGAACCGGTCGATTGCTTCGCCCAACGACGGGAGCCGACGTAGGCGATCCCGCCCCTAGTGAATTTGCCGTTTCCGAATCTGGCGACGATCTCCTGCCACGCCACCGCGCTTCCGCTGTGCACCCCGGGCCGGCCCAGATTGTGCAGCAGTGACTGCCAATGGCAGGGGCGGCCCAGAGCACAGGTTCGGCAGCTGCCGCCCTTTTGGGTGGCCCGCGTTGGGTGCTGTGTGGGATGACGACCCAGGAGACCCCCTCTGGGTCCTTTGCCCTGTCTGGCGCGGCCTCCTCGCCGCTGGAAGTGGGCCTTGAATAAGCCTCGAAGCCGAAGGCAAGCTCGTGGACCGCCCGTGTTCTGGCCACGAGCCCTCCACGCATCAACTGCCGGCGCGCCTGGCGCGTACTGCTGGGCGGGCTCGGTCCGAGAGAGCTGCAAATCACTTCCTTCTACTATCAAAACTGCTGTGCTCAAATCATCATCATCATCATCATCATCATCATCATCATCATCATCATCATCATCATCATCATCATCATCATCATCATCATCATCATCATCATCATCAGCATCAGCATCAGCATCAGCATCAGCATCATCGTCATCATCGTCATCACCGTCATCATCATCACCAAAACTACCACCACAGCTACCAAAACCACAACCATCGTGATCATCATCATCATCACCATCACCATCACCATCATCACCATCGTCCTGCGACTCTTCCTCCTTGTTTTCCCTCCTCTTCCTCCTCCTCCTCCTCCTTCTCCTCTTTCTCCTCCTTTTCCCCTGTCCCCTTCTCCTCCTGGCCCCATCGCATCCTCTTCCCTCCCCTCCTCTTCAGCGACTTTTCCTCCTCATCCCTCTCCCCCCTCCTCCCCCGTTCCCTCTCCCCATCCCCCTCCTCCCCGCCCTCGCCCACTCCCACTTCCTGGGGCCCGTTCTTTGGCGCAGGCCTCTGGGATAGCCCGTCTGCAGCGCTCGGGTCATCGGCGACGACACCACCAGCTCCGCGCCCGCGAACAGCTTCCCACCCCACTCCTGGGGACTAACTTCTTTTAATGGGGAAAGAGGGGGCCCAGACCCCCCCGCCTGGCGAAATGACCCAAGACACGGCGGGAAAGGCTACCCGATGTCGGCATCGGGTGGCCCTCCACGGGCCACGGAGCCGTCAACACAAACGGCCCCCGGGGATGCACTGAAAACCGTTCCTTGATCTGCGTGCTCCTCCGTTGACTGTGAGGTTAATTCAGTGTTCTCTAGGGCCGACCCACGCCCCATCGTAGCATGCGTCCTTGGAAATTGACCCCCTCTGAATTTGCTCTGCGGCACTCTTTCCATCCTCCTCCTCCAGGCGACTCCATGCCCAGGCTGCGACTAAGCCCCAAGACAATTCAGGAGGGCCCCGAGACGGCCTCGAGACGGCACATGGGCCCTGCAAGACGTGCCGAGAGGGCTCCAATAATATGCCCAAAAGACCATCGAGATGCAAACCACACGTTTCCCCGTTGGTCTTTGGACGGGGTTTCGCGTACTTGCCTTGTCGGGCATCCGCATGCACAATACGGCCTAAAAGTTCTCACGAACTTCAAGTGGAACTCTCTATGGGGCCACGAACCGTGTGAAGAGTGCGTGTGCAAAAGGTGTGCGAACGCATGCGACCCCCGTCCGCGGGGCCTCACGTGGAGCTCCTTGTGGGGCCACGACGCGTGTGAGGAGTGTACCGAACATTGCATGGAGAACATATGCGATAGCAGCCGCTGGGGCCCCAGGTGGAGTCCTGTACGGCCACGAAGCATGTGAGGGGTGCGCCGAAACGGTGTGGAGAAAACATGTGCAACTGCGGCCACTGGGGCCTCAGGTGGAGCTCCCTATGCCGCCACGAAGCGTGTGAGGGGTGCGCCGAAACGGAGTGGAGAAAGCATGCAACTGCGGCCACTGGGGCCTCAAGTGGAGTTACGTGTGGGGCCACGACGCATGAGGAATGTGCCGAAACCGACATGGAGAAGGCATCAGATAACAGCCACGTGGGCCTCAGGTGGAGCTCCCTATGGGGCCACGCAGCGTGTGAAGGGTGCATGTGCATAAGGCATGCGAGCGCAACCACTGGGGCCTCCCTGTGGGGCCCAAACCACGAACCGTTTGAGGGGTGCGTCGAACATTTGTGGAGAAGACATGCGAACGCAGCCACCGTGGCCTCAAGTGGAGCTTCCTAACGGGCCACGCAGCGTGTGAAGGGTGCGCCGAAATGGGCGCGGTGGCGGAGGGCCGATGATGATGATGATGATGATGATGATGATGATGATGATGATGATGATGATGATGATGATGATGATGATGATTGTGATGGTGCTGATGGTGATGATGGTGATGATGATAATGCTGATGATGGCGATTGTGATGTTGTCGAAGGTGACGGCGACGATGCCAAGCATGAGGGCGACGATGCCAATGATAAGTCGGATAGCTGTGCTGATGCTGATTGTGATGAGTATCATGATGCCGATGATGATGACGATGACGATGACGACGATGATGATAATGATGATTGTGATCAATATAATAATGATGATGATGATGATGATGATGATGATGATGATGATGATGATGATGATGATGATGATGGTGATGGTGGTGGTGCTGCTGCTGATGATGATGATGGTGATGATGGTGACGATGATCGAATCAGATTGCAAGAGTCGGGGGCCAGGCCCACCTACGGTGCTAGGTCTAAAATCACGCACGGGGCCCGCGGGCCCAAGGGCTGGGCGACGAGAGAAAGGCCCCCAAACCCCAACACGAAGGCAGCCGCGCAGGGCCGCCAATCAGACGGGCAGCCTACCCGCTACGTCACCTGCTGTCTGAGGCCAGCTGTGGGCATGGCAGGCATCTCACCACCATCGAGCAGGCGCACGGGCCAGGCGCGGACGAGCCCCAGACCCTAGAGTCGGGAGCCGCCGAGGGCCCCGCGGGCCACCAGCCAAGAATTTCGAGCCAAGCCCAGCCGCTCCCCTACTGCTGCTTGCAATTCTCCTCCTGCGCCGCCTGATGGTCTTCGGCGACGGCCCTCAAAGACGGGTACGCCTGTGCGGCCGTGCGGAAGTGCCCGTCGGTCGTCTCCTCGGGCCCCGCGTCGCGACCGGGGGCCGCCGCGGCGGCTGAGGGTCCGTCGGGGTCGCTACGAGCGCATTCGCAACGCTCGGGCGTTGGCGCCCCACCGGCGACGGCCAGCGGCGGGCGCACGGCTCTCTCTGTCGCGTCCTCGAGCCGCTTCACCGCGCGGCTCGGTGGAGGCCTCGCCGCCCTGCTCGGCCGCTGTCGCGGTGGCCGCGGCGGGGTGGGCCTGCCGACGCGCCGACGCACGCGGCCCCCCGACTCGGCGATCGCTTCCCGCAGGTCCGCCAGCAGCAGCGCCCGCACGCTCGGCATTCTGAAGAGCAGCCTCACTTCCTCCGTGACCACGGAGGGCGTCCTGAGGAGCAGCTTCACGACCAGCTCCACGAGCCGTAGCGGGCGCCTCCGCAAGGGGCACCACGGTCACGACGAGCTCCATGATGACGAGCTCCACGGCCAGGTCCACGGTGAGCTCCAGCTCCATGGCCGGCTCCAGCTCCATGACGAGCTCCGACGACGAGCTCCAGCTCCATGAAAAGGCAGCTCCGCGCTGAGCTCCGCAGCCAA
The DNA here is from genome assembly GCA_963575745.1 of Prorocentrum cordatum. Lineage (NCBI taxonomy): Eukaryota > Dinophyceae > Prorocentrales > Prorocentraceae > Prorocentrum > Prorocentrum cordatum. Next base: position 115,235 of record CAUYUJ010016644.1, read on the forward strand.
GTCCATGAGCAGATCGGGCTGCACGGCCAGGTCCACGACCATTTCCGTGGCCATGACGGGCGGCCCTGCGCAGAGCTCCGCGGCGAGGGCGTGCTGCAGGGCCTGATCCACGTCGAGCTCCACGGCCATAACAACGCCACGGTCAACACGAGCGCCTCCACGACGAGCTTCACGGCCAGGGCACCCGCGCCCGTGACGGGTGGCTCCGCGACGAGCTCCGCCTCGTCCCCAGTCGGCACCGAAGTGCTCGCCGCGAGAAGCATCTCCGCGGCAGTGTCGCCCAGGTCTGCGACGGGCTCCGCGGCCACGACGGCGGGCGGCTCCACGACCACGCCCTCCTCGACGTCGTCCGAACCGTCGCCGACGCGCACCGCCTTTCGCGCTCCGATCTGCTCGACGAGCGCGTCGGACACGACGGGCTGCGCCGAGGGCCGGAGCGGCACGCGCTCGCTCATCCCCAATGCGACCGACCCTGGGCAGCCCGGGAAGGTCGGCACAGGCGGCAGCACTGGCTGCCCGAGGCTGGCCGTGGCCGTCGCCTCGGCCACCGCGCGGGCGCCCAGGGCAGCAGCCGCTGCCTGCGCCCGCCGCTCCGCGTGCAGCACGGCCCCCTGCGCGTGGCAGCGCTGGGACTTGGCCGCGCACTTGCTCTCCCACTTCGCCACCGCGGCATCGGCGGCCCGCACTGCCCGCAGCCGCGCCGCGGAGCGCTCAGTGTAAGATCGCCCACGGCAGCCAGGATCGGCCGCCGCCCGAGTCGCACTCCGTCCCGTACGGAGCGCCAGTCCCAACGCGAAAGAAGGCCAGCGTGCCGCAACCCCCCTTCCAGCCAGAACCTGTGATGATGATGATGGTGATGGAAATAATACTGATGACGACGATGATGACGATGATGCGGACGATGACGATGCTGCTGACAGTGACAGTGACAGTGACGGTGACGGTGACGGTGACGGTGCCAGTGACGATGACGATGACTATGACGATGATGATGCCGATGATGATGCCGATGATGATGATGCTGATGATGATGATGCTGCTAATGATGACGATGACGACGGTGATGTCGATGAGGACGTGCAGAGGTCAGGAGCAGGGGTGGGAGGAGGGGGGAGCAGGAGTGAGGAGTGAAGAACACGGAGCGCTGTCTCTTCAAAATGACAGCCCAACACCACACAATTGTTAGGAAAAAGTGCGCGCACATTTTTTGGATCGGCACTATGTCTCCCTTCCTGGCGCGCTTCGCGCGCAAGGGCGGCGCTGGAGGCGCCGCCAAGGGGGTTCAGCGCCGGAAGAAATCCGCGCGGACACCCGAGAATTTATGCAGACGCCGTTTTTTTCGATCCTCCCCCTGTTCTCCTCCTTCGAACGCAGGCGGCGGCGCTTCGAGCGCCGCCAAGGGGGCCCGAGCGTCGATCAGACAAATCCGCGTGGCGCTCCGAACATCAATGTTGAGGTGGTATTTTCTTCAAGACTGGCGGCTTCCGACCGCTCAGCCGGCATGCAGACAAACAAGCAATCCCACGCGGAGGGGCACCTGAACTGACCGCGCGGGTGCAACGGGTGGTCACCAGGCGGTCGGTGTGGGGGGTGACACAACAAAATCTCGCTCAGTCGGGGCGTGGAGGAGGGTAGATTCTGCGGGCGAAGAGCATTATGAAGCATGCTCTTTCCGCCATCGGAGGCGCTTGTCCAACGGCTGCTGGGAAGTTTGTGCCCCTACGATGGCAGGCGGGGGGGTGGACCTTCTAGCTGCTATGGGGCTGGCACCCTCGATCGCGGAAACAATAATGTTGCGCTATCCGCCCGCTGATAAATGTTCTGGAGACCTTCCTGGAGCCACTCGCTCCACTCAGCTCACGCATCGATGCTGCGTCGAACGTCCGTGGACTTGAGTCGAATTTTGAGTCGAGCTAGAGTCGAACTAGAGTCGATCCGTTAGGTGGGTACCAAGGAGGACCTTAAAACTAATATCTACGCAAGTGGTCGGAGATGGTCGGGAGCAGAAGTCGGAGACATCAGGATGGGCACAGGAGCTGGAGAAGTAGAGATGGGAGCCGAAACGTCGGGGACGAAAGCCCGAGAGGCAAGAACGGATGCCAGAGTCGGGAACATAAACACCGAAGCTGGAGGGTCGAAAAGGATCCCTGAGCCGGAGAAATGAGGGTCGGAACTGGAGAGATGGGAGCTGGAGTCGGAGAGATGCAAGCGGGTGCTGGAGTCGGAAACATGGTGACCAAAGGCTCCGGGGAAGGAGCTTCCGGGGGCCAGTGGAGAAAGGACGGCGAGGGGGAGGGGGCATTGTAACGAGGAGGCTCGAGGGGAGGGTAGCTAAAGGGGACCACCCGGTTTGCGCGAGCCCTCGGGGCGAGCTCTCTCCAGGGAGGCCAAAGAGGGCTCCGAGACTTCTCAAGACGGCCTCGAAACAACCAAAAAGGCACCCAAGGCGCTCGAAGGGGGTTCCTCCAAGAGGTTATCAAGAGGCGGAAATCATGGATTTCCCATCAGCTGTTTCATGACTTTGACGTTCTGGCCTCCTCAAGCTTCTGAGAGCCCAGCACGGCCCAAGAGGCTGCCCAAACCGGACAATCCAAAACCAGACGAGACGAGCCGCTGCTGTGCGAGCCAGAACGCGGCCCTGCTGAAAGCGCAGCGGATCACTCGTGACGGTAATGAAAAGCGTCGAACGCAGGAAAGTAATATTGCACATGCGTAAATCAGAACTGTCTCTCAAAGAAATGATGTGCTCGCTCCCAATCCTACACCAGCCAAGGGCAGCCAATAAGTCTCCAAGAGGGCCCCCAGAGCGCCGAAGAGGGCCCCACAACCACCCGGAATGCCCCAAGAATGCCCAGGGAGTGGCCCGAAAAGGGACGGTCAAGGGGGCCAGAGCCCTCCCCCAAGATGGCCCCAAGCCCCCCAATAAGCGACCAAGATGCCCTTCAGAGGTCCCCGAGAGGCCCCGACGAGACCTCAAGAGGCCCGCACGGGGCCAACCCGAGGTCTCCAAGAGGCCCCGAAGGCACGCCGCAACAGACCCCGAGAAACCTCCTGAAGGCCTTCTCCGCATCCTGAAGGCCTCCTCCTCCTGCTCCTCCTCCTCCTCCTCCTCCTCCTCCTCCTCCTCCTCCTCCCTCCTCCTCCTCCTCCTCCCCCCCCTCCTCCTCCTCCTCCTCCTCCTCCTCCTCCTCCTCCTCCTCCTCCTCCCTCCTCCTCCTCCTCCTCCTCCCTCCTCCTCCTCCCTCCTCCTCGCCCTGCCCCCCACACGCCTTCTGAAGGCCTTCGTCGCAACATCCACACTTTTCGAGCTCCCGACGCCCACCCCGCGGCGAAGCGAGAGGAATGGAGCACGAGCACATGCTTGTGCGGCGGTATGCCCACAGCCCTCGGATGACGATGAGGATGTTCACTGGCCAAATTGATCAGACAGAAGGGCATCAGACGGATCATTCGAGGCCGGCGGATCAGCAGAAGGGCTCGGTGGCTTCTGGCAGGCTTCTCGAGCGGCCCCGCGGGAGATAACTTCTGGCGAGCGTCGGCCTTTCGTACTCGGCCACGCGTGTGTGGCCGCGCGGGGCAAGAGCAAAACCTGCACAGAAGTGCCCTATGACCAGGAGCCCCTGCAAGAAGAACCCCGCCCTTTTCGCCAAAGCCCCGCGCTCCGCCTGACGAATCCCTCGCTCTTGGCTCTCAAATGCAGCGTAACGTCGGAGAAGAAGGAGGAAAACTCGGGGGGCGACCGCGACACAGCACCAGCATGCACCGTCACAGGAGCGCGGCAAGTCTGGTGGAAATACTGATGTCCAAGGAACAAAAGCTGCATAAACATAACCTTGTGGAGGTCCGCGCTAACTTCTTGGGTCGGCGCTGGCTTCCCCCCACTGGCGCGCGGAGCGACGCGCCAGGGGCGGTGCCGGAAGCACCGTCAGGGAGGTCCAGCGCAGATCCAAGAAATCCGTGGGGGCTCCACAAATTCATGTTCATGCACGTGTTATAGGCCTCCCAGATGAGGTCGGAGCAGATGGGGTCGTAGGATCGCGCCGAATCGTCGATGCATCGTCGGTGCATTCGATGCATTGGCGACGTGGGCGTGGAGAAATCTGGGCTCCACATCGAGTCGCATCGCCGTCGCGGCGCAATCCTTTGCCCCCATCCACTCGGACCCCATCCTTCTAATGACAAGCCCGTCTCGGGGCTGTTGGGCGCTGCTTCCTGGGGGGAAGACACGCTGCCCCTTGCGTGCCCCTCCGGGGCCCCAGGGTGCCTCTTTGAGGCCCCTGAAGTGCACGAGGGGTGCACGACTCTCCCCCGCTGCGCCCCCCCATCGCACGTCTCTCCCCACCCATCTTACCAGATCCACGCAAGAGTGACCTTCGGTGCGCGGTTTTTTGGGGGGCCCTGGTGTGTGTGTGTGTGTGTGCGTGTGTTGAAACCCAGGCGCGCAACACGCTGCTATTGCATCGCGTTCGGCGATCGGGGGGACCCCCTTTGGGTCCGCACGAATAGGTCACTCCGGCGAACGGTCACTCTTACGTCTAGTCGATCTTGTCGCCCCTTCATTAGGGGAACGAGTAATGACACAAACGTAAAAGCTCGGAGGTCCGCGCGGATTTCTCGGATCGGCGCTGGAGCCCCCTGGCGGCGCCTCCGGCGCCGCCCCTGGCGCGCCAAAGGAGGGGTTCCAATGCCGATCCGAGAAATCCGCGCGAACCTCTGCAATTTCATGTTTGCACCATTGTTCGTTTCTCAATCCACTGCGCAACGCA
>CAUYUJ010016644.1:125000-170000 GCA_963575745.1 Prorocentrum cordatum
GCAGTCGCAGCTTCCCCTGCCGCCGTACCGAGCCGACCAGACTCTTCAACAGCCGCGGCCAGCGCCGTCAGCATTGGGGAGGGCTCACATTTGGCAGCGGGCTTTCATCGGAGACTCCGAAGGGCGTGGTCTGCAGAGAGCGTGAGTGAATTGCAACGCGCACCCTGGAGGGCGGGCGAGGACCTCGACAGAGTCCTTCGCCGCGCCCCGAGGAGGCCCGTCGAGGGCAACGTGATGCCCCCCCCCCCTGGCCTCAACGACGCAGATCGCAAACCAGACCCCGGCGTAATCACACCCTCTGTAGTCGCCGATTGAAGAGCGACCTGATACAGACAAGGGGGTCGGGCGAATGCCAGCCCGCGAGTGCACTGGCTGGCACCGGGGCCTCGCGCAAGGTCGGCGGCCCCGCCGATGGTCTTCTGGCACAGAGTAAGTTCAATCTCAAACTATGGCCAGCCCATCAGGCCTGAACCAAAATTGCTTCGGGGAGAAGGAATGATCAGAAGTGAAGAAAACGAGGACCAGGGGAGCCCATTTGCTCTCGGCCGAACTCCTTCGGGCAACTACGGGTGAACCCCATAGAACCATACCCCTGCAGGTTGCACTTCTGAAGCCCTGGTGGGGCTCAGAACGTGGATGACGCCTGCAAACTAGTAAACATCTACGGGGGTGCACGAAAATACCAGACATCCGACGAACTGACTTGTTTAATCCACGGCCACAAAAAGTCACGACACCTTCCCCAAGGACAGTTTTTCTGTCCCAGAACCGTCTACGACTAAACATCATGGGGCTTAAAGAAGCGGCACTGAAACAAGCAGTCGCTCGGATGTGTGTGTGTGTGTGTGTGTGTGTGGAGGTAGGCGCTACTTCCCACGACATCCAAAAAGGCTCCGCGCGTGGTCGCAGATCCTCGGTCAGGGGGTTGTCTGGCGTCCACAGGTTCTCGTCGTACACATTGTGCAGGGCCTGCGCATGCCGCACGAAGCAGATCCACCTGCCGTCGCCGTCGGCCCCGGTCGGCCACGTCTCCGGGGGAGGGTCCTTCGGGAGGGCGCCAATGTCCACTGAGGCCAGCGATCCTAAGCCTACGCTCGACCTGCTCTCTTCCGCCCCCCCCTCGCTCCTCGTCCTGCCCAGGAACGCCGAGACTCGACGTCGTGAACAAAAACGCAAAGTCATCAAAGTGCTTGCATCTGTCATACCCGTATGTTAGAACATGCATCCACAAATAAACATGTGCATATGTATGTATGCATGCATGCACGTATGCATGCCAATATGCCTGTCTATCTGTATGTCTGGTTGTTTGTCTGTATGTATGCATGTATGTATGTATGCATGCATGTATGTTTGTATGTGTGTGTATGTCTCTATGTATGTATGTGTATATGTCTGTCTGTCTGTCTGCCTGTCTGTCTGCCTGTATATATGTTTGTATGTTTGTCTGTCAGTCAGTCTGTCTGTCTGTCTGTCTGAATGTATTATGCATGTATGTAGGTATGTATGTATGTGTGTATGTATGTGTGTCTGTGTGTATGGTCGAAGGTTTGCCCCCCATTGCCCACCCCCCGCGCGATGGGAGAAACAGCTTTTCCCGGTAAAATCTGACTTGCCCCGGGAAGATCGGACATTCCCCGGTAAATCTTTGAGAAACTTTGAAAGCTTTTATCGTTCCTGAGGAGTTTCAGAGAGGCTTCTGAGGAGCTTCTGAAAAAGGCTTCTGAAAGGATTATGAGAAACTTCTGAGAAGCTTGTGAGAGGCTTCAGAGAAGCTTCTGAGAGGTTTCTGAGAAGCTTCGCAAAAGCTTCTGGGAGGCTTCCGAGAGGCTTCTGAAAAGCTTCTTGGAGGCTTCTGAGAGGCTTCCGAGAAGGTTATGAGAGGCTTCGGAGAGGCTTCTGAGAAGCTTCTCAGAAGCTTCTCAAAAGCTTTTCATAAGCTTCTGAGAAGCTCCCCCCCCCGTCGCGCCGCCGCACTGGGAAGTGTGCGCCGCACAGCCTGCTTGGGCCTGATGTGGCTCGCATATATGTGTATCAGCGAACCCACGAACACACACAAACACACCAACGCAAAAAAACATACAAAACACTCAAAAACACAAACACACATAAACACACACACACGCACACCGTGTGGGTGTGGAGTTCGGTGAGGCCAGCGTGCCTGAGGCAGTGGGCCCAGTAGACGCCGAGGGCGGCGAGCGAGTCGCTCGCGGAGTTGTCTCTGGCGGACCGCCTGCCAGGTGAGGGTCCAGCTGTGGTGCTGCGCGGTGAGGAGCGCGAGTTCCATCTGCGCCTGCAGATGAACGCGACAGTACTGTCCCGTGCCAGCGCCGTACCTGATGGCTGGAAGGTTGGCAACGACGATGCGAGCGGCACGCGTGATAGCTGGAGTGCGGGTGAGCATGGCGGTCCCCCACCTGCAGGCGGAGGCCTCGGCCGTCTGAGCATTGCCGACCCCAGGGAGAGCGAGAGTGGCGGCGGCAATCTGGACAAGGGCGGTGCCGTCCTCGGGGTGCCGCCAGAGGGTGGCTCAGCCGCTGGAAACCTTGTCGCCGCCAGGGAAGCGCCGGGCGCCGCCGTCGAGAGCGACCTCGTGCGGCCAGAGGCCGGTGTCTGCTTCTAGGGTGAGGGGGCGAGGGGCGGTGATCTCCTCTCCCGGTTCGATGCTGGCAGAAGTTGCGAGCGACGCCCAGTGGTCGCGGCACCCTGGGCAGCGCGCGGGCTTCCAGCGGGCGGTGGCCAGCTGCGGGGGGACGACCCGAGGTGGGGGGAGCCAACCCAGGGAGGGCGGCGGCCTGGCGCCGTGGCGAGGATCCCCGAAGAGCACAACCGCGGCAGCGTTGGCGCTGGTGGGACGCTCGGCAACGTGGTACCACCGCAGAGAGACACCAACCCGAGGGGCCAGGGAGTCCATCCATGGCGCGGGAGGAGGACCCCCGGACGAGCCGCGGAGCTCGCTGGCAAGAGCGCCGAGGCGTCCACTGGGTCGTACTGGGCGTTCACCCTCGGGGGCACGGGGGCGGGGTGAAAGCGCCCGGGCGTCCTCTGGGTCGTACTGGGCGTCTTCGAGAGGGGGGTCGGCACGGGCGTGGTCATTGTCGCGGTCGTCGTCAGTGTCGTGCGCATGAGGAGCACGAGCGAGAGGGCCACGGCGGACGAGGGGCGCGGCGTATATAGGGATCGTGGGTGGGGCGTCAAGCCCGCCGCAGTACTGGTACGAGACCTGGTGCAGAAAACTCGCGATGTAGGCTGGGTGAACCCCAGGGGCAGCAAGCCCGCAGACAGCTACGGGGCGCTGGTCGGCCTGGTGAGGACCCAGGCAAGCGCGACCGCGAGGCACCAACTTCAGAGGTGCTCCGCTCCCGCCTCCCCGAGGCCGCAAAGGGGGCAGCCGCCGAAGCGGGAGGGAAGGGCCCGGGAAGGAGTCGCAAGCGAGCTCGAGGGCTGCGGCGGCCGCATGGAGCCGCGGGGGGATGGCGTGCGGCGGGAGGGCGGCCCAGAGGCAAGGCTCCAAGGACCAGCCACGACAGCAAGGCGGCCCCGGCAGCGCCAGGGCTGGGGGCATGCCAAGCGTGGTCGGCCAGGCCCAGGTCAGATTGGCAGAGCAATGGCACACGCTCTGCGGGCGGCCGCCACCTGGCGCGGCTGGGCAGTCCGTTAGCGAGGACCCGCATAATGCGCACGGCCCCAGCTAGGGATGCGGCAACGGTGGGGGCCGCCCACTCGCTACCGTCTGTGGGTGCCCACCTGCGCATGGCAGAACGAGAGGTGAACCAGGCGGCGGTCTTGCGCCTGTGCTGGGAGGCCCAGTATGCGGCATAGAGGACCCTCACGATGGCGGGGCCGCGGGGCGGGTTGCGGTGGGTCGCAGTGATGGTGATGAGGCGTGCGGCTTTCGCGGGCGACATCGCCGGGGAGCCAGGCCGCGGTGGGGGCAGCTGCTGGTCGACGGAACCCGCCCATGCCACTGCGCTGTCCCAGAAAAAACGAGCGTGTTCCCGGCAGGGGGTTGGGCCCCAGGGACCGTCCTTGGTGAGGGCCGCGGCGCCAACCGACTTCGCGAGCACGATGGGGCAGCGAGGGGCGCCCGGGACTTGGAAAGCAGGACCGAGTCCAGTGTGGACGTGGAGCGGGACCCACCTTGCCCGGTTGAGCCGCATGGTGACTCGCAGCGCGGCGAGAGCCTCCTTGGCGTGCGCAAGCCTCGGGTGAGCGTGGTGAGAGGGGTCCGGGAAACGAGATGAGCAGTACGAGTTCCGCCGCCCCCCCGCGCACGCCAGCATTGGGAGACGGATCCTGGGTAAGTCGCTGCTTCTCCTTCTCCTCCCCAATGCCCGACCAGAAAACAAACGGCACCACCCCGCCCACGGCCCCAAGGGCCTCAGCACATACCATGAATTCTGGCTTGGGCTTCTGCGTGGTATGCGCTACGGCGCCCGATGGGCCGTAGCGCAACATGGAGGGCCTTAGATGGGGTGGTGTCGTTTGTTTTTTGGTCGAGATGCGCTGCGAACAGCTCAGCGATGCGCTGCTGCTCGAGTTTACTGGGTGGGCCCTTTCATTTTCTGCGCACCAGGAGCTCTGGCTTCGGCTTTGGCTGTGGGTGCACTTCGGCGCGCCTGCGGGCCAGCTCAGCCGAGCCAGTTCTCCGCTCGCGCCGGTGCCTCCGTCCCTCCCTCGTCGCCCTCCTCGCCCGCATGAAGGGCAGGAAGCGTAAGCACAGACTTCTGGAGGCCAGCGCAGACTTCGCGGGTCGGCGCTGGCCTGGCGTGCGGTGCGCGGTGGGGGAGGGACCAGCAGCGAGGTCGGCCCAGCAAAACTTCGCGGATCTCCAGAACGTATGCCTGCGCTGCTCTTTTGTGTTCGACCCACTGCTCCGTCCTGCCCTCCCCTTCTTCTTACCTGAGGTCCTTCCTCTTCCCCAGTCCGGGGGAGGCCGCCACGGCCATGGATTGGTACGCCCGAAATGGGGACGAAACAAATGCGGACGATTGCCACCAACATACCAACACCTGCTTGGACGCCCGAAATGGGTACGGAAGAAATACGTACGATGCCCAACAACAAATATTGTCTAAAACCGACAGCGGCCGCTGTTGGGCAGGCGGCCTGCTGTCTCAAATTAACAAGTTCCGCCGCGACGCCGACAGCGAGTCCTGTTCATGATGAACAAGAACTGCTGTTTGGCTTGTACCCATTGTTTCCGTACCCATGTCGGTCCCCCCGAACCTGTAGTCCGAAACCAACAGCGGTCGCCGTGGGCCAGGCGATGCTTGCTCCAAAAGAAAAACGTCCGCAGCGACATGGACAACGAGTCCTTTATTTCAATGAGCTGGATCTGCTGTTGCTCTTCCTCCCAAGTCCTGGTGGCGCGCACAAGGGGGTGGCGCGAGGAGGAAAGCCTGACAGGAAGGCGCGAAACTTCTACTAAGGCAGGGGGCTTGTTGGAAGCCCTCCCAGCTTCTAAGAAGCCTTCTTTTCGAAGGAGGCCCAAGCCTTCTAAAAAGCCCCCCGCATTCTTAGAAACCTTCCCCCCTAGCGCTCCCTCTCCCTGTGCGCGCTGCCACCATTCTCTCTGCATTGACGTTTCAATACGGAGTCTCTGGACCTCTGGACCACCTGCTGCGGACCCGCGCTTCGCCCCTCATCGTTCTCTGACGGCCCTGGGACCCCGCAAGGGCGAAAAGCTATCTTGACTTGTTCTGCATCGCGCTGGAAGTATTCGTTCCCATTATTTCCGTCCCCGCTTCAGCCCTTGAGGGGGGAACGAAGAGGGGGAGACTGGCTCAGGGGAGGAAGCCTTGAGCTGGAAGCGGCGACACATCGCCGGTATGGCCCCGACTGCGAAACCGAACGCCCTGGACGTGGTGGGCTTTCAGGTCCCTATCGGCGACGATGGGGCGATCGGGTGTCGATGCGTCCCCCCCTGATCCCATCCCCCCCGATGATCGTCCGATGATCCTCGTCGTCGTCGGAGGGTCCATCGCCCCCGAGTGTCCCCAGAGTGCCTGCCCCCGCACATGTGCACATGCCATTAGATCATGACGCTCCGATATCATGAACATCCGCGCGTGCGGGGTTCATGCCGCGCACATGCCCGCACAACGAATGCACATGTCGAGCCCGAACCGCGCGCACATACCCAGGAATGGCAATAAGGTCGCGAGCCCTGTGTACGTCGGGTCTCGGGCAGCCGTTCGGGAAGATCTGGGCACCTCTGAGCGCCCCCTAGCGAGGCGCGGCTGCTGGAGAGCATCGCGAGGCTGGAAGAGACGCCTGGAGAGCCGCCAGGAACGGACGAAAGCCCTTGAGAGCCGCGAGCCCGAAACTTTCCCCCCCTGAGCCCATCGCCCCCTAGCTCGGGGGCGTCGAAGAGGGGGGCGTCCAAGAGGGTTCGCAGATCATGGGCGGAGGCATGCGCGCGGGCTAGGGGTGACCAGGGCGCGTGTTGAAAGGAGGAGGGGGCGCCGCGAAATCTGAGGAGATATCATGAGATATCATGAACCCCCTGCCAAAAACTTAGAGCAATTTTTTCCTACGCCGCATTGGCACCCGCAGACCCCCCAAACTTCAATGCGGATGCCGAAGCAAATGGCTTCAACATTTTGCGTCGGCGTCCGATGACTGTGCCGCGCGCGCAACTGAACATTGAACTTGGGGGCGAGGGGTGGTCGGCAAAACTTGGGCTGCGTTTCGCGGAGTGTTGCTCTCATCGCCCCCTCTTTCAACGGTTGCTCAAGGTGCCCCTGGCCCAAAGTGCCCCCAGCTTCGATTCATTTCGGAGCCCATGGGGCCCTCTGGGCCTCCTGACGGGTGCTCTGGAGGCCGTGGGGGGCTCTTTGGGGATCCCGGGGGCACCTTGGGGCCAGGGGCTCTTCTAGCAACACCCGACTCGAGGCCACCCCCGACCTGACGCCGCCCCCGCCGCCGCCCCCGAGTCCCCCCAGGACGCCCAAAGGCCGCTCCCCGACGCCCGGAGAGGCCGCGCCCGCCGGCCAGGCCAGAGGGGCTGGCCCGGGGGGCGGCCCACCGCCCGCGCGCGCGGGCCACGGGAGGCGCGCCGCTCGGGCCCAAGGCGGCGGCAAGGAGGGAGGGAAATCGCGTGGGCACGCCGTAATGGAACAATTCGAGAGGTGTGCCTCCTCCTCCTCCTCCTCCTCCTCCTCCTCCTCCTCCTCCTCCTCCGCCCTCCTTCTCCGCCCTCCTCCTCTTCCTCCTCCGCCCTCCTCCTCCTCCTCCTCCTCCTCCTCCTCCTCCTCCTCCTCCTCCTCCTCCTCCTAGGTGGTTCTCTCCAGCAAGCCTGCGCGGCGCCATGGAAGTTCTCCACCGTTCGGGGGCAATGCTGGTCCCGCCAGCGGGGTTCCCCCCGTCTTTCATACAGTCAGCCCGCATACGTCTAAATCGGGTTGCGCAAAGTTCTTACCAAGTTATTGAATGAGGTCGAGCAACTCATTTGAACTCCCCGCACATTGCTCATTGCACATTGCTCCTCCTCCTCCTCTCCTTCGCATCCTCCTCCACGCTCCTCCCCTCGCTCCTCCCCTCGTTCCTTCTCCTCCTCCTCCTCCTCCTTCTCCTCCTTCTCCTCCTTATCCCCCAACCACTCATCCTCGTTTTCCTCCCCCTCATTCATCCTCACTTTCCCCTTCATTCACTTTCCTTATGAATAAGTCGTCCGGGCCAGACTCGGGTGCTACGTATGTGTCAGGAGGGCGGGTGGGGGTGAACGAGGCGGCTTGCGGGCGGGGCGCGGCTTTTGACCCGTGCTCCCCCTGCCCCTCCCCTGGACCTGGACGGGGGGTTCCGCGACGCGTTGGAGCATCCAAAACGGCCTCGGCGAGGAAGCCAACATCATTTGTTTTACTAAGGTTTTGGCCCCATTTTGGCCTCCTGAGGGGGGGGGCTAATTGAGCCCCCCACCCTCCTGTGATCGATCTCCTCCAAGATGGCCCCAAGATGCGCCCAGGAGGCCCGCGCACAGCATGCAAAGCAGCAAGATGCCTGTGTCTTAGCTGCTTGAACGAAAACCGTGGAAATCAAATGAGCGGCGCCGCTGCGAAAGCGGCGGCGCCGACGCGCCGGGTCACGAGGCGGCCGAGAGGCAGCCGCCGTCGGCGTCAGTGGCGCCGTCCCCTTTGGGGAGGCGGAGGAGGCGGAGGAGGAGGAGGAGGCGGAGCGTCCTCGCGAGAGGCGGGAATCGTGCAGACGACGGGTCCTGTCGCACCACCGGGACCACCGCCACCACCGCCAGGGGACCCGGGGGCGGGCGGGAAGCCGTCGTCGTCGACGTCGTGGGGCCGCCGCAGCCACGCCCGCCGCCTCTTCGACATGACCGCCGCCGGGTCGCCTCCAGAGCCGCCGTTTCCGTGGCGGGGCCGCCGTCGGTCGTCGCGCCCGCCGCCGCCGTGGGAGTAGGGGCCGCCAGCGGGGGGCGGAAGGCCGCGGTCGTCGTCGGGGTCGCCGTTACCAGTGTCGTCGGCAAAGGAGCCGTCGGCGTCAACGTCGTCGTCGGGAACGTCGTCGGCATCGCCGGGGCCGCCGTCGTGCGGGGTCGCCCTGAGGTTGTCGCTGCGGTCGCCATCCAGGCCGCCGCCAGCCGGGCCGCCAACGCAGCCGGGGTCGCCGTCCTGCCCGCCACGGCGAAGCCCCCACGACGCCACAACCGCCGCCGCCGCCTCAGCGAAGCTGGGGTCGCCGCCAGGGCCGTCGCCGCCAGGGCCGCCATCGGGTTCGCCACCGCGGAACCCCCACGCCGCCACCACCTCCGCAGCCGCGCCCGGCGTCTCCGCGGAGCAGTCGCTGAACGCCTGGGAGGGGGAGGGAGGGGTGGCTCGAAGGACCTCGAGGCCGAGGCGACACGCCACCACCTGCAGCGCCGCCCGGCGCTCTACCGAGGGCCCGGCCCTGATCGTGATCCAGTCAGACTTGGCCGTGACCCGGGGCTGGGCCGCCCACCAATCCGAAAGGACGCTGGCCTCCGCGCCGAGGCGGGCACGGGCATCGGCGAAGCGCGGGCACTCCGCCCATAGGTGTCGCGCAGAGCAGAGGAGCTCCGGACACCAGGGGCACCCCAAGAGGCCCCGAGATGGCCCCAAGATGACCCCATGTGGCCCCAAGAAGCCCCCAAGAGGCCCCCAGGATGCCCCCAAGAGGCTCCCAAGAGACCCCCACGAGGCCCCAAGAGACCCCCCAAAGACACCCAAGACACTCCAAGAGGCCTCGGCGAGAATGCCAAAATCACTGATTTTACGAAGGTTTTTGCCAGATTTGGGCCTCCTGGGGGGAGGGCACTGCTTCAGATGACTCCACGAGCGCCTGGGAGAGCCCAAGATGACCTCCAAGATGGCTCAAGATATCCCCAGATGCCTCAAGATGGCTCCCACGATGCTCCAACCAGCCCCAAGACCGCTTCAAGACGGCTCCAAGTGGCCAAAGAGCTCCCCCACAACCCCCCCAAAGAGGCCCAAATCCTTCCAAAAACTAAGGGAAGTCAATGTTTTGGGCTTTCTCGCCTTTTCGCTTCCGATGGCCATCCGAGGCTCCAAGATGACTCCAAGATGGCCCAAGAGGGCTCCAAGAGCGCTCCCAAGGCTCCCAAGAGCGCTTCAAGAGGGCCCCAAGATGCGGGGTGCATCAACAACCGCTGGAAACCTGTTTTTGGGTTGGTCACCATCGCTAGACAATTGAGTGTGCGACTTTCTTTTGTTTCAGCTTGTGCTTGGTTGTGCCTTGTTTCAGGCGCACGTTTCGATGCGCGGATGCGTCTTACGTGGGTAGGTAGCACTACGACGCATCATAATTTATGTTCGATCGTGCGTAGGTGGAAATTTCGACGAACAGCAATTTAGGTTTGCGCGCGCGTCAGCCAATCTGGTTTACCAGCAGAGGCCGACGACGCCGATGCAGCGATCAAATTTGGGGAGCAAAGCGGTTTGCTTCCCAACTTCACTCGTGCGAGAACGAAATTGGGGAACAACCCGTTTTGCTCCCGAACTCCCCTTGCACACGAACTGGAACATGCCACCCCCTGTTTATGACACCCCCACCCGTGCACCCCTGCACTCCCCTCCGAACTGGCTAAAGCCCTCCCTCGTCATCCCCCCCTCCCTTCCCTCCTTCCTTGTCATTCCCTCTCCTTACCCTCCCCCCTCCTCCCCCCTGGTCCTTCCCTCTCTCTTCCCTCCCTCCCTCGCTCCCCTGTTCTCCCGCCCGTCGAGCCCAAACGGGCTTGGCGCTCGCCTGGCAGTAGGGGCCTGACCCCCCCCCTTCGTGGACAGCCGATCCGATCCTCTCCTCTCCCTTTCCCCCTCCTGCCCGGCGGACAGGCGAGGCTCGCGCTCTTGTCCTCGCAGATCCGAGGGCCCATCCGCGGGTGCCGGGGGCCGGCCGGCCACAGGGCCTGGCCATGAAGCGAGCAGAAAAAGGGTGGGTCGTAGCCGCGCCACGCGCGTGCATGCGAGGCGCAGGGCGGCCAACACCGCACGGGGAGAGCGAGGAGGGCGGGTGGGCGAGGGGGGCGAGGCAAGGCGAGGGAGGGGCCGACCTGCGGCCAGAAGGACGGCCCTGTGGGAGCACGGCGGTTGGGCCCGGGCCTGGGACTTCCGGGCCTGGGAGGAGAGCAGGGCAGGGGGGGAGGGGGAGGGAGTGGATGTGGGGGGAGGGGGGTGGGGGAGGGGTGGGTGGGTGGAAGGAGAGGGAGGAGAAGGGAGAAGGGAGGAGGGTCAGAGGGATGGGGAGAGGGTGAGAGGGCAGGTAAAGGAAAAGGGGAGTGGGGAGGGCCGGGGAGAGGGTAGGTGCATGGGGGAGGCGGGGGGAGGGGGAGGTGGTGGAAGGCCACTGTTGAGTCAGGCGGGACGTGGGGCAGGGAACGGGCGGGGGGGAAGGGACACTGGGAGGAAGTGGCCGAATCTTAATCCCTGCGTCCCTGCGGCTTTGGCTGCACTGACTGGGCCCATGGTGGGCGAACTGAGACTGGGGCACGAACAGAAACTGGTTCGGCTCCGTGAAAGCGCTGTCGACACGGTGAAAGAGGGGGCTCCGTGAGTCCCAACTCTGGCCACCAGGGCGCCAGCGTGGGTCGCGGGCGCCGTGGCCGCCTGCTTTTGACATTGGCACCCAGAAGCGTCGGGCGAGTCGAGCCGGCCATCGCCGAGCCAGGCGGGGAGCCTCGCCACGAAAACGGAGGCAGGTGGGAGGAGGGCGCCATGAGGCAGAAGAGGAGGAGGAGGAAGAGGAGGAGGAGGAGGAGGAGGAGGGGGAGGAGGTGGAGGAGGAGGAGGGGGGAGGGCGGAGGAGGAGGGCGGAGGAGGAGGAGGAGGAGGAGGAGGAGGAGGAGGAGGAGGAGGAGGAGGAGGAGGAGGAGGTGGGAGGCAGACGGGTGGACGGCTGTCAAACCCCGTATGTCCTAACTCAGGCCACCGGGGCGCTCGCGCGGGTCGCGGGCGCCCTGTCCGCCTGCTTTGTCCATTGGCACCCAGAAGCGAATTCTGCATATTGAACAACTCGCGGGCCCCTCGGCCCGGAGCAGCCGCGCGCCCTGCGGCGTGTGGCATAGCCGCGCTTGACACGCAGCCGCTCGGCGGCCCCTCCTTCGCCCGGCTCTCTCTTGCTTGCTGCCCCGCTGCTCCTGCTCTCGTGCCTTTCCTGGCCCGCTGCTCCTGCCCTTCCTCGCAGCCCTTCCGCTCCCTCGACCGACTCGGGGCTTGAGCAATACTTCAACACATACATACAAGCATTTGTATGCATGTACGCATGTATGCACGCATGCAGGTATGTATGCATACATGCATCTATACATGCATATATATATATATATGTATGCAGACATGTATGTATGCATACATGCATGCATGCATGCATGTATGTATGTATGTATGTATGTACGTACGTACGTATGCATGTATGCATGTATGCATGTATGCATGTATGCATGTATGCATGTATGCATGTATGCATGTATGCATGCATGCATGTATGCATGTGTGCATGTATGCGTGTATGCATGTATGCATGTATGCATGTATGTATGTATGTATGTATGCATGCATGTGTATATGTATGTATGTATGTATGTATGTATGTATGCATGTCTGTATGTATGTTTGCATGCATGTATGTATGTGTATATGTATGTATGAATGTATGCATGTATGTATGTATGTATGTATGTATGTATGTATATATGTATGTATGTATATATGTATGTGTATATGTATGTATGTATGTATATATGTATGTATGTATGTATGTAAGTATGTATGTATGTATGCATATATGTATGCATGTACGTTTGTATGTATGTATGTATATATGTAGGTATATATGTATGCATGTATGTATGTATGTAGGTAGGCAGATATGTATGTATGCATGCGTGTATGTATATGTGTAGGTATGCATACATACATGTATGTAATTATATATACATACATGTTCATATGCATACATACATATGGACGTATACATGCATGCATGCATGCATGCATGCACGAACATATTTATAGGTGTATGTATGTATGTCTGTGTGTATGCGTGCATGAATGTATGCATTCATGCATGCATGTATGCATGCACGTAGGTATGCATCTATGTATATTTGTATGTATGTTTGTATTTATGTCTGTAGGCATGTACGTATGTATGCATGCATGCATGTATGTCTGTCTGTAAGTAATTACACACGTAGATACGCCGAGAAGCTCTCGTGCACTGCCGAACCAATCCGCTCCCATCCCTCGCTCCCGGCCCCGCCGCCGAGCCGCCCTCCGCCCCTGCCGCCGCCTGCCGAGCGCCCGCTCCCGCCGGTCGCTCGTCCCCCCTCCTCGAGGCCTGCGCAGGGGCCGGCTCCACCGGCGGGGGCGGCGCCACCGCCCGCGCTCGCTGGGCTCCCTCAGCCCAGGGCTCGACCCAAGCAGTGTCTTTCGTTTTCGTTTTGTTTCGTCTTCCCTCGCTGTGTCTCAGATTCGCCATTGCTGCAACACGACATCGAAACGAGAACGGCCCACGAAATCGCCAAAACACCGTTTAGGTCCACCCCCGCCTCAGCCTGGCCCCTGGTCGGGGCGCGGAGCGCGTTGGGCGCGACTCAATGGGGGGCGATACATGGGGGGACGAAAGGTATCCCCCTCCACTCATCGCCCCCCCAATGCGCGTCCCCCGAGCGCGTGGGCCGCGGTCCGTTCTGGCTGCGGCGGCGATGTGCGGTCCCTGCCGCTGCGGCCCCAGCTCAGCGGCTCCAAGACCCGGGTGGCCGACTCCTGATGCCAGGAGTAGTCATGCCGCCGTTGACCCCCCTTCGGAGGGACAGCCTTTGCTCCCGCCAACCTCCGCGGGCCTTCCGCCGAGGGCAAGAGTTCAACCGACCTCTCGCTCCGAGGACTCACTGGAACCTCCTAAACCCCGCTGGAACCCACTGGAACTCCTGAACACCTCGGTTGCTCCTCCTCCGCCTTTTTCTCCTTCTCCTCCTCCTCCTCCTTTTCTTCCTCCGCCTACTCCTCCTCCTCCTCCGCCCTCCTTACAGTATGAACTCACGCGACTGGCCGCAAAACGCTCCAAGCCGGCCCAAGATGGCGTTAAAACGGCCTACGAGGCCGTCGAAGGGTCCCGCGTCCCAAGAGAGCCACAAGAGCCTTCCCAAGAGGGCCTCGAGAGGCAACAGTCATTGTTTTTCGGCTTGTCGCCTTTTCAAGCTTCCGACGCCACCAGGACTAACCCTAGAAAGCCCAAGAGGCCCCCAGGAGGGCTACAAGAAAGGCCCCAGAGGGTGATCACGAACCGACAGTTCGAGCCTTCCGCTCCACAAGGGCTCAAGAGGCTTCAGGAGGGCAAAAAGAGGCCCCCCAGGAGGTCCCGAGAGGCAACAGCAATTGAGATTCCTTGGTTTTCCACTGTTGCCCCAATGAGGGCCTTGGCGTGGGACGTATACTGGAGCACGCAGCCAGAGGTCGAGGCTTCTGCCCCGAGAGGTCCCCAGCAGACCCCCTTGCCTTCTCGAGCAGTTGCCGCCCGGAATGCTCTGCTGGCGCGGTGGCGGACCTGCCGGGGGCAGCCGGATGCAGCGGGCTCCGTTGCCTCCCTGGCGAAGTTGCGCGGCGGTCCCGCCGCTTCTCTGCGGGCGAAGCTCCGGACTTCGGATTCCTGCGCCTGGCCCCTTCCTAAGACGTTAGTCCGACGAGGTTTCGTGACGACGCCCCCAGCACTCGTGAAGACTTCTTCAGGCATTCTCGGAACTCTGGAGAACCCCAAAGATATCCTGGGGCACCCCAACAAGATTCCCCCAACATTCCTGAGGAGCCCTTAGGATTTCCCCCGGGATCCTCAGGGTTCCCTGGAGGCCCCCGTCATACGGTGTCATCGTGCTCGCTTTGCGGCGGAATCCGCCCTCCAGTGCCTCGCGGCTCTACATGGTTCGGAGCGAGATTCTCACCGACGAGACGAAGCTTCCCCGCGCAAGGCTCCCACCCCCCCCGCGCGCGCCCCCAATCGCGCAGCGAGGCACCACCCGCGCAGCGAGTGGGCGTGTCCTCAGGTTCTCTGCCCAGTCCTCTGAGCCTCTCCCCTCGCTCCTATAGACTCTTTGAAGCACCTGGACCCCTCGCTCTCAAATCTCCCGGGGCCTCCGCCGTGCCCCTTGGGGCTTCCCGCGTGCCCCGCGGTCTTGCCAAGTGGCGGCGCGTGACGTTTTCGGGCCTGAGAGGGCCCCAAGACGGGCCGAGGGAGCCTCGAGAGGCCCCCCAAAACGGTCCAAGAGGGCCCCGCGTCGCCGAACGATCGCTCCAAGATTCTGAAGATAGCCCCTAGACGGCCCAAGAGCTCCAAGACGCCCCGAGAGAACCCCAAGAGGCCTCCCAAGAGGGCCCCAAGAGACCCAAATCATTGATTTTCCGAATGTTCTTGAAGGATGTTGGCGTTCTCGCCGTTTCGGCTTCCCGACGCTCCCACATGGCCCTAGAGGCCTCCAAGAACGCGCCAAAACGGCCCAAGAGGTCTCCAAGAGGGCCCCAAAACGGCCCAAGAGAGGTGCCCAAAACGGCCCAAGAGGGCCCCAAAACGGCACCAAAAAGAGCCCAAGAGGGGGAACCCGAACCGACAATCGGAGCCTTCCGCCCCAAGCGGCCCCCAGGAGGCTCTAAGAGGCGCCCAGGAGGCCCCGAGAGGCTCCCAAGCGGCCCCCAGGAGGCCCCAAGAGGCCCCAAAGAGGCGCCAAAGAGGCCCCCCAATGCCCCTATGTTTCCCCCAAGAGGCCTCCAAACTGCCTCTAAGAGGCACCCGAAAAAACCTCCCACGAGATCCCAACGAACATCCAATATGCTTCATACCCACAACCCAAGCACGGTGGCGGGCTGGGCCGAAGGCCGTAAGATCCGCCGCCCCCTTTTGATTTATCAAAGGGGTGCCTGGCGTGCCGGATGATATGGCTTTTGGTTGTGGTTCTTTTTTCAAAAGAACTCGCTCCCTCTGGGGCGTCGGCACGTCCCGCCGGCCACCCGGAAAACCCGCCTGTCGTCGCCTTTCTTGCCCCAAGATGGCCCAAGATGGCCTCCAAGACGGCCAGGATGGCCTCCAAGTTGCTCCAAGACCGCCAAGATGGCCTCAAAGACGGCTATGATGGCTCCAAGATGCACCCAAGACGGCCCAAGATGGCCTCAAGATGGTCTACGACGGTCCAAAAGGCCCGCAAGAGGTCTCCAAGACGGCCCAAGAGCCCTCCAAAAGGTCCTCCAGCAAGGCCCGACGAGGCCCAAATCATTGATTTTCCATAGGTTTTTGAAAGATTTTGGCATTTGCGCCTTTTCGGCTTTCCGACGGCCCAAGACGGCTCACGAGGCTCCCAAGATCGCCCCAAGATCCCCCAAGAGGGCCCCATGACGGTCCAAGTGGCCTCCAAGACGGCCCCAAGAGGGCCCCAAGACGGCCCAAGAGGCCTCCAACACGCCCAAGATGGCCTCCCAGACGCCCAAGAGTGCCTCCAAGACGACCCCGAAGCGTCCCAAGAGGGCCCCAAATCGGCCCAGAGAGGCCCCCAAGACGGCTCCCGACGGCGTCAGACGTGCCAGGAGCCCACCAAGATGGCCGAAGTTGGCTCGAAGCTGGCCCAAGACGGCCCAAGAGGCCCCCAAGAGGGCCTCCAGGAAGGCCAGAAGAGGCCAGAAACATTGATTGTCCTAAGGTTTTGGACGGATTTTGACATTTGCTTCTTTTCGGCCTTCCGACGGCCCGAGACGGCCCAAGAGCCCCCAAAGATCGCCGAAAGATCGTCCAAGAGGCTGCCAAGAGGGCCCCAGAACGGCCCAAGAGGGCCCCAAGACGGCCCCAAGAAGCCCCCAAGACGGCACAAGAGGCCTTTAAGACGCCTAAGATGGCCTCCAAGACGGCCCTGGAGCATTCGAAGAGGGCCCAAGTCGGCCCAGAGAGGCCCCCCAAACGGCTTCCGACGGGCCAGGAGCCCACCAAGGCGGCCGAAGATGGCCCTAAGATGACCCAGGACGGCCCAAGAGGCCTCCAAGAGGGCCTGCAGGAAGGCCCGAAAAAACCACAATCATTGATTTCCCATGGGTTTTTGAAGGATTGTGGCATTTGCTTTTTCTTGGCCTTCCGACGGCCCGAGACGGCCCAATTGCCCCCAAAGATCGCCCAAGAGCCCCAAGACGGCCCCAAGAGGCCCCCAAGACGGCCCAAGAGGCCTCCAAGACGCTCAAGATGGCCTCCAAGACATCCCACGAGCACTCCAAAAAGTCCTCCAAGAAGGCCCGAAAGGGTCAAAATGGCCTCGCGACGGCCAAGATGACCTTCAAGATGCCCACGTGTTCCCCGAAGGCTTTCCAAATCGATTCGGGGAACACATGGTCTGATAGCTTGGCAGGTCTGGCCTCAACGTTCGGCCACATAGGCGCTTCCAAAAAGGCAGCGGGCGGCGGTGATTCGCCGTATGCGTCTTCGATCCGCCGCCCCCTGTTGGCTTCCCACAGGGGTGCTGGGCGTGAGAGATCCCAGAAGGTTTTGGTTCTTTTAAACAACTCCCTTGGGCTTCGGCCCGTCCCGCTGGGATCCCGGAGAGCCGCACATGGCCGCGCAAACGACCGTTGCGTATAGATTTGTCTAAAGACGGCCAAGATGGCTTTCAAGATCGCCAAGATGGCCCACTATGGCCTCCAAGATACCTCCAAGATGGTCAAGATGGCCTTCAAGACAGCTCAGATGGCCCCAAGATGCCTCCAAGACGGCCCAGGATGGACCAAGAGGCTCCCAAGAAGTCTCCAAGACGGTCCCAGAGGATCCTAAGAGCTGCCCCAGGAAGGCCCGCATAAGTCAAAATCAATGATATTCCTGAGGTTTTGAAGGATTTTGGCATTTACGCTTCTTTGGCCTTCCGACTGCCCAAGATGACCCCAGAGGTCCCCATGGTCACCCCAGGATCGCCCAAGAGGCCTCCAACATGGCCTCAGGACTGCCGACGAGCCACCCGCGAGAGGACAAAGATGACCCAAGAGGCCTCCCAAACGCCCAAGATGGCCACTAAGACGGCCTTGGAGAACCCCAAGTGGGCCCCAAGTCGGCCCAGAGAGGCTCCCAAGACGGCATCCGACGGCGTCAAACGGGCCATGGGCCCACCAAGATGGCCGAAATTGGCTCAAGCTGACCCAGGACGGCCCAAGAGGCCTCCAAGAGGGCCTCCAGGACGGCCAGAAAAGAAGACCAAATCATAGATTTTCCTTAGGGTTTTGAAGGATTTTGACATTTGCTTCTTTTCGGCCTTCCGACGGCGGCCCAAGAGCCCCCAAAGATCGCCCCAAGATCGCCCGAGAGGCCTCCAAGATGGCCCCAGAACGGCCCAAGAGGCCCCCAAGACGGCCCCAAGAAGCCCCCAAGACGGCACAAGAGGCCTTTAAGACGCCCAAGATGGCCTCCAAGACGGCCCTGGAGCATTTCAAGACCGCCCCAGACGGCCCAGAGAGGCCCCCCAGACGGCTTCCGACAGCGTCAGATGGGCCAGGAGCCCACCAAAACGGCTGAAGATGGCCCTCAGATGGCCCAAGAGGCCTCCAAGAGGGCCTCCAGGATGGCCAGAAAAAAGGCCCAAATCATTGATTTTCCTTAGATTTTCGAAATGTTTTTTTCCGGCCTTCCGACGGCCCGAGACGGCCCAAAAGCGCCCAAAGATCAAACGGCCCAAGAGGCCCCAAGACGGCCCCAAGAGGCCCCCTAAGACGGCCCAAGAGGCCTCCAAGACGCCCAAGATGGCCTCCAAGACGGCCCTGGAGCCTCCCAAAGGGCCACAAGACGGCCCAGAGAGGCCCCCAAAACGGCTTCCGACGGGCCAGGAGCCCACCAAGACGGCCAAAGAGGCCCCCGAGAAACCCCCAAAGGTCCAAGAGTCTAAGAGGCTCCCAGGAAGCTCCCAGGAGGCCCCCCAAGATGCCCCTTCCTCCTTCTCCTCCTCCTCCTCCTCCTCCTCCTCCTCCTCCTCCTCCTCCTCCTCTTGATCTTCTCCTCCAAGTGTCCCCCGAAGGGTTTCCACAACGGTTGGGGGAACACATGCCCCGATACCTCGACAGAGCTTTTGCCGCAACGCTCGGCCACATGGGCGATCCTAGAAGGCGGGGGGCGGCGGTGATTCGCCGTAGGCGTCTTCGATCTAGGATTCTTCATTCGGGCATCGAGGGGCGCGTCCCAAACAAGGGGTGCTGAGATGGTGGGGGTCTGAATGGGGGTGTGGGGATGGGGATTCTCCCGCTCCGCGCTAGCGAAAGGTCGTCCGGCGGAGGTTGCGGTCGACGCGCGCGCGGGGGGCCCAAAGTGGCCAGGCCCCGGCGCGTGCGCGCGCGGGCCGAGCGGCGCCGCTCAGAGGAAATAGCTCCTCTGCGTCCCGAAGGGCACGAGGGGGATAGGGTCCGTTAAACGATACCGAGCAGAGGCGAGAAAAGACCCCCCCTTCAAGCGCACACAGGACAAATACTTGGGGGGGGCGCGACCCGGGGCGGCGCGAGCGCGCGCTCGAGCCTCGACGCTGCCGCCTCCCCCCTCCGCAATCTTGATGAGGGCGCTCTCTGGCAGATCCCCCTCCTCCTCCTCCTCCTCCTCCTCCTCCTCCTGCTCCTCCTCCACCTCCAACTCCTCCTCCTCCTCCTCCTCCTCCTCCTCCTCCTCCTCCTCCGCCAACTCCTCCTCCTCCTCCTCCTCCTCCTCCTCCTCCTCCTCCTCCCATAGAGGACGACAGCGCTGCACAGAGAGACACTTTCGGAACTCCGCGCGGATTTCTTGTATCTGTGCTCGGCTCCACCCCCAGCGGCGCCTCTGCCGCCGCCCCTGGCGCGCCCTGCGCGCCAGGGAGGGGGGCCCCAGCGCCGATCCAAGAGATCCGCGCGGAGCTCCGACAGTTTATGTCTATGCTGCCTTTGCTTCTTCGGTCCTACTCCACCTGGCCGATTCCAAAGCTCCGGATCCACAATTGCCGCCGTTTCACCTTTATCCCCGCCGCCTCCTGCCAGCCCTCCGCTGGCGCCGCTGGCTTCCGCTGGCGGAACCACAGCCGTCTTACTTCCGCCGAGGGCGACGCGCGTTGCAGCGGCGCGCTCAGCCCCCTTCCCCCTCCCCCCACAACCCTTCTGCTCCTCCTCTTCCCCTCCTCCTCCTCTCTTCTCCCCCTCGCTCCCCTTGTCCCCCCCCGCTGCGAGCGCGCGGCGAAACTCAGGCGCCGGGCACGGGCCACCTCGGCGCGTGCTCCCGCCGTGCGATGACGACGACCCTGACCACGACGACGATGGTCACCACGTCGACGGCGAAGGCAACGATAGACGACGACCCCAGCGGCGACGACGATGGCGACGACGACGACTGCGAGTACGATGGCGGCGACGACGAGTACGGCGACGACGAGAACGACGACGAGATGACGACGATGCCGACGTCGGCGACAACTACGAAGGCGAAGGTGACGGCGGCTTAGGCAGACGGCCACGTCGGCCTGCCAGATTCTCCCACTCTCTCTCTCTCTTTCTCTCTCTCTCTCTCTCCCTCTCTCTATATATATATGTGTGTATACACAAGATTTTACCAGCTCGCTGCGCTTCGCCGTTGAAATCTGGCTCGCGTGGCGTGCGCAAGGTGCGCGACTGCCCCGACCGCGTCTCAGGTGTCCCTGCGGTCCGTGCGGGCACGGGGAGGTTCCCGAAGGATCTCAGGCTGGCGTGAGCGTTTTTTTCCTGGGGGCTCAAACTCCAAACCTCGGAGCCAGCACGTCAGAAGTCTGGACATGCGACCCGAAATGGCCGCAGTCTTGAGGGCGACGACGTGCCAGGGTGCGGGATAGATGCGCGCAATGATGGCGATGCAGCCCCCCACGCGTGCTGGAACTATGGGGGCGCGCTGCGCATGCCGGTCGCCACGCCTGCGAAACGTGCGGAGGGCTTCGAAGAGCTACCGAACAAGTGGCACGCGTGCCATGGCTATTGTACAAAACGGAGGGGGAAGGAGGAGGATGAGGAGGAGGAGGAGGAGGAGGAGGAGGAGGAGGACGAGGAGGAGGAGGAGGAGGAGGAGGTGGAGTAGGAGGAGGAAGAGGAGGAAGAGGAACAAGAAGAGGAGAATGAGGAAGAGGAGGAAAGGGGGGAGAGAGGGGACGAGAAATCGGAGAATTATCGGGGGGGCGGGACGGCGGGGGCGGTGCGAGGCAGAAATAAAATGGTCGGAGCGGAGGGGGGGCGGGGTGCACTGGGCGGGCGGGGAACGGAGAACGATCGTGGGGGCGGGACGGTGGGGGCCGTGCGACGCGGAAGAAAACGTTCGTGGCGGAGGGGGCTGTGGGCGGGGCTCCTACTGGAGCGCTGGGGACGCGGGGGGGCTCGGGGTGACTGGGCTGGGCTCCCGGGGTGGTGCGCGTCGCGACGCGGAATAAAATGGTCGGGGCGGAGGGGGCACTGGGCGGGGCTTGGGGCAGAGGGCCACGGGGCGGGGGTCCAACTGGGGCGCTGGGGACGGGGGGGGAGGGGGGAGGCGGTGGGCGGGGCTCCCGCTGGGGCCCTGGGGACGCGGGGGGGCTCGGGGCAGAGAGCCACGGCGCGGGGGTCCCACTCTGGCGCTGGGGACGCGGGGGGGAGGGGTGTGCGACGCGGAATAAAGCGTTCGTGGCGGGGGGGGCAATGGGCGGGGCTCCCGCTGGGGCGCTGGGGACGCGGAAGGGCTCGGGGCAGAGAGCCACGGCGCGGAGGTCCCACTCTGGTGCTGGGTACGTGGGAGGTGTGTGTGTGTGTGTGTGTGTGTGTGCGACGCGGAATGAAATGGTCGAAGCTCTAGACACCCTGTGCAAGATAATCATTATCGCACGATTCCTCAGAGGCCTCCGAAAGCATCCACAAACAAGCTCGAGCAGATACCCGAGAACCCCCCGACCCCATCTACGGCCTCGCACGGGGGCGAAATGCGACGAAAGCGAATGCATCAATCGTGAGCTGGCGCCGCGCGACGCAGACGTGTAGGCGGCGCCCGCAGGCAAGTCTTAAAGGGGGGTCGTAGCTGGGGTGTCTTGGGATGCCCTCTTGGGGGGGCTTCTTGGAAGCTCTTTGGGCCTCTTGAGGGCATTCGGGGCGCCTTGTTAGGCACGTCTTGGGCCCTCTTGGGGAGGCCTTGGAGGCCTCTGGGAAGCTCTGGGAGACATCTGGGGACAGAAGGCTCGAAATATCGGTTCGTGCTCCCCCTTCTTGGGCCCTTGTTGGGGCTGTCTTGGGGTTGGCTTGGGCTGTTTGAGGGGTCTCTTGGGCAGTCTTGGGGCCCTCGGGGGCTGTCTGGGGACTCTCTTGGAGGCCCCTTGGGCCGTCCTAGGGCGATCCTTGGAGCTTCTTGGGCCGTCTTGGAGCGTCGGGATGCGGGCGAAAACATTGAAATGCATTAAGAACCTATGGAAATGGTATCATTTTTGATGCCAGAGGCTCCCTTGGAGACTCCGTTGGGGCTCTCTTGGTCCCTCTGGAAGCCGTCTCAAAGTTATCTTGAGGACTTCCTCGGTCGTCGTGGGCGCTGTTGGGACCCGAGAAGCGAATCTTCGTGCGTTTGGGCCCTTCCGGGGCAACGTCTTGAGGAACTCCTGGGCTGGCTGGAGGGCCTTCCGGATCGTCCAGCGTTCGGCCCATGAATTAACGTACGGTTTTTACCGGGTTTTCCTTCCAGGAATATTTGGGAAAGAAACATATACCTATACGACCACCCTTCGGGTGATAAGGAGGTTCGGGGGGGGGAGGAACCAACGTCTCACTCGATCGGTCTCACTATCGATCTCACTATCGATCTCAGTATCGGTCTCGCTCGATCGATCTCCCTCGATCGATCTCACAATCGATCTCACTCGATCTCACTCGATCTATCTCTCATCATCATCATCATCATCATCATCATCATCATCATCATCATCATCATCATCATCATCATCATCATCATCAGCATCAGCATCAGCATCATCATCATCAGCATCATCATCATCGTCATCATCATCATCATCAGCATCAGCATCAGCATCATCATCAGCATCATCATCATCATCATCAACATCATCATCATCATCATCATCATCATCATCATCATCATCATCATCATCATCATCATCATCATCATCATCATCATCATCATCATCATCATCATCATCATCATCATCATCATCAGCATCAGCATCATCATCATCATCATCATCATCATCATCATCATCATCATCATCATCATCATCATCATCATCACCGCGGGACACCGGCGGGACACCGCGGGGCACCGCGGGACACCGCGGGACACCGCGGGACACCGGCGGGACACCGCGGGCCACAAGCCGCCCGGAAGGGAGACATTTGGTCCGGCCGCGCCTCAGCCACACGGGACACCAGCGGGACACCGGCGGGACACCGCGGGCCACCGGCCGCCCGGAAGGGAGACATTTGGTCCGGCCGCGCCTCAGCCACAGGAGACTTTCTTCTCGCCCGCCCACGCAGCTTCGCCTCGCCCGCACGCACGGCACGCACGAACACGAAACCGAAATCGATTTCCCGGTAGGGGGGCTCTCCGTTCCACTTCGATCTCACCCCCTCACCTCCGATATATATATATATATATATATATATATATATGTATCCACCGACCTCCGCTTGCAAAAGGAATTTGAAACAACTCGCTGTCACCCTGCCCGCTTCCCCCTCCCGTGAGGTCCAGATTCCCGTCCAAAAGGGGTGGGGGGGGTTCCCCCAAGAGCTCGTCAACGCACCTCCGAGGCCTTCGGAGCCTCGAAAATCCACCCGCCGTGGCCACCAAGATGCCCAAGGTGCCTTTCGCGAGCCGCGACCCGCCCCCGTCCGCCCCTGGTGGGGCGGTGGCGCGGTCCGGTCGGAATTGCCCCACTTTGGAAAACGATGGGGACCAACTTGTCCCCCCCCCCCTTCCTCCTTCTTCCTCCTCTTCCCTGCCTCCTTCTTCCTCCTCTTCCCTCCTCTTCTTCTTCTTCTTCTTGTCCTCCTCTTCCTCCTTGTCCTCTTCTGCCTCCTTGTCCTCATTCTGCCTCCTCGTCCTCCTTCTTTCGCCTCTTCCCTGCCCCTGGCTGCTCAGCCCGTCGCCTGTAGGCCCTGGAAGGGGTGCCGTCGTTCTTGGACTTGTTGGAGTGCGGGGACGCCGCCGGGGACGCCGCTGAGCCGGGAGAGAAGCACCTCTGGGGTTTTGTTTGTTGTTCCCCCCTCCGCCCTACGGAAGTGCAGAAGGATTCAAAAGAGGAGCAGGAGGAGGAAGAGGAAGAGGGGACGAGGGAGAGAGGGAAGATGAGGGTGGCCCCAACAAACACCATAACAACGTATGCTGATGCTCCACTTTGGCTCTCGCTCCCCCCCTTTCCTTCCGCACGTTTTTTGGGTGCACGCTGGGCAGATCATTTGGATCTAGGAGGCTAGGGACAGAGAGAATCCGAAGCTGCCGCCGCACTTTCAGTATCTGGGCGACTTGGAAAGGTGAGGATGTTGCGACGCCGCCACACTTTTTGGAAGTCGGAGACTTGGAGTGGTGAGGACCCGATGCTCCCGACAATCAATGGACATCACATGCCCTTGCCGTCCATTCTGACCTGGCATGCCTGGTGCAGTAAACCCTTAGCCACTGCCAATCTCTGGGAGCGTGGCCCGAATCGAACAACTTTGCAAGGAGTGCGCAGCATGGAGAGGGAGATGTGGCCCTGATGGTGTTACTTCAAATTATGGTAAGCATCAAACACTGGGGCGCGTGCGACTCAGAGACAGGAGTGTGGCCCGCATCAGACCTCTCCACCAGGAGAAGGCCACATCAAGCGCCGAGGCGTGTGCAGCATGGGCAAGGAAATGTGGAGATGTGGCCCGCACTCCGTTATTTGACAAGGGTGTTGAGGATCAAACACTGGGGTATCTGCTCGGGAAAGCAATTACTCGAGCGGGCACGAGGAAACGGTCCTCGCTGGGTCCGCGCCAGATCTGGCCACAGGGGCAAATGCCCCTCCCCAAGATCGATCTTGCCAGGACACAGTTTGACCAGTGTCAGCTTCCATGGCGGGACGATGGTGGGGAATGACTACGAAGAGGGACATGAAGTATGCAATTGGCAGGGAATATGGCAAATTACTCCCTTCTCTCGTTGGCGTAAGACAAGGCTATTCATGGGCATGACTCGAAATGCGCGTCTGCCCCAAATCTTCGCACACCTTCCTCTCACGAATGCGACATAGTTAGGTCGCCAACTCCGTCTCATGGCAACCAAGCAGGTGCAATGTTTCACAACACTATGATGAATATGTTGTCCGGCCCTAGCCTACGATTCGGAACACTAGCCGTTTGTAGCCAAGACGGCGACTCTTCGACTCCATGGTTGTGGAGACCATACCTGGCTCCTCGATGGAGCCACAGCATCATCCCCGCTGGGTCAACCAGTATAAGAGAACGGAGGCGTCTCCGACAATCACAGGATAATGAAGTACTAGAGCATGGTGTCCCAAGCACCGTGCCAGAGTCTATAGTTGGGCCATGGCTGGCGTGTATGCTTCTTGGGAAACCACCGCGTCAGAAGGCTACGGCGTCCAGCTCAGTTGGCGCTTATGGCACGACAAGCAGGAGTAGCGCGGTCACATAGCCACCCGTTGTGCTTAACAGCGGCCGCGGATTTGCGTCTGCCCCGAACCACTTGTTCGAGGAAACCGTGGGTAAGAACCAACGTGCTCAACTCAGACACTCAGACTATCACCATCATGTCCTTGAGCCCTGCACCAGCTTGCCTGCCCATGCGGCATGCATGCGGACAGGGGGCCGAATGATGTCAGTCGCATAACCACGGCCGTTGTAACCCAACAGAATGCAAGCGCCATTCTAAAGAAAAACACTACGACGGGCACCGTGCAACACCATATTTCTTAGATAAGTGGCACGCGTGCCGTGGCTCGTACACATACAGGAGGGGGATGACGAGGAGGAGGAGGAGGAGGAGGAGGAGGAGGAGGAGGAGGAGGAGGAGGAGGAGGAGGAGGAGGCGGGGGAGGAGGAGGAGGATGATGAGGAGGAGGAGGAGGAGGAGGAGGAGGAGGAGGAGGAGGAGGAGGCAGAGGAGGAACGGGGGAGGGGAGAGAGAACCACATATGTTTAGCGCGTTCGGATTTCTAGGTCCGCACAGATTTCAAGACGGGCCAAGAAGGCCCCAAGAAGCCCAATAGCCCCCCAGAGAACCTGAAGAGGACCCCAAGACGGCCCGAGAGGGTCCCAAGACGGGCCAAGAGGCACCGAAGACGGCTCAATAGGACCCAAAGAGGGCCGCAAGAGGGGCTTAAGAGGGCGAGCTGAAAGAGGCTCCAAGGGCCCTCCCCCGCAAGATGGCCGCCAAGACATCTGACATGCTCCCAGGGGCCTTCAACAGACACCCAACAAGCTCACAAAAGGGTCCCCAGAGGTTCCAGGAGCCTCCCAAAGGCGCTCGAAAGCCTCCCCAGAGGCTTCCAAGGAATAGGGCCCCAAGAATTTCTGCAACAAACCCGGCTGCGGGATGCTCGCGATGCATAGTGCCACACGTGACAGTCTTGTGCCCGGAAGTTTGTCCAATGCATTCCTTTCGCGTACAAAGTCTGTCAAGTGTATCCTTGGCGGTCGGCGGAATAGCGGAAGGCTCTGGAATAATGGAAGGGAACAGAAGGAGTCAACAGAGGCGACGATGGCGAACACATTCCTGCTCCTTCTCCTCCTCCTACTCCTCCTCCGCTGATGGACCTCCTCCCTCCGCTGCCCTCATCATCCTTTTCCTTCTCTCTACGATCAAAATGGACCTTTCCCAATAACCGAACACATTCATTTTCTGAGCCGCATCCAACCGCAATCCTGAAGGTTCGGACCTCGATCTGCAATCCCGGCCCTCTCCCTCAAATTGGCAGTCCACCGCGAACCGTTTCTGGACAGTTTCGAAGCGCCTGGGAGCGGCCCCCCCGACGTCGACGACGACGACGACGACGACGGCGACGACGAGAAGGAGGACGAGGACGAGGACGAGGACGACGAAACGACGACGACGACGACGGCGACGACGACGACGTCAAAAACGAAACTGACGGAAAACGACGACGGCTGCGACGACGACGACGACGGCGGCGACGACGACGACGACGGCGAGGACGGCGGCGGCGCTGGCTGGTGGAGGAATAAGAGCTGAAACGGCTGCTGGGGGGGAGCGTGCCGTGCGTGCCGAAATAAAAAATCATCGGGGCGAAGGGGGCGCGCTGGCTGGTAGGCGATTCGGAGCTGGTGCGGCTGCTTGGGGGGGAAATAAGGGGGCGCGGCGCCGGTGCCGTGCGTGCCGAAATTAATTCATAGGGGCGGAAAGGGCGCGCGCGGCTGATGGGGGTTGGAGGAGGGAAACACGGCACCTGCACCGTGCGTGCCGAAATGAAACATATAGCCAACGTCCAGCATCCCCGAACAGCGTTTCTTGAGACGAGGTGTCCTATGTCGTCGCTAGCTTTTCGTCACCATGGTCGTCCTCCTCCTCAGCATCCACGTAATTCTGCTTCACGCCCTCGCCCTCCCCCTTCCACTACACCGTCTCCTCCTATTCCCACTCCTCTCTTCCTCAGTCCCTCCCCCTCCTCCTCCTCCTCCTCATCCTCCTCCTCTTCCTTCTGATCCTCCAGGGCCTCCGCCCCCTCTTCTTCCTCTTCTTCCTCCTCCTCCTCGTCCTCCTCGTCCTCGTCCTCGTCCTCGTCCTCGTCCTCCTCGCACGTAGCTCGGATGAGGTGTGCCTTAGTCCATCTCTCCCCTCCTCCTCCTCCTCCTCCTCCTTCTCCTCTTCCTCCTCCTCGTTGTTCTCTTCCTCCTCCTCCTCCTTCCGCCTCCTCGCCATGTATCTCCTCAACTCACTCGTTCTCGCCCCCTTCCTCATACGAAATCATTCTCATGCTCTTGTTGCTTTTCCTCCTTTTCGTTTTATTCCTGCCCCCTTTTATCCTCTACCTCGTCATCGACCTCCTCCTTGTATTTCTCCTCCTGCTCGCCGTGCTCCTCCTTGTGTTCCTCGTGCCCCTCCTCGTGGTCCTCGTTCTCCTCCGCTTTGCAATGCTCCTCCTCCTCCTCCTTCTCCTCCTCCTCCTCCTCTCCCTCATCATCTTCCTCCTCCTCCTCCTCCTCCTCCTCCTCCTCCGCTTCCTCCTCCTCGGAATGCTCCTCCTCCTCCTCCTCCTCCTTCTCCTGTTCCCTCCTTTCTTCGCTTCCTCCGCCATGCCAGGGGTGCCTTCGCAGTCTTCATGCCGCTTCCAGGAAGCAGCCTCGTTAGGGATGCCCTCAGGCAGGTGGCGTTTGAGCCTGGTCCTGTCTCCCTCCTCCATTACTCCTTTCGCGCGGTATTTCGGAGCTCTTTCCTCCTCCCTTTCTCCTCCCCCATCCGGCGTCCTCACTCCCCGCCGCGCTTTAGTCGAGGCATCGACACGATTTGCTCCAGCACGGCTCTCCCGTGATCGTCTTTACAATTTACCAAGGAATTGTGCTCGCGCCACGGCGCCAACTACGTCGAGGCATTTCGGTGGTCCCTGGCCGTGCGTCGGCATCGAGCGCGGTAAGGTAATGCTGGTATTCACCTCTTGGGAGTCGCGGGTCCGTTGCCCAAGTCCGAACCCAGATATTGTGCGGCCCAAGTAGTGAGCTGCACGGCAATGGCCCTCGAATCACCGTCGCGGGCCAAGTCGAAGATCGACTCACCGCTGGCGCGATTGCTACCTTCGTCGTCGCGAGTGAAACCTTATCCTGCAAGTTTTGTGGCTTCTTGGTTTGAGTCCGTCTTAGACTGGCCCCCCCAAAAGTCCCACCTCTTACATTCCGAATCTTCGCACTCAGCTGCTCCATGCCCGCTCCAGCAATCCTGGTCTGCTCGGGTGTCGACCTCATCGCTTCGTCGAGTGATAACTCGAGATCAATGAGCGCTTCTTTCAACAGTATCCCAGCCCAGCCACATGTGCGTGAAGATTTGCGATGGTTTCGTCTAGATTCTTCTGCGTGAGGTTGAATGGGCTGAAGGACTGCGCAACATTGTTTGGAACATCGGAATTGAACATGCCAGCCAGCCTGAGAGCAGTTCCACCCGCTGGGGATCGGGGGATCCAGATCAAACTTTGGACTCTCTCGCGCATGGGAATGACTCACATTTCCACTCTTAGAAAAGGTTTGGCCATATGTGCTTAGCCCCGCCGCGAAAGAAACAACCGAACTCACCGAGGCGACCTCGCAGCACCACGCAGCTCCTCGACGGCCTCTTCGTCCTCATCCTCGCCCTCCCCGCTGTCGCTGCCGCCGCCGTCGTCGTCGCCGCATTCGTCGACGCCGCCGCTGTCGCCGTCGCCGTCGCCCTCGCCGCCGCCGCCGCCGTCGCCGCCGCCGCCGCGGGGCGGCGCCAAGCGGCGGGGCTCTTCGGCGTGAGGCCGCAGGCGGGGCTGCCCAGGCCCAGGCGCAGGCGCGGGCCGCGCTCGCGGGGGCCGAAGAGGGCCCACGTCAGCGGGTCGTCAGGGCTGTGCATCAGGGCCTCGGCCCCGCGCGGGGGAAGGGGGGGGGAGGACAACACTGGATGGTGGCAATTGGCCTTCAGGTCTTGAGGTAAAAATTGTTGCTGTATGTTGGCACTCTTCCCATGGCCAGACTGTGGGGAGGGCCTCGGCCCCGTCCGGTGCCAATGACGGCTCAATAGATTGGTACGCTGATGGGACTGGGGCCCGGCAGCCCCTGCGACTGCAGCTGCCGAGGGGTGGTGCCTATGGTCACCACCTGTGGGGCAGAGGCCTATGATGGTCCTCGCCTGAAAAAAATGGGGAGGGGAAGCCGACGTCGAGGATACCCGATGAGCCGATGCCCAGGTCTGACTTCCTGGCCGCGGGGATCCTGAATGTGGGGAGCCTGACTGAAACAAAACTGTGCCCGACCCCTGGGAGAAAACAACAACTCATCGCCCTTAAGCAAGACGCCAGATCACGGCGCGAGGCTCCGCCGGGCGCACTCGTTCTGTGGGGGACGCCGGGGGAATGAGCCCCAAAATGCCCGCCCCCGAAACCTGTTCATGAAATGGGTTGTACCGGTCTATCCGTGATCATGCCGGCGATGCCGCAACTGAACCAGGAAGCAAACCTCGGCGAGGCACAACCAACATAGAAGCATGGGCCGGTGCCGAACCAACGGACGGGCCAGCACACGAGAAGTCTGCTATTCTGCCACCTGGCGAGAGGGACCTCCAAATCTGTTCGATATGTCCCTCCATGGTGTTGAGCCGGGCGCCCACCTGGGACAGGGTTGGCGCTCGTGCCGAGGAGGGGCTGGCAATGCCCAAGCTGTGCTGTAAAAAGGGGGCTCCGGTGCGAGCCGCCCGCCACAGCTGCGTGACGGCACCCGTGCTCCTGAAAGCCCAGCGCCACGTGCGGGGGCTCCGGCGCGAGCCGCCCGTCATAGCTGCGTGGTGGCATCCTGGTTTTTGAGAGCCTGCAGCGCCATTTGCCTTCACCAGTTTCCGCCGAAACCCCGCCGCGGGCACCGCCAGGACAAAGCAAGGGCCGACCCCATTTTGGGTTCACCGCCACAGGCTACCGCCGGTTGCCGCCGAGACACTCCGCCAGCACGCCGAGGCGGGAGGAGGAGGGAGGAGAGGAAGTGAGGGGGAAATGAAGGAGGGGAGGCGGGGGGGGAGAGGGAAGCATGGACGCGCTTATCTAAACAGATATTTTCCAATGAGGGGTGCTTTGCCTTGCCCTGGGCCGGCGGCACATGCCACACCTGGTCGGCGCTTGCCTCGCGCACCCCTTCAGACGTCCCCGGGATGCTGCATCGCGAATACACCGCCCACTTCTTGATGACTGTGACGGGGAAGTTCCCAGACGCCCGTCCTCAAAGAGCTCGGGTGAGGCTTCAAGGGTGTGGAGCGGGAGCGACCGCGTGACTGACGCCCTGGCGGCACGGGTCGAACCATCACCTGGTTGGGTGGGGCGTGCACGGGGCCGCCGCACGAGCGACAACGAAGTGGCGCGGGCACTGCCCTCCAACACCCCTGCTTTTTTTTGGGGGGGGGGAGGGCACTGTGCCGTAGAGCATGCATTAATTGACGGTGACAAGTGCAATCAGCTGGCAGGGGAGACAATCGCGTTCGCGGCCCCAGGGAGGAAAACACTGGATGGTGGCAATTGGCGCCTTCAGATATTGAGGTCAGTGTTGTGGAGGTACGTTGGCACCCCTCCCTACGACCGTCTTCGTTGGCCGAGGGGCCGTGAGGAGGGCCCTGGCCCCCTCCGGTGCCAACGACGGCTCGACGGACCGGCGCGCTGACAGGACGGGAGGGCAGAGGGGAACCCCAACACACTCCCCGGTGTGGGTTGGGATGGAATGAAGCTGCTATGATCGGCTCTGGGAGGTGTCTTCGGAGACGTAGTCACCCCAGGCGGTCGGCTGAACCCGTCCTGCCTCTCTTGTCTCAGGACGGGGCGGCCCTAGACTTAGGCTCCGTGTGCGCACGTCAAGGAGCGCGTTTGCACATAGTTTTCTGAGCTCTGTGGTGGAATGTGACACTCGCATCATGCATCATGCACCACGCTAGCAAACTTCTCGCATCATGCCAAACCCCCGAAAGTTCTGGAACTGTCCCAGGCTCCTGGAGGGCAGGGTGCCCAGGGAATGACTCCAAGCTTGGAGAAGCCTTTCATCTCGCCTCTCTCCTCTCTTCTTTCCTCGTTGTCGTCGTCTTGCTCCTGATTTCCCCTCTGGCCCCTCGGTGCTTCACCAGCGAGCCTGACCCTTCACGTCTCTGCTACACGGTGTCGCCTGCGGAAGGCACGGACGGGCCCCTTCCTGGCAGTGAAGGTCGTGAGGCTGGATGAGCAGGAGGGAGGAGGTGGACCAGGAGGGGTCGTGAGGCGAGCTCCCTGGGTGCTCGGATCTGGTCAGCTGAAACCGCACGGGTAGCGAGACCGGGCCTGGCACGAATTACAGTGGCCTCAAGGGGCGAGGCCCTCCGGAGCCCTCGCGAGGGTGTCCAGCTGAAGCGCGCGGCCCGCGCGGGTGCGCTGGGGCGCGCCGCTGCGACCGTGCGGCAGCTGGCCCTCGGTGAGCGCACCCGCGAGCTCGAGCAGGGCCGCCGCGATCTCGGGCTCCCGGCCAGCCACCACGACGCCCTCCGAGGCCTCGGCCCACACGGCTCCCAGCTGGCCCCAGACGGCCTCGCTGAGCCTCGGCACGAGCTCGGCGGCGCCGAGGGCCTGCCCGATGCTCTTGACCTTCTGGAATGCCTGGCCGGCCTCGTGCTCCGCCCCGGCGGCCGGGTGCGGCTGGAACTCGGCCTCCCGAGCAGGGCCTCCGCCTTCGAGCTCGGCCCTTCGCTCGGCCAGCCCGCCGGCGCCCCCCGCGCCGCCCGCGTGCGGCCCGAGCCCGTCCTCCTCCTCCGCCTCGGCGCCGCTGGCCCGCTCCAGCTCCCTGAGGCCCCGCGCCGCTCTCCTGGCCTCGAGCTCGTTCGCCTCGCGCTCGGCCCCGCCGCCCTCCCGCCCGGACCGCTGCCTCCTCGCGGCCTCCTCCCGCTCCAGCGCGCGGAGCTCCCGCTGGGCCCTGCGCGCCTCCTCCGCCCCCCGCTCGGCCTGCTCCAGCTCCTCCCGCGCCCGCGCGGCGCCCCCCGGGCCCCGCCGCGGCCCGGCGACGGCCGGCGCCGCGGCCTCGGCCCCCGACGGCGGCGGGGCCCCCGCTCGCCCGGGCCGTGCCGCGCTCAGCACCGCCCGCGCCACTGCCTCCCGCACCAGCTTCCTCTCGGCGGCGAGCGAGGCCTCTCGGCAGGCGGCGGGGCTCCTGGGAAGCCCCGCCGCCCTCCGAGACGCCGCCCCGGCCTCCAGAGACGGTCCATGACAGGGAACTTCTCAGAAGGCCGGAGGCCTTCTGGGCCTCCTGAGAGAGGGCCCGCCCCCTCTGGCTTCCCCCCGGGGCTCGCCGCCGATCCTCGCGCCGAGCTGCGTCACCTTCGCGTCGGCGGGCTGCTCGGCGAGGGCTGCCGTCAGCGTTCTCGTGACGCTCTGCAGCAGGCCGACCTCGCGCCGCGCGCCCTCCGGGCCGGCGCCGCCCTGCAGCTGGTCCACGACGAAGCCCACGATGCGCTGCAAGATCCCCGCGTCGATGTCCACGATCGGCCCGCGCGGCTGGTGGCCGGCCTCTGCTGCGGATGGGATGCAGAAGGGCATGCGGCAGGTGTGCGTCGTGTCGACCCTGGCGTTGGTTCCTGACACCGAGGGGATCGTTCAAGCTTGAACGATCGGTCGTTTCAGAAACGCCGGATCCTTCAACGATAAGGCTGATTCTGGGCCACGGGCGGCGTTCAACCATAAACGCCCGCGCTCTTGTCGCCGCCAATCGACACGACGCGAACCTAGCGTGCTAGTACTACGTGCTATTTTTTTGAGGCGCACGGCCGACACGTTCATCCAGTAATTACACTGCTCTCATGACACATCGTTTCCCGGACGGCACGGCCAGAAAGCGCACATGAGTAGTGTAAATGTGTGTTTCGTGGTGCCGACACGAAGCCCTCCTCCCCTCCCCTTCGAAATTTTGTAACTTTTGTCCGCGACGTCTGGCCACCCAAGGCTTTGAACACTCCCCCAATTCCTCCTCCTCCTTCCCCTCCTCCTCCTCCTCCTCCTCCTCCTCCTCCTCCTCCTCCTCCTCCTCCTCCTCCTCCTCCTCCTCCTCCTCCTCCTCCCCCTCCTCCTATTAGTTTTTTCGAAGATGTCTCGAGCGAGAGCCCCATCATGCGCGGCCGTCTTCTGTTTGTCGCGGGGACCTCTGGAGGCCGAGAGCGATCAGAAGCTGGCTTCCACGACTCTTCTGCATCGCCCATGATCTGAAGGCTGAAGGTTCTGAAACGGTGCGGTGACAGACCGTGCGGTGACCTCGCCATCCCAAGAGACCTCACCGCACAGCCCGTCACCGCACCGTGGATGCCCCGGTCACCCGAGATGTTCTCTGAGAAAACCGTGCGGCCACCCCGAATCCCAACTGACTCACAGCACGGTGCGGTTCCCGCACCGTCCGGGAGGTTTGCAGCCCGCCGATCTTGGGACTCTCTCCTCCAGGGCCCGCTCGGCCACACCCCCGCCCACGGCGGGGAAGATGCCTTGATATGGTCGGTGCGGGCTTGGCTTCGCTTCGACTGCAGTCATGAGCAGGTACCAGCGCACACGGAGCAACCTGACGCACTGACATGCCAATACGCTGCCATGGCCCCCTCGCAGGGTGGTGCGCAAGGAGTCCGGCTGTCTCTTCCTCTGCCGCCCTGCGCGGGTCGGGCGCTTCTTCCACGACCTCCGACGAGATCGTCTCCCAGCGGCTCGGGCGGCCACTGCTGGTCCCCAGGCTGCTGGTCACGCCCCCGTCGGGGGAGTAGCGAGCGCTGGCCAGCTCAGCCCTGCGTCTGGGCGGCCAGCTCGGAGGCTGCACTTTCGGTGTGCGGGGTCTCTCGGGGGAGTCCGAGAGGGGGGCGTCCTAGAGGGGGGCGAGCAGATCATGGCCCGAAGCACGTGCGCGGACGAGGGGGGGCCAGGGAACGTCTTGAAAGAAGCGGAGCAACGTGTTGAAATAAGAAGAGGCGCCATGACATCTGGGGAGCTTGGCTGCCCCGATGCGCAACACGCAGCCCGTAGCGTGTTGACACGGAGCTCAACACGTAGGTTGAATACGTACGTTTGGCGCGATACATTCGTCAATGAATGGGCCAACACGTTGAGCCAACACGTTTTGAACACGGTACGCGTTGCGCTTCAAAACGGGCGTATCAGGGCAGCTCAGCTGGGGGGACCCTGCCATGATACAGGCCATGGAAGACATTAGCGAACACTCATGCCGCATTCATCTGTCAATGTCACCCCCCAAATAATCACTGTTGGCTGTGGGTTGAATGATCTGCAGTTCGACCGCAGTTTCCCCCCCGCGCGCGCCAACCTTGAAGTTGGGGGAGCGGGGGAGTGTCCACGAGTTGCCTCCCTCTGCCATATCTCCCCCCTCCACTCACTCCCCTCTTGGCCCAGGTCGGGCATGTCCCCCTGCAGGCGGATTTTGGGCGACAAATTTCAAAAAGTACCCCCCAAAACGCTTCAAACATATTCAAAAGTAGTCAGAAAATCGTCCCCAGATTACTTTGGAACTATCTTTCAATACTCCTCCTGTAGAGGAGCACGCCCGACGTAACTCCTGGCCGCCCCCGACCCTGGGCCCCTCCGCCCCGCGCGCGAGAATGGCGCCGTGGGCTGCTGCCCGGGGCCCCCCCCCTCCCGGTGGCGCACCCTTGGGGGGGGGAACGCAGAGGGGGCGGGCCTTTCCAGAATAGACCAGCGCGTTCCACTACTCGCAAAGTAGCTACTCTCAAATGGCCTGGATCCGCCGCGGGGGATCTACAATACATTACATCGAAGCAGACATCTGGTTTTCGGGCGCTTGCGAGCAGGCGCTCCGCGAGTAGTGGAACGCGCTCGGTGACAGAAGGCTCGGAAGCCCTCTGCCCCTGTACAGTCAAAAACCCTAATAAGGACGCGAGGTAAGGACGCAAGACCCTTGGAAGCCGAAGTTGGGATTTTTGGGGCGGCGGACGACGAAAACCTCAAGGACGCAAGAGCAAGGAAGAGCAAGGACGCAAGGGTACCCTGAGCAAAGTCGCGCGTCCTTCTTAGGGTTTTTGACTGTACGCAACGCGCAGCCCGCAGCATGCTGACACGGAGCTCAGCACGCAGCACGCCTGGCGCGACGCGCTCGCCGAAACGCGTTCCAGCACGTGCTGGGCCGACGCGCGGCGTGTGAGCACGGACGTCTCTCGAGCACGGCGCGTGCTGCGCTTCGACATTGGCGTGCCGGGCGGCAGCTCGGTCCTCCGGCCTTGCAATGAGCTTTCCGAGCCCTCTCCGAAGCCACGCGGGGGCTGCTCAGCAGGTTGGGCGGCTTCTGAGAAGCCCCGCCGCCTTTTGAGAAGGCCTGCCCACGGTCAATCCGCCTCCCTCCCCTGACATCCGCGGGTGTGATCTCTTCAGTCCGCGCCCCGAAACTCCTGACCGCCTCCCCCCGGGGTAGTTTTTCGCCACAAATCTGTTTTTGATGGCCCTGGGGCCCGATGATGGCCCCCGAAGGGCTGAAAAGCCACACAGTAGGAGCTCGACCACAAGAAACCTTCCACAAGAAACCCAACCCTGAGACCCCAGGACGTCCATTGACTTTTGGTGTGGGAATGTCACACTTTCCATGGCAGAACCATCGAACCCCAAGAAACCCATGGCAACCTGGAGGCAAGCAAATTGTCTCTTGGCATGGGTTTCCACTGTATCCTCGGACATCTGTGTCGGCGACCCGAGAATGGCAACCAACGACGCGCACTCCCGGAACCGTACGGCAAGAGATAGCCTTCAGCACGTGAGCGCCTGCCAATGTTCACCCGCCTGTGCTCCAAGCGGCCGCCCCTTCGCGGACATGCAGGCTTGACCCTTGACCCTCCTCGGAGATCTGGGTGGGCGTGCTGCCGACTTTGGCTCAAATTGGCTCAGAAAAAAATTCGTAACAATTTCGTGCCGGAGCGTCTCTGACTCAACTTCCCCCACTTACTTCCGCACGGTTTCGTCTACCCTTGCACTACCTCTATGGCTGCGACGTCTTCTTCGAGTGCACGGGGTGACGCGCGTGTGCCAGGTACTCCTGTGAGGCGGCAATTCAATGCGCAAGCGGATCGAGCTGGACCTAAACGACCCGAAAATCTTGAAGAATACGCTTTGGGAACACCACCGCCGAAGAGCGCCCTAAAGCAAGCACGACTAGCAGGTCTGGTAACACCTGTGGACTACGACACGGCACATCAATATCAACAAAGCGAAACTGGTTTTCATGCGGGAGGCGCCACGTCACAGGGGAATGACGGTTCCAACATTGACGACGAGGACGACGACGATTCGGAAGAAGGTGGCACGGTAATGATCAAAGCCATGCAGAATGTGCCCAAAGCGCATCTAGCACCTACAGTGCGCGTGGTCCGGACCCTCGGGTACGAGCTCAAGAAACTCTGGGAGACTATCAACACCGACCTCCGCGACTTCAATCGAAGCGGAGGTGGAGGAACTTAACATTCAGGCTACCAACGTAGAAGACAAATTGGCAGCAGTTCGAGATGAAATGACAGATATGCAGTTTGCAGTTCGGCATTCGTAAAGAGATTACCGAACTCAAGGAGACGATCAACCAAATGCAGACTACAACGCCAAGGTCATAATATCAACTGTGCAGCCGAGGGACACAACGCCAATCGTCCTGGGAGGATTTCCACAAGATGTCCTTGTCGATGCTGAACGCTGGGCGCAAAAAGCACTGGCACACACGGGGCTCGTCACAATCAAAACCTGCAAAAAAGCTCTCCCAGACAGGAGTTTAAAGGCACCATGCTCCTGCAGTTTGACACCCGATGCATGGCACAACAAGCCCAACAGCATCTTCAAGAGGCTGCTACCAAGTCGCTCCAACGCAGGGCTGGCAAAAGCAGAGTATGGTGTAGCCTCGACGCCACGATCGAGTCACGAGTCGTTTCCTCACTACGTGCTGCTGGGATTGCGTTACTTGCTGACACAATGGGGATTCGAAAAACGCTATCTCAAAATTGATACGGACAATTGCTTCATCAAGGCTGGGGGCATGAACATCATGCGTGCGACGATCGAGGCTGACTCCTTGAAGATTATCTGGCTGGACACGGTTTGTGAACCATGGGCCGAACTCCAAACTTCATCAGACTGGGCGGAAGTCCAACAGAAAGCTAAAGATCTCCTTGCAGCGAACGCGGCCAACAAGGCCAAAAAGGTCATAAAAAAGGCACATAAGAATTGATGGTGCCAAGGGCGTCGGGCTGTTTCACCTTTGGGGTCCGCTGACCCTGGAATTTCTCCACATTTGATTTTCCCCAATGTCAGACTGGACAAAAATACTATCTATCCTGCTGGGCCGCGTCTTCACGAACAACCTTCAATACTACGGCGCGCTACCTGGAACGTGCGTGGTTTGACGCAACAAAAACTACTGGACATCACGAAGAAGATGGGAGCATACGGAATCCATGTCTCATGCATGCAAGACGCACAGCAACAAAAGCAGAAGACTACGAATATGAGAACAATGGATGCCGCATCATTCTTTCAAGAGAAGATGCAGATGCAACACCATGGGCTGGAATTGGTTGCACCCTCTCTCCGAACCACGTGCATACCGTACTACAAGCAAACACATTTCCGAAATAATATTGCTACTGCCATTCATAATCAAACTTTGATGCCGCATACTCAAAATATTCGGCGTATGCGCACCCCACAACTTGAAGTTCTTGCCGGAAAGACGTATGTTTTGGAATACTCTGGACGCCGAATTCTGGACATCTTGCGCCACAACTGGCAATGTTATCATGGGGGACGTGAATGCACGAGTTGGGCATGCAGACGCAGGGGAATTGTCGACTGTAGGGCCGTTCGCTTGGGGTAGGCGGGCGCTCTATGAAATCGAAGTACCTAGTAGGCACTCGCTCATGGAGTTTTGCTACGATTTCGACGTGAAATTGGAAGACACATATGTTGAGCGGCCATTCGAAGACACAATAACCTTCATGGAAGCAGGAGCCAAAGCGAAAGGGCTTCTCTCCGAAGGCCAATACAACATTCTGCATTACATCGTTTGCGGTGAGGCCAAGTTGGGCCAGATGCGGAATTCAAGAACGCATCGTCAGGCAGCTCTGCCAACGGACCCCTGCTTTTTGACAATTGGTATCCAATGCGATCAACATGATGATCCACTGCCGCACAAGCCCCTTCGAGACAGAGGTCTGCTTCGAGATCCCGCAGTGCAGTCATTGCAGAAATGTACTTGGGTGCAGGATGAAGATACAGCGAAGAAGCGAAGCTCGTGCCAGCAATGGTCGTCCAGAAGACCGCATTTTGCTGAAAGAAATAAGATAACCATGCTAACTTCATAAATCAAACAGGTTGGATTTAAACATTGCATCTGGGCGTTGGAACGATATTCGGAGATATTGCAAACCACGGCAACATAAGCAAGGCAAGCTTCAAAACTTACATGGCCTAGTTGCAAGCCGTGAGCGCACTGATACTGTGGCAACCTACTTGGAACGAATGCGCTGGAAAGTACGGCCGCCAAATTTGGTCGACAACGACACGTTGGCTTTCAGAATGCAGGAGGTGGGGGAAACTGTGCAAAAACTCCAGTGGAGAAAAGCAGCAGGACCGGACGATATCTGTGCAGAGTATTCGAAAGAAATATCAGAAACACCTGATAGATTGAGGTGGGTGGCAGAACAATGCAATACCATGTGAGCGGAGCACAGTTCCCGAAGCATGGCGGCATGCCACGGTGAGCGCAGTATACAAGAACAAGGGCCCGATCCCAATTTGTGAATCTCATCGACCAATCAATATATGATGCGTGGCGCACCAAACTTCTCGCCAACCTCCTCTTACATCGTCTACAACAGACAGGGGCTGAAGACCGGCTGTGGCGAACTCAATGCTGTTTTCCGCCGTGGGCGAGGTACGACACATGCCATTCACACAGCATGGCGGCATATGGAGCTCGCAGACGCTAAGAACGATGGTGGGACTGCACTTGCCGCCCTGTATTGGAAAACATAATTTGACTCCATAATTGTCGAAGCTTTGCAGGCGGCACTGCGCCGAGAACAACCTGAGCGAAAACGACAAATTCGATGTGGCTTCTGGGAATCGTTCGGCCCTGCTGTACGCCGACGGTACGCTGCTCATCGGGGGGATCCACACCAGCCTGCAGCACCTTCCAGACAATATCGCTTTGGCGTGGGCGCAAATAGGAGTGGAATTACACTGGGGCAAATGTCAGATGATCAAACAAATCAACGACGTGACGTTGAGGACGCTGGCTGGGCAGGCTACTGCAGAGAAACAACATATTACATGCTTCAGTGCTACTCCACACAATACTGGACAGTGGGGTACCGAATTGAACAAACGAGTAGGGGCAGCGTGGGCCGAACTCGTGAAAACACACTGCCTTGAGCAAGTCGCGACAATGTGATTGATCGTTGGTGGCATCCCGCATCATGCATGCAATACACACGGCATGGTTAAACAAGGCTGAATGGAGACGCTTGGATAGATTTCAAGCCATATGCCTACGAAGAATATTACATGTACCTTCCGCTTTTCGACGGGAGTGACGAATTGCAAGGTGCTTGGAAAAGCTAGGCAAACGAAATATCATATTCTGCTTTTTGGCAAAATTGGCCGGGCTCCGAAGACA
Organism: Prorocentrum cordatum; assembly: GCA_963575745.1. Taxonomy (NCBI): domain Eukaryota; class Dinophyceae; order Prorocentrales; family Prorocentraceae; genus Prorocentrum; species Prorocentrum cordatum. The sequence continues at coordinate 164,813 of CAUYUJ010016644.1, forward strand.
GACTTTCTTCGACGATTCACCTTTCAGCCTGGCAGCATTTGTTCAATCGTGGATGTGCGTCAACGGAGAAAAAGGCAGACCCATACACCTAAACGCGAAATGTCAACACAAGACTTCGGTTGCTCATCTTGGACTGGGACACACTTGGTTGCAGCGGCTGCAGGACCCCAAACTATTGCGGAAAGCATGGCAAACCACCGTGGTCAAGGCGATTACCTGTAGCATTCTTTCTGTACATTGCATGTGATGCCCGATGTTTTGGCGCCCTACTCATTTTCCTGTTTGTCTGTCTCGCCTGCGCGCTTCGGCGTATGGCTTAGAGTAGCGTGGCTGGCGAAGGACCCACCCATATGCAGTTGTGAGTACCGTCGCTGTGAGTGTCGCCTTCGGCGCCACGCGGACCCTGGCATTTGGGTCACGAAAGGAGTGAAGGGCCGGCGACATGGGGCATCGACGCAAAGCGGACCCAGGCATTTGGGGGCCTTCGCTAGAGCCCCCTATGGGGCCACGGAGCGTGAGAAGGGTGTGCCGAAATAAGGCACCGACGCCATGCGGACCCTGGCATGTGGGCCTTAGTTGGAGCTCCCTATGTGGCAATGATACATGTGAGGGGAGTGTCGAAATCATTCTCCGACGCCATATGGACCCTGGCATTTGGGCCTTAGCTGGAGCTCCCTCTGCGGCAATGAAACATGTGAGGGGTGCGTCGAAATCATTCACTGACGCCATGCCGACCCTGGCATTTGGGCCTTAGCTGGGGCTCCCTATGGAGCCACGAAACGTGTGAGGTGTGCCTCGAAATCAATCACCGACGCCATACGCATCCTGGCATTTGGGCCTTAGCTGGGGCTGCCTATGGGGCCACGGAGCGTGTAAGGGGTGTGCTGGCATGCGGCGCCGACGCCATGCGGACCCTGGTATTTGGGCCTTAGCTGGAGCTCCCTATGGGGCCACGAAGCGTGTGAAGGGCGTGCCGAAAAGAGGCACCGACGCCATGTGGACCCTGGCTTTTGACCCATAGCTGGAGCTCCCTATTGGACCACGAAGCATGTGAGGGGTGTGCCGAAGTGGATATGCGGAGGGCAGCGGCAAGGATGGAGGAGGATGAGGAGGAAGAGGAAGGGGGAGGAGGAAGGAAGGAGGAGACGCGGGGCGTTGTCTCTTCAAAACGGGGACACAACATCACAGGATGGTTGGGAATGACTCCCCATGGTGGACATACATTGACAACTCTCTGTCGCCATACTGTTCAGTGGGAGCTTCGCCTTCATCGCAGAGCGGGGGGTGGGTTGGAAGGGGCACGCCATTCGTTGACAAAAACCCTGCCCCGATCAGTGGCCGCCGCGATTGCCGCGGCCACCTTCAAAACCGACCCAGAGACTTGGCTCGGGGTCGGATGCGGCTGGACCTAAGACATAATAGCATCCTTCAAGAACATGATAATCTCCGCCGGCCAACACACCGCACACCAGGAATTATCACTCGAGGGTACCCTCCACAGGATGCGCAAGAACATGCAACAAACACGCAGAACATCAGGGTACCCTCCCCGAGTCGACCTCGATCTTGTACCTCGGTCCGGCCGTATCACGCAACGAGTCGGGGCTGCTGAGCCGTCCAGGACGAACCTGGCGTCCTTGGGGAGATCTCGAGAAGGCGCAGCTGTTGCTGCACGCCCAAGCACCCCCCCTGGGGGCCCCAAAGATCCTCTCGGATCCACACCCCGAAACCACCGGGAAGCCTCAGGATGCGCAGGCGCAACATCCGCATGCCTCCAGAAGACTCGCGAAGCTTCCAGAGGCCCGTGCTTTTCTCCCGAGGGCCCCCCCAAGCCTCTGGAGGCTTCCGGAGGTCCAACAGGTCCCCGCACCTTGATCCTCGCAGCTCGATCCTCGAACTTTCCCATCCCCTGCCGACGCGGCGGGGCACGGGGAGGATTCACTTCTACTGACAGGCGGGCGCAGCGAAGATCTCTGGCCTTGAAAGTCGCCTCGGCGTCGTAAAAGTCGTCCGTCCGGTCGAGGTACCGAGAGGCGACGTTGTGCAGCAAACGATCTTCCTCCACGGCCGCTGATTGGAGGCAGGGGGAGGAGGATTTGTTGTTTAGTTTCGGCCCCCGGGTACCCGTTTCGGCCCCCGTGGCTTTCAGCACCGATCCATGGTTCAGTGCAACATTGGCCGCGATGGGCCCTGTGAGGGGTCCAGGGCACGTTCTCTTGAGCAGACCGTGGTCCTAGGCGGATTCGATTCGCTTCGCTGCAGCGGACCGTGCGTCGATGCCGCACGGGCCTAATTTTCTCCATCAGCGGCGAGGCGGCGAACTCCGCTCCAGAGCGAGAAGCTAGAAAGGGACACTAACTCGCGAATTGGCCGGCGGGCCAAGAGGGGGGGGGGCGGCCGAGAGGAAGAAGGGACGGTCAGACGTCGAAGAGTTCGACGATGAGCAGCCGGGGGGGGGGCAGCAGCAACCAGGCGCGCAGTGCCAGAGCGCGGTGGGCGGCCGTGGCAGACCACGGTGGCAGTGGTGGCGGGAGGGCGGCTGCCAGCAGCTGGAGCTGGCGGGCGGGCGCGGTGGGACACCGCGAACGGTAGAGGTACCGCGGCGCGCGGAGGAGTAGGCACAACACTGAGCCTTGCGGAGGCAGGATCAACGCATCCGGATGGCTGGCACTGACGGAGGTATTGCGGCGTGACCGCCCAATGGCGCGCCAGGTGGCCAGGGGGCCGGGAGAGGTGGGACAGGAGGCGGCGGGCGAAGCGACCCAGGCGCTTGCAAGCGGCGGGGCGGAACAACAACGCAACGGGAGGAGGAAGCGCGGGGTTGCCGGAAGGAGGTGGCAACGCAGCCAGATTGCTGGCAGTGGCAGGGGTATGGCAGCGTGACCGCCCAAGGACGCGCCAGGTGGCCAGAGGGCAGAGAGGGGTGTGGCAGGTGGCGGCGGGCGAAGTGTCCCAAACACCCGCAAGCGGCGGGGCGGAACAGCATCGCAACGGGAGGAGGCAGCGCGGGGCTGCCGCGGAAGGAGGGGAGCACCGAAAGGTGCAGAAACTGGGTAGCAAAGCAGGGCGGCCCAATGGGCGGTCCAGCGTGGTGCAGCAGCGAAGCGCCGAAGTGGTGCAGGGGACAGAGTGTGAGCGACGCGCGTCCCAAACGGGGGGCGCATCGCGAGTGGGCGGCGGCGGGGAGCACCGAAAGGTGCAGAAACTGATTGACGACGTTGGGCGGCCCAATGGGCGGTCCAGCGTGGTGCAGCAGAGGAGCACCGAAATAACGCAGTGACAGTGAATGAGCGACGCGCGTCCCAAACGGGAGGTGCGTCGCGAGGGGGCGGCGGAGGGGAACGCCGAAAGGTGCAGAAGCCGGGTAAAGACGCTGGCCCAATGGGCGGTCCAGCGCGGTGCAGCAGAGAAGCGCCGAAGTGGTGCAGGGGGCAGAGTGTGAGCGACGCGCGTCCCAAACGGGAGGTGCGTCGCCAGGAGAAGAGGTGAGGGAGGGCACCGAGGAGGTGCCAATCCAGGTGCGGGGAGGCGCCCAACCCAAAGGGCCACGCGCCTCATGGGGAGCGGTCAGTCGCGGCGGAAGAGTGAGGGAGCACCGAAGTGATGCAAGGAACAATGAAGGGCGGCGTCGCGCGTCCCAATGGGAGGCACGACGCCGTGGCGAGGGGGGAGAAGGGATGAGGGGCATGCGTGGAATGGCGCGATGCCCGCGGGCGGCACGCCCCGTAGAGGTGCACAGTGCAGCCTGGTGGTGGTGGCTGCGGTGGCGCCGGTGTTTAGCGCCGAGGGCGGGTGCCGGGGGCGTCGTCCCAGGCGGTGTCAAAGCGGCGCTTGCCGGGCTTGCCGTCTTTATCGCGCCCTTTGCCTTGCTCGGCGGCCTAGCGCTCCCGCGTCTCTCGCCTGCGCGTGTTCTCGGCCTGCTGGTTACACCAGACCTTGTCCCAGTCCACGTGGGTACCTTCTCACCAGTAGTTTTCTTGATGTCGAAGTTCCAATGCCGCAGATCGGCCATGATCTTTCGGCAGAAGTCCTCGCTGGTCAGCGGGTTGTATCGCCCTTGGCCAATGCCCCTGTTGTCACGCATGTCGCATGCGCGCTTCCAACCTTCGCCGAAGTAAAAACCAGCCTCGATCTGGAGACGCTTGGCGACGGTACCCCAGCTCTCTAGGCCGCCTTGGGCGTGCATGCGCTGAAACAGAACGCGGGGCCGTAGCTGGCAGTGCAACCTGTCATCCAGGTCGAGCCAGGCTCGGTCAGCGTGGTCGTCGGGCCAGGCCGGGTCCCGCATGCTGTCCATGCGCCTGTCGATTTCGCGCCTGGCGCTGGCCGCGGCCTGCCTTGCCTCCTTCGACCAGTCGGGGTCGATGCCGTGGCCATGTGCGGGGGCGCTGGTTGTCGGCCCACTGGGCGCTGCGCCTGGTCCGGAGCATGGTCGTCCTGGAGCAGGCCGAGTGCGCGGCCAGTCTCGGACCCGATGAGCGCGTCCCGCTCGATGACCCACGCGCGGTGCGCTGTGTCGGCCGCGTCCCAGGAGACCGTCCAGGCCTGTCGCGCTCTCGCGCTGAGGAGGCTAGACCCCCCAGGCAGGGCGGGAGCGTCGGGGTAGCGTACCTCTTGGACTGGGCCAGCCAGGGATCCTGGCGGGCGCGAGCAAGGTGCCCTTCTCGCCTGGGCTGGTTGTCCATACCATTGGCACGGTGGGGACGTCGTCACGCGTCATGACGAAGCCTCCGAGGGCCAGGTCTGGCCTGCTGCCTGAGTGCGCCTTGTGCGGGAGGCCGCGGTCCAGGAGCTGGGTGCCTTTGCGGGCTGCGGCGTTAGCTTCGTCCTCGTTTTCTGACCAAGCCGGCTCGTCTTTCAAGGTTGCACCTTGCTGGGCTGGGCGGCTCGGCTCTCCGGGTGCGGCATCGGGCGCCAGATGACTTGCTCAGACTGGCTGCAGGGGGCGCCGTGGCTGCGTTGCTGCTGTCTGCGAGGTCAGCCTCTCTGGCGGGGTCTCTGGTGTCCTGCGCGGTGCTGTCGCTGGGCCGCCCATCACTTTCATCTTCTGCCGCGGGGACCGCTGGGCGTGAGGCGTCTCGTGCTAGCAGAATTTGGCGGAGGCCTAGGTTGGGACGTTGGCGATGCTGTCTTCTCGGCTGTCCCTTCTTGGGCTGGAAGCGGCCGCTGCCTGGCGGCTGGTGCTGGC
>CAUYUJ010016644.1:175000-192500 GCA_963575745.1 Prorocentrum cordatum
CGTGCTAGTAATTGTTGTTGTTGTTGTTGTTGTTGCTGTTGTTGTTGTTGTTGTTGTTGTTGTTGTTGTGCGATGATGGTGATGCTAACAATAATTATGATGGCAACGATAACGATGATGCTGATGCTGATGATGCTGACGATTCTGATGATGATGCTGATGATGCTGGTGATGATGATGATGCTGATGATGCTAATGGCGATGATGATGATGATGACGATGCTGACGATGATGACGACGATGACGATGGTTATGATGATGATGATAAAGATCTTGATGATGATCATGCTGTTGCTGCTGCTGCTGCTGATGATGATGATGATGATAAATAATGTTGTTCCGCGGGACCGATGGCAATGACGGGTAACAACGAGAACGTCAGCACAATCCCTGAATGGCATGAGGCATGTTCCAACGCGAGGCAGGACAGGACATCTTGGCGGTCGAACGGTGCATGGCATTGGGCGCGAACGATGCCGAACCAACTCGGTGGGAAGCTGGTTGCACGCCAAGGACAGTATGCAAGCAAGGCACGGGAAAAAAGGGGACCGATCAGAGGCGATCAGGCTGACAATTTTTGGAAGTTAAGCTGGTGTCCAGGCCACGCAAACACTCAATCCCGAACCAGAGAGAAACAACATGACGGCGGACGTTCGCTTGAACCTGTCAGGACCTCGCGCGGGCAAGGTCAAACAAGAAGGGGCGAGCCAAGCAGCAAAACCCTAGTCGCATTGGCTGTGTGGCTGTGAGGCGAATCGGCAACACAGCGACGGCGGGCCGCAGCGGGCTGAAGAGAGGCAACAACTATCCGCAGGAAAGCTGGGTGCATCAAGCATCCAGCCAGATAGGTTGTCAAACTAAGGCAGGGAAAGGCGGGCGGCAGGGGCGAGCGGGATAGCCCTCGACCTTCAGTGCCCTGCAAGCAGGCGCCTTCGCCGACGTGAGAGAGACCCGGACAACACGCAGGACTAGCCGGGACAAGAAAGGGTGGGGGAGGAAAGCGGAGACCATGAGCAGGAAGAGGGAACGACCGACCAGTTCAGGGGCATAACAGCTATTGAGAGTCGTCGTCCGAGAGATGAAGGATGCGACCCTCGCGCGCGAGCATGGCAGCAATCGCTGCGAATGCATCAACCTCGCGCTACGACCCAGAAGTGAAGCTCCTTCCAAATCTGAATCACATCTGCACGATAGCGCACGAGCAATCTCCAACTAGTTTCGACCAGTTCATGGACATTGCCAACGGCCGTCTAATGGACTTAATGCAGGCCGTCCCGTTCCGTCGTAGAGCTCGGGGTGGGCAGCTTCGCGGCGCCATGGGTCGCGGCGGAGATTGCGCGCCATTGCAACACCAAGCGAACACAATTTGGCGGCGGGCGAGGGGGGGAAATGAGAAGGATAAGGCCTTCTCAGAAGGCTCGGAAGTCCCCCGGCCTTCTGACAATTTTTTCGAGCCTGCCCCGAAGACACAAACAACTTCTGAGAAGGCGCGAGGGCTTCTGAGAAGTCCAGCCGCCTTCTGAGAAGGTACTCTTCTTCTCATTCCCCCCCTCGCTCGCCGCCGAACAGTACCACTGAGCCGACTGTGCGCGCGGTGGGAGACGGCGGCGGCAGAAAGGGGAGGCGCGAGCGAAGAAGCAGCCGGGCAGAGGGCACAGCGGCAGCAGCAGCAGCGGCACAGCGGCGCACCCCCAGCAGGGACGCGAAGGAGAGGGAACGCGGCAGCAGCAGCAGCAGTGGAGATAGGAGGGAAAGACAAAAAGACCCAGACCCAGAATCAGTCAAGACAACGGCGCGGGGCGCTCGATCTTGTCAGGACCGCGTGCAAGGCACTGGCAGCTGAGCCCAGGCTCGCACGACCCATCGCAGTAGAGTTACCCAAAGGAGTTGCGGACATGCCGAATGGCCGCGCGGACGGGGGGGGAGAGGCGCCGCATCAGGAGACGGAATCGGCCCTGGTAAACTTGGCCAGGAAATGTGTGGGCAAATGCAGTCCGACACTTAAACTGCGAATGGGTATGTACGGGACGCTCCACCGACGCCCGTGAAGCCACGTCCGACTTAGTGTCGGGGGCGCGACTATCGAAGCAGCCGAGGGCAGGCAACGGGGCAGCAAAACAAAGGGGGAAGAGCGGACGAGCCCAGGGGGAGAAGAAACCAGCCGCGCACGGGCCGCGGAGATAATGGAAATGGTCATCTCGGCCGTCACGGCAGCCGAACAAGCAATGCTTGAAATCTGCGTGACAACGAACAAACGTCCATAACCCAACGGAGGACCCTCAATAAAGCGACCACTAGTCATCCAAGCGAAGAACCCAACCATATGCAGGCGTGAATGCCGCGAGGCATGTTGGAAGAAGGGGGAGTTCCCTACGGGGCTACGAAACGCGTGAGGGGTGGCCGCTTGGGTCATCGGTGGAGCTCAAATACGGGGCTGCGAAACGCGTGAGGGGCGTGCCAGAAAATGAAGCGGTGCGGCCATGCCTCGGTTGGGCTGCCTGCAAGGTCACGAAACGTGTGATGTGTGTGTGTGTGTGTGTGTGTGTGTGTGTGTGTGTGTGTGTGTGTGTGGCGAGATCTTTTCTTCGGATGCTTGCCTTGAGCCATATCAACAATGACATGATCTCTCACAGTAAACCTGCTGGGGGTCCCGGGATTCCTGCAGCCCCCTTCGTGCCGCCCAGCTCTTCTGCCAGGCACGATACTCGAATCCTGAAAAGCTCCGAAACTCATTGTCAGTGCACAGCGCTCTGGACCACGGCGTTGGTCGAGCACTGCAATCAAAGTACACGCCATAGCCGCGCTGACGGCCGTAGCCCGTCCAAGGCAATGACAGCGCGGGGCGAAAGACTGCAGGCCGAAATGGCCAGGCCAAAATGGCCGCTTGTGCCTCTGGTTCAGACCTTCGCCTGAAGGGCACTCGAGAGAGGCGCGTCCGAGAGCTCGACATTCATCATCTTCAGCCCTCGGAGCATCGCCGCCTGGTCGAGGAACTTCGTCCCCAAGTCCGCCGGGTTCGACTTCCCGGGAACCTTGGCCAGTTGAAACCGTCCGTCCTTGAGTGCCTTCTGTACCCACAGCGTCGGCGTCTCGAGGTGTCGGACTTTGCCGCAGCCTCGTCGTTGCATGATGCCAAGAGCAGCTGCCGAGTCGCTCCAGATGCGAAGGCTCACGTCCCTGCCTATGCCCTGGCACAGTGACTGCATGCCGATGGCCCTGCTGGCCGCTCGCACACAGCCGTAGAACTCAGCCTCCCCCGAACTCATGGAGATGGGGATCTGAGTCGTCGATGCCGTCACGATCAGGTGCTGCCCATGTTTGATCACGACTGAACTGGTGCTCCTCCGCGTGATCGGGCAGCCTGCCCAATCGGTGTCCGAGTAGATGTCCATCACTGTGGGTGCCCGCTGTCGGCCCCACTTCCAGATGGCCCGCGGCGCCCCGATCAAGAAGCGTCCAGCGCGCTTCAGGAGGCGGAGGTGTCGCTCTGTCGGCTTCTGCATGCCGCGAGCGCACTCCTTGGCCGTGAACTGCACCTCGGGCCGGTCGAGCGCCAAGTGGCCCAGCCTCATGCACGCGCTGCGGTACTCTGCCGCCTCGTGCTCGTTCAGCTCGCGCTCGACCTCAGGTGTAAGCTTCTGGCTCAGCCCTGGCGTGCTCAATGACTTCGTGGTGCGGGGGTCCATTCCAAGCTGTGCGTGCAAGATCTGCGCGCGCCTGGGATCCGCCTCGTACTCGATGGCCTCGCCCCCTTGGCACCATCGGTCTCGCCAGCGCACGACCCTGTTGAGGCGCGTGATCTCCTTTGCGTCGGTAGGCGCAGGCCCGAGCACGCCCCTGTCCTTCACGATGAACTTCGTCTTCAGGGCCTCGCAGATCGACTCCGTCCCGTCACGAGAGCCCTCGAGCACGAAGTCGTCGCCGTGGTGGAAGAAGCTCACCTGGAGGTCCTTGTGGCAGTACACGCAAGGCGAGAAGGCCGACTGGTCACAGCCAGCACCGATGACCTTCTCGGCAGTCGTGAGCTCGAAGTTCTGGCCAGCGTCGCGCGTCCCGTAGAGCGCCATCCGCAAGAGCCCACACGTACCGATCTCCTGCGACATCGGATCCTCCTCTGGAAGCTTGATGTAGACTGTCCTCTTGATCTCGCAGTGCGGGTGTGCCCGCGAGATGTCCAGGATGCGCAGCACGCGGCCCTCGGACGGGTCGCTCGACATCACCATGCTGCAGATGAGCCGAAGGCACTCTAGCGGCGGGGTCGCCGCAAACACCGCGCCGATGTCGTCCCCGGCGATGGTGCTCTGCGCCTTGGTCTCCTGCGCGACGAGCCTGGATCTGCAGTCCGGCCGGTCGGTGTCGCCCTTGTCGATATCGACCCAGCGCGCACTGAGAGGCCTCCGTCCAAGCTCGCGCTGACAGTCCTCCTCCCTCGCGTAGACCCACACGCCAAGCTGCGCCATGAAATCCATCTCCAGGCGCCTCGCGGCCTTCACCCGCGTGGGGTCCAGCGGGAGGCCGGTGAGGTCGTCGTAGAACTCGGTCCTAAACGTGTCGCGCCACTTCCCGACGAAGTCCTTCAGGCTGACCTCCTCATCGTCCACGTTCGGCCCAGCATCCAGGGCCGAAAGCGTGAGCACCTTCTTGTTCCTAAGGTGACGGCGGAGGCCACGGAAGACGGCGCGGAGGAGCTTGACCGGGTACCTCTCCGCCACACGCATGTTGCGGCCGACGAAGGTGGAATGCTCGTGGCGGCTGCCAATGCCAGTATCATTGGGGCAGCGCTTGCAGACCTCATCCAACACCTCCTTGTTGTTACTCATCCATCCTGTCGGCTTCTTGGCGAGCCTGTCGCCGTGCGCGTCCGCAACCACCAGGCCGAACGCGCACTGGTCGCCTCGCCCGACCTCGACACCCGGGAGAGCCATCACATCCTTCACGATGTCCAGGTCCCAGCTGTCCGCGCTCCAGGGGTGCTCGTGCAAGAACGTGCGGTCGTGCTTCACCTGCGGCGTGTAGAGCTCCATCACGAACCTCAAGTGCTCGTACCCGATGGCGTAGGCCTCACGCTGCTTCTCCGTGTCCTCGTTCAGGTACTTCAGCATGGAGAACGGCGCGCAGCGAGGACTGCCCAAGAGGAAGTACACCTCGAAGTGCTCGATCAGCTCCCGGCACTGTCGCTGCTGCTGGCGGTCGGTCAGGTCCCAGCCAACCCTCAGGTCGAACGAGCCGCCGTGGACCAGACCGAAAAGGGGGGCAAAGCCCACAAGCCTATTCGGGCAGAAGACCTCCATCACGTCGGCCTTGCGCCCGCTGTAGCCGAGGGAGAGCAGGGGGGCACCGATCTCCTCCTGCATGTTGTCGTCGCCGGGGTCGTGTGGTGCCGGAGCCATCGTCACGTCAGCCGCCGCCGCGGCCTCGGGTGCTGGCGGCGCCTGCTGAGCTGGGGCTGGGCCGCCACTGCCTGACGAGCCGCCCTCTTGATAGACAGGCCCGGCGACGTCAGTGCGATGCCGCTTCCGCTCACGGGCATCCTCGAGCCTCTGCTTTGCCTCCTCGTCGTCCTGCATCGCCTGCTCGATCCGAGCGCGGCGCTCGGCTGAGTGAGCCTGCGCCCGGGCGCCGTTGAGGATCGCGGCGCAGCCGTGGCAGCCCGGGGAGAGCCCGTACTTCGCGATCTCGACGTCCTTCCTGATGTAGACTGCCCGCGGCCCTGCCGGTGGTCGCCCGACTCGGGGAGCCCGGGGCGGGAGGTCCCCAGCCTCAGGGATGGGCGCCAGAGGTCCGCCCACAGGCGCGACCGGCGCTGGCGCCGGCGCTCGGATCTCGATGGCCACCGGTACTTCGTCCACCTCTACGTCCGTCGGCACCGGCGCCCGCGGCTTCCCCACGAGGCTGTTCAGCAGGTCCTTGTCGGCCCGCTGCTCGACCGTCAACCGCTTGAAGGTCCTGGCCCGTAGTGCGCCCAACTCCGTGCCAATGTAGACCTCGTCCGTCCGAAGCGTGGGCCCCGGGTAGAGCCCAGCGAGGAACTTGTCCTCGATCCCGGCCTTGCGCTTGCCCCCTGGGAGATACAGGACTTTCTCAGAGAAGAAGCTAGGTCCTTGTTGAAGGGGCGGCCGTGCCGAAGCTCCCAAGCCGTGCGGCCGTCAGCGCCCCGCCTGCCCAGGTTGATGGACATGGCTGCGGACTCGACCATCCACGGGGTCACTGGGTGCTCGACGCCAGTGCTCACGCCGTGGAGGTCGCCCACCTGCGCCCGCACCGTCCTCGCCTTGGCCTTGACCTTGACCTCGCGCACCGCGTGCCCGGCCAGGCCGTTGCCCTGAGAGTCGCCGACCGCGCTCTCCTCGGGCACCGTCTCGATGCCATACTCCTCCTTGAGCTTGGCCCCGATGCGGGTCTTCAGGGCGACGAGCGGCGCCTCGCCGTCTGAGCGGAAGACGAAGCGCTTATGGCCAGCCGATGCCAGCCTCCTGCCTGGACCACGACTGTGCCGGCCAGGGATGCTGCGTCCCCTTAGATGGAACCACCGACGCGTGGGACCAACGCTGCTTCGAATCTTTCCCGATCAGCAGCGGCGTGGCGTCCTCTCGTTCACCGAGGTAGCCGTAGTCGATGCCAACCACCGCGAGCGCCGACTCCTGGTGGTCCTTCGTCTGATGGCCTGCGGACAGGCCTCTGCCGGAGACGCACTCCCGGCGCCATGCCCTGTAGGGCTCGTGCAGCACCTCATGCGCGGCTCGCTCGGCCGCCGTCGGCGCTGCGGGCTCCCTCGCCGGCCGTGCCGGCGGGCCCTCCGCGACCTCCTCGTGGGCCGCGCCTTTCTGGCCGGCTTCGCCCTCGGGAGGCTCGTGGCCTGCCACCTCGACCGGGCAGACCTCCGGCACGTGCGGGTCGACGTGCATATCCATCTCGTAGACCTTGTTCCTGCGGCAGAACTTGACAACGTCTCCGCTGGTCTTGTGGTGCGCGTAGCAAATGTCCTGCCCGCCCTCCGAGTCGAAGACGAGCCGACGGCCAGAGTCGACCATCTCCGCGACGCTCAGCAACGGCTTGCTGATGTCCCCCACCCTGAACTTGGCAGCGCGTGCCTGGAATGCCCCAGGCATCGTCCCCACGAGGATCTTCTCGCCCTCGTCGTTCATGTAGTGGCCAGAGGCGGTCCTGTACGAGATCGCCTGGCCGCCCTCGTGCACCGGGTAGTCCGTGCACGAGCCACGCGGCAGCACCGATGGAGCCACGCGGCAGCACCGATGCTGCCGCACACGAGTCGATGCCCACACGCATGATGCCGTTGAGCTCGACCTCCTCCGCATCCGAGTTGCTGTGGATCATGTTCAGGTCCAGGGCCGCGCCGGTCGCAGAGTCGACCACGTCCGCCTTGTCCGGCCCCGGGTCGTAGATGCTGAGGGAGTGGAGGTTCGCGAACGGGTAGCTGACCTGCTCGTCCGCGTCGTTCAAGTAGAGTGCTGCGACCTGTCGAGAGCCCGTGCCGGACATCGCCGTCGCCGGACTCAGCCTCGTAGTCGCAGCCGTCGAGATAGAGCTGGCCGCCGATGGTACGGTCGTACTCGTTGACTGGGAGGCGTTGATGCGAGCCAGCGTCTGCTCCATGCTCGCCAACGTCCCCCTGTGCTTGCTCGGGCATTCGCACTGGGTGTGGCCGCGACCGCCGCAGCCCCAGCAGAGTGGCCCGAGCTGCTGACCATGTGACTTGCTGCTGGTCTTGCTCTTGCCGTCGGACTTGGACTTGCCCTTGCTGTCGCCCTTGCTCTTGCCCTTGCCACTGGACTTGCTCTTGCCCTTGCCGTCGCCCTTGGACCTGCCCTTGCCGTCACCCTTGGTGAACGCACTCAGGTCCATGGGCACGGGCACCGGGGCGATGGCGCTCTGGGCACGGCGGATGTCGGTGACCTCACGTCGGAAGTCCTGCCACTCCACCAGCCTGGTCGCATTGAGCAAGAGGTGCTGGCGTAGAGGGCCTTCCTCGAGCTGCCGAAGGACGATGCCGATCCTCATAGAGGCTGTGATGGCCTCGCCGCTCCTCTGCTCGTACCTGACGAGCTCTCGCTCGAACAGCGCCAGCCAGTCCTCGACATCGCCAGTGAACGAGAAGTTCAGGAGGTTCAGCAGCTGCCCCGCGATGCGGGACCTCGCATTCGGTTCGTAGTATTCAACCAGCTTGCGCCAAGCCTGGAAGCCCTCATTCTCGCCAGCATTCACGATCGTCGTCAGGGGATGCTGCCGGCAGAGGAGGAGCAAGATGTAATACAGCTGCTGCGAGGCCTGCCTCATATTCTCCTCGAGGAAGTCATCGTTCTGAACTGAGGCCTCGTCAGCGCTCTCTGCCAGTCGCATCCCTGCCAGCAAGTCGGCGTTCACGACGCCACAGTACGCCTTGAAGATCACCTTCCAATCGTTCCACTTGTGCTCCTCGCCCGTGAACACATCTGGCTTGCCCAGCGTACGAGTGTCCACGAGCGATTCGGCTCGAGGCTGTAGCACAGGCCCGTCCACCCGTGGTCTAGCCTCGGCCACACGGCCGAGCCGCTGCACCTCGGCCGTGAGATCGTTCTCCCTCTGCTGGCGGTTCTGCAGCTCCTGGGCCAGCGCTATCATCTGCTGCTCTAGAGCCTGCACGCGCTCCTCCGCCATCTCAGCGGCGGTTCGCGCGCAGCTTCGTGAAATCCTTCAGGTGCTGGCCCAGCGCTGCCCAGGTCCTCCTCAGCCTGAACAGCTTGCGTAGCTGCCTCGCCACTCTCCTCCAGCCTTGGTGGACCTCGACGAGCTCCCACTCGTCGCCGCCGCCGGAGCTGGGCCCGGCAGGCCCTACTGCGGCTCCCGCACCGGCGGCCGGCCCCAGGCTGCTGGGGCTCTCCGCGCCGCTGGCGGGAGCGGGAGCCGCGGAGCCCGACCCCGTAGACTGGGAGGGTCGGGACCACGGCTCCGCTACCATGGCGAGATCTTTTCTTCGGATGCTTGCCTTGAGCCATATCAGCAATGGCATGATCTCTCACAGTAAACCTGCTGGGGGTCTCTGGATTCCTGCAGTGTGTGACCCTCCCTCCCCAGGTCCCCTTCTCGTACGCCCTGTAAGCTTTCCGATTCACTGCGAGAAGCGCCCCCTCCAAAGACCAGCGCAATTTGGCTTGCATCTTTTGCCATGAACAATCACCGCCTTGCATCCTTCAGGCGCGCAGTCAGGAACGTGAACAAAACTAGAACCGTTTGGCGAAGTGTCCACTGAGATCCCCCTTTCGAAAAAGGACCACCCCTTACCTGTGTAACGATTGCACAATTTGACCCTCGTGCCCAGAAGATTCTAAAACATCTCCAACGGTAATTTTAGTTTAACAAGATCATCCTGCATCCGTGACATGCCCGGTTTGCTGCAACTCCGCGTCTTAAGACTCAGCTATGTTTCGAGCGGCAAGCCCATTTTCAGAAATGAGCAGTCCTCCATCCCTCTGTATATGTTTCATTCAAGGCGCGAATGTGCGCGGCGCTAAAGCGAGAGCGCAATTTTGAAGACGATACGCGCTTAATCCTCGCACCTGTTGCAAGACGTTGAATCGAATGTGCGCGGCACGCGGAAGCGAACGAGCCACTTTGAAGGGGGGGCGCCCTCCATCCATCAAACGGTTGCAACATGTTGGGGCGAATGTGCGCGTCGCTAGGGCGAGGGCATTATTTTGAGTGCGATCCGTCCATTCCTGAAGCGGTTGCGAACTTTTGCGACGAATGTGCGCGGCGCTAAAGCTAGAACCAGTTCGGCGAGGAACCGACCTCATTTCTCGAGGCTGTTGCGAACTTTCGGAACCAATGCGCGTGGCGCTAACGAAATGTTGAGAAGGCGATCCCCTCCATCCTTAAAACCATTGCAGGCTTCAAGCGAATGTGCGCGGCGCGCGAAGGCGACAATCACAATTTGAGAAGGAACCTCCCTCCATCCTTGGAAGCTGTTGCCACCTTTTAAGACGAATGTGCGCGGCGCTGGAAAGAGAACCACATTAAACAAATCACGTCGCCACCGTCCTTGAAACTGTTGCATACTTGTAAAACGAATATGCGCGGAGCTAATGCGACTCCCCACATTTGAAAACCATTCATCCGTCCATGAATCTTTTGAGCATGTTTGAAACGAGAATGCGAGGCGCTCGTCGAGGGCCGCATTTCGCCAACGATCCCCCTATCCTTATAGTTTTTGCAGATGTCCAGCTTCAAGGTCACAAATGGCGAGGGAATCTCAGGCGAAACGCCCAGCCCGCTCTACCTACTTATTTGGAAATGGATGGGGGATGATACAAGAGGAAGGCCAGATCGGATCGGAAGTCCGGGAATGGGCTCCGCTGGGCTCTGGGAGCCACCCCGCTAGGGTGCGGCATGATACTCCAAATGTGGGTGGTGGCAGGCCACAGGGTCTGCCCGAGCCCCCAAATTCCACCCTAGAACCTTGACGGAAGCCTCGTCAACATGTAGAGTGGGTCGGGCCACGGCGTGGGAGACTCTATGACATCAGCGGCCGAAAACCCCAAAGCAAGGGCGAGGAGGGGGAGAATCAGGAGGAGGAGGAGGAGGGACGAGGAGAAAGGGGAGCAGGCAACGGGTCAGCACTGACCTCTCGGTCGCGCGAAGCGGCCGCAACGTTGGACTACTTACCCAATCTGATATCACAAAACAGGACGGGAAATGGAGTGGCCATCTACCGAGTCGCCGTTCGGTACCTGTGGCCGCCTGGAACCGCCTATGCCAATCAGCTTGAACGAGACGGCGTTGCCTACTGCAGGCCGCTTCAGGATGTGGCCCGAACGAATTGGCCGACTGAACTGGGGGGCTGGCGAGGATCCATCTCTCGAATCCTTCTGCGCCTGGACGCCTCGGCGCGGCTTGCCGCAGCGCGGGCCAGCACATCAGGGGCGCAAGGAGTGGGGCGAGGAGGCGAGCGAGAGATTCCCTGCTGTGCTCCAGGACCTCAGGCTTCTTAGAAGGCGCGGGCCTTGCATCTACAGACAAGGCCCGCGCCTTCTAAGAACCAGGGGTGCTTCTAAGAAGCTTTCCCCCCTCCCCCTACTTCCTCTCTGCGCGGCCGAAATATGAGAAATGTAGACACGCCTTTGTGGAAACGATCGGACCGCAGAGTCTGATCCCATCCCCGGCACCTTCCAGGAAATCATAGCTGAGTTAACGAAGAACCGCAACATGTCCGATATCTCGGAATTGTCCTCATCCGTGTCACGCGCCACGATCGAAGGAACCACGGCGTCCATTAGGGCTCTGACTATGGCGCTACACAAAGCCTCTGGGTAGACCTTCTTCGGGGCAGGTCGAAGTCGAGTGCTAGCCAAGTCCCACCCCAGCAAAGTGGTCTGGGACCGTGGCTGCACTTGCCTCCACCTGGGGTGCCAACAAACATGCTATGCCTCGACCCTAGCCTGACAATACGGATCCTGGTCGGTGCGCGGCAAACCCTTTGTCCTGACTGAAACTGACCAAGATTAGTATATGTGGCACAAAGGGGGGCTGGATATATGATCCAGGGTCGAGGGTTCACGGCCCCCCCCCCCAGATGGTATGGTCCCAGGATTCCTCGGGCCCCCCCCCCCCAGATGGTATGGTCCCAGAGACGACGACGACGACGACGGCGACGACGACGACGACGACGACGACGGCGACGACGACGACGGCGACGACTACGACGACGGCGATGACGACGACGACCACGACGACGACGACGACGACGGCTGCGGCGGCGACGACGCCGGCGGCGGCGGCGACGACGACGATGACGACGATGACGACGGCGACGACGACGATGACGACGACGACGACGACGAGGACGACGAGGACGACGAGGACGACGACAACGACGACGACGACGACGACGACCTCTCTGAACCACCACAGCACCACACCTCATCCACAGGGGGGGGGAGGGGGGCACCGCAGCGCAGCACCACGCCACGCCCACTTCTGAACCACCACAGCACCACACCACATCCACAGGGGGGGGGGGGCACCGCAGCGCAGCACCACGCCACGCCCACAGGGGGGTGCGGGGGGGACCATCGCGCGGGGGGGGGGGGCCCAATGGCATCAGCATGGGGGGGGGGGGGGGGGGGGGGGGCGAAGCCCTGGACCATATATGCCTGACAGGGCGGAACCCCCAAGAAGGAACTGCTCCAAGTTCCCCTTGGGGGACTTGCAGGGTTTTCGGCACAACCGCACACGCCGACAACGGCTAACACGGAGAGGATCCATGTGGGGCATAAGCAGAGCATTCGGCACCTGAACCTGGAGACGCTGTCCTGAGGCGATCGCCGCAGTTCCCCGTGGAGATGTCCAGGGTCGGAGGGGAGGGGGGCCCCACTCCCTTCCACCGTGCTGCAGAAGACATCTCGCACGGCCCACCCCCTGCCATGGCCGCCACACGGCCAGACTTCGTGTGTTCACTCCAGCAGTGAACTGCTGCAAACTTTTGAAAACGACCCCCCTCCATCCTTGAGGCGGCTACAAAAAGACGAAAGTGCACGGCGCTCAGGCGAGGGCCACATGGGAAAATTACCCCCTTCCATCCTCGAACCCTCTTCAAACTAGGAAAACGAAGATGCGCGGCGCCAAGTCGAGGGCCACACTGTGACAATGACCCCCGCCCACCCTTGTGGCTCTTGCAGATTTCAGGCCTCAAGTTCGTGCGCTGTGAAGAGATCTCAGGCGGAACGCCCGGTCCGCCATACCGGCACGGCTGGGGGTGCGACAGGGAGGGAGGAGGAGGAGGAGGAGGAGGAGGAGGAGGAGGAGGAGGAGGAGGAGGAGGAGGAGGAGGTTGCGGATGGAGGGGGGAGGGAGGAGCCCTCCGCCCCACCCTCTCCTTTTTGTCTGGCGTGGCGCCCGAGGGCCCCTTGTAGGTCCCCAGCAGCGTTTGGAGGCCCCAGGCCCCAGGAGGCCTCTGGAGGTGCCCCCCCCTCCCCCTTGGAGCCGTCGGGAGGCCTGCGGCGAAGGCCCCAGGAGGGCCAAGAGGCCAAGGCGGGGGGCCTCTTGGAAGGCGGGAGGCTCTCCATGGAAGCCCCCCCCCCTGTCCCGCCTTCCAGGGGAGCAGGCCCCCCCGCGCGCTGCCACCAGCTTGTGGCGCCCCAGGGTCCTCCGTGCGGCCCCCGCGGCTCCTCGGCGTGCTGCCCGAATGCGGGCCGTAGTCCGCGGCCTCGCCCTCGCCGGCATCGTCGCGCGGCGCGCTGGCGCCGCCGCCCTGCGGGGTCGAGGCGACGATGAGACGGAGGAGGACGGCGACCTCGAAGTCTTCGGCCCTCTGTCTGGGGCTCCCTGGGGGGTTCCCTCCGTCGCCGCGGCCGGGGTTCGCCCCGAGATGCGGGTCAGAGCGCGCCCCTGAGCAGGTCGGGGTGCCGATCGCGAAGGGGAGACGGCGGCGAGGGCGAAGACGACCACGACGGCGGCGACTGCAGCTGCGTGGACGGGCCAGCTGTGTGCTTTCCTTCCCGCACATGGAGGGGGGAGTAAAGGATCACAACTTATGGGTGCTTTTTTGGGGGGGTCCTCGGGAAACCTCCAGGAGCCTCCGGCAGACAACTTCCCAGAACCTTCGGCGGACCGGTCTTGCATTTTTCAATCGCGCAGGTCTTTTCCATGTGGGTTCGGCATCTGGGAGCCCCCCTCGGGCCCCGGCATCGTCAGAAAATTACCCAGGATGAGAAGCTGGTCCTGGGGACGGGGTCCAGAGGTCCAGTGGCCACGTATACAACAGATCACGACATCGGTGGTCTGACGCACGAGCAATCTCCCTTCGCCCCCCCCCCCCCCCTCTCTCACCACGACGCATTTTTGGGAGTTCTTTGAACTCTGAAAGTTTATGTTCATGCCGTGTCTTCGATCTAAAGAGCCTCCAGGGGACTCCACGGGAGCCTCTGGGGATCTCCACGGGGGCCTCGGGGGATCTCCAGATAGATACCCCTGGGAACCCTGACCTCTGGCGACTCGAACAGATCACGCCAGAGCTTTGTTGATTACGTATTTCTTTGTGCGTTCGGGAGCGGTTTCCTGGGCCCTGGGGCTGCAAGGACATACGCAGGATGAGAAGCCAGCCCCAAGGAAGGGGTCGAGAACTCCAGGTGCCGTGGACTCGAACAACTCGAGCCGTCGGAAGACTGGGCACTCTCCCCCTTCCTCCCTCCTCCTTCCCCTCCCCTTTCCTCACATCTTCTCCTCTCCCTTCCCCTTTATTCGCTCCCTTCCCCTCCACCTCTCCCTCTCCTTCCCCCCTCTCCTTCCTTTCCCCGCTCTCATCCTGTCCCATCCCACCTCTTGCTCACCTCTCATTCCCAGGGGCAAGGATGAGCGGGGGACAAGGAACGGGAATGAACATAGGGGCAGGTAAGATGGACGAGGGGGAGGGAGCGAGAGCGGGGGAAGGAGAGGAGGATGAGGAAGAGGAAAAGGAAGAGGAGACGTAGTAGTAAGACTGCGGTTGAATCTTATGGTGAGGGAGATGAGGACGAGGATGGGCAGGAGGAGGAGGAAGAGGAGGAGGAGGCGGATGATGATGCTTATGATTCTGATTATGATGGTGATGATGAGAAGGAGGAGGAGGAGGAGGAGGAGGAGGGAGAAGGCGTGAGGATCGATTATGCAAAACATGAGGATAAGGCGAAAAAGGATAATGAGGAAGGGGATGATGATGAGGAGGAAGGATGATGAGCACTGGAGAGGGGAGGAATAATGATGGGGACGGATGGGGGTCGATGATGAGGAGGCGGCAGAGGAGGAGGAGGAGGAGGATGAGGAGGAGGCGGAGGAGGAGGAGGAGGCGGAAGAGGAGGAGGATGAGGAGGCGGCCGAGGAGGAGGAGGAGGGGGAGAAGGAGGAGGACCGGTGTAAACCCAAGCGTCATCAACGATGTTGGAAGTAACAACCCTCCCTCCAAGCTCCCTCTTCATAGGCCCCTACAACGGTTCATTTCCATTGTGGGAACTGCCTCGTTGGAAGACAGCCGTTTGAAGATCCTGAAACATGCCAAAAGATTGCTCTCGGGATTTCAACGCCACGTATCAGCCTGACTGCTGCATTTTGACGATCTAGAATCGTGCCATAACGTCTTTCATTGGGATTTCAATATTGTGAATCAACATAACTGTTGCGCCCGCATAATCCTCAAGCAATCCCAAAACACCATGTCTGGTACGCTGATTATAAACATCCGTGAAACGCTTGGGTTTTTTAAAACGAAAGTGCGCGGCGCTAAGGCGAGAACCACATTTCAAAACAGAACCACCATCAATCCGTGAAACTCTTGTGACATGTAGAAACGAAAATGCGCGGCGCTGAAACGAGAACCACATTTTGAAAACCACCCGCCCTCAATCCGTGAAACTCTTGAGAATTTTGAAAACGAATGTGCGCGGCGCTAAGGCGAGAGCAACATTTTGAAAACGACCCGCCCTGAATCCGTGAAGCTCTTGCAATTTTTAGACACATGTGCGCGGCGCGAAGGCGAGAACCACATTTTGAAAACGACCCGCCCTGAATCAGTGAAACTCTTGCGAAATTTGAAAAACGAATGTGCGCGGCGCTATGGCGAGAGCCACATCTTGCAAACCACCCGCCCTCCATCTGTGAAGCTGTTGCCACTTTTTAAGCTTCAGAGTCATAAATGATGAGGAAGTCTCAAGCGAAACGCATGACCCGCCCTATAAACTGGCCTCGGGGTGCGACAGGGATAAGTTATCTATAAGGAGAAGGAATGAAGGAGGAGGGGGGGAGGTGGAGGAGGGGGAGGAGGAGGAGGATGGGGAGGAGGAGGAGGAGGAGGAGGATGAGGAGAGGAGGAGGAGGAGGAAGGAGGGAGGAGGAGAGAGGTGAGAACGATGGGGGGACATTGTTCCCTCCTCCTCGTCCTCGTCCTCGTTCTCGTCCTCCTCCTTCTCCTGCTCCTCCTCCTCCTCCCTCCTCCTCCCCTCCTCCCTCTCCCTCCTCCTCCTCCTCCTCCTCCTCCTCCTCCTCCTCCTCCTCCTGCTCCTCCTCCTCCTCCTCCTTCCTCCTCTCTTCTCGCCTCGTCTGCGAATTCTGCAGACAAGTGTGGCCGTAATCCCTCTTCCTCCTGCTCCTCCTCCTCCTCCTCCTCCTCTTCCTCCTCCTCCTCCTCGGCTCCTCCCCCTTCCTCCTGCTTCTCCTCGGGAGGGCTTCGCGGGCCCCAAGGGACCCCGAGCATCCAACAATCTATAGGCTCCTCCTCCTGCTCCTCCTTCTCCTCCTCTGCTCTACGCCTCTCCTCCCCATCGAAAGAGAGGGGGGGAACAATGTGGCGAACAGGGCCCTGGGCCCGGGACTCCTCTGCCTTGGCGAAGACCTTCACGTGCCCTCTGCTCGACGGGGACATCTCGCCGCACTCCTCCGCGAGGAGGGATCGGATCGGATCGGAGCTTTGCGAAGGGGATCCACTGGGAGCTACTGCCCGGGGCGTGCAGTCACCCACAATAGGGGCTGCAGGCCAAGGAGCTCGCCAGCGGCGGGCAGAAAGGGCCGCCGAGTAGGGAGGGGGAGGAACATCAGATTGGACACGTCGGGAGAGCAGGATGATCAACTAACGACCAATTCACATCTGCAACAAGCGCGCAGCAACGTGCGCGACCAGCGCGTGCCGTGATCAAGCACCAGTGCAGCTGGTGGGCGACCAGATGGACTGGAGAGGGATGAACAACAATAGGAAGGGGAGGAGGAGGAGGGAGGAAGGATAGAGGAAGCACGACGATGTATGAGGACGGATTACGAGGGAGGAGGTAGGGAGTATCAGGGATGAGGGGGGGATGATGCTGATGGGGATGGGGGGGAGGGATGGCAGAAGTCCTGGGAGGCGAAAACCCATTCCAGGGATTCTAAAGTGTTCTCGGATGCAATGCTTATTACGAGCGAAAGGTTTGGCATTAGGCGAAGGGTCCTGGTCATCCCAGTCAGCTTTACGCTGCCCATATCTCATGATATTCAAATGTACTTTGCTGTCAGAACTGTGTGTGGCACGGATCATCTAGCGGCCACAATTGAGTGACTACCTTTGCCAGTCTGAGACTTCAGGAGGCTGAGAAAGAGGAGAGGGATGAGGTGGAGGGGATTGATTTGTAAGGGCAGAATTGGGAGGCCTTATCTCTAGGAGTGCTCACTGTTTCGTGCCGAACGCAAAGACTTCAGGGGTTCTGGGGATCACTGAGGAAGAGGGGGGAAACAACAAGGGAATGATGATGAGGAGAAGGAGACGGGGGAAGGTCAGAAGCAGGAGACGGAGCTGGAGGAGACTCTCCTCAGAGAGGAGGCAGTACTTGTCCCCTTCGAAGAAGCTGAAAAAGCCGCACTTCAGGTTCGCCCCGCACTTCTCCTCGCAGGCCAAGCTGTCGCTGACAGTCCCCTCAAACATGGGCTCGCCCGCCGTGTCGTCGCACCAATAGTCTTGCCGACTGTCGCCCTTCAGACGGAAGAGTGGACTCACGAGCTTATCATCGTG
>CAUYUJ010016644.1:200000-212500 GCA_963575745.1 Prorocentrum cordatum
ACCTAAGGTTTTCCCATAATTCGGCTGGGAGAAGTATGGGGAACCCAACAGTCGCCACAACCCCTTAGGGAATCTGGCGACCTATAGGTTTCCATGAATTCGGCTGGGAGAAATTTGGGGAACCCAATAGGTCGCCATATTCTCATGGGTTTCCCAAAATTCTGAACCTGGACCCCCCGCCGCCGCGAATAATGGGAAACGCATCTGTCGCTAGATTCCCTAGGGGTCTCTGGCGACCTATGGGTTCCCCAGTCCAATAATTCGGAATCTAGATCCCGCTCGCCGCAACCGCAACCGCAACCGCAGCTGCGGCTGCAGCCGCAGGGGGCAGTCGTCCATCTGCGGGTTTCCATGGTTCTGAATTATAGGAAACCCATCGGTCGCCAGAAACCAGCATGTAATCTGGCGACCTATGGGTTTCCCACAATTCGGCTGGGGGAATTATGGGTTTCCCATAATCCGGCTGGGAGAATGAAGGGGAACTCATAGGTTGCCAGATACCCTTAGGACATCTGGCGACCTATGTCTTTCCCATACTTCGGCCGTGCGAATTTTGGGGAACCCATCGGTCATCCCAAACCCCTAGGGAATCTGGCGACCTATGGGTTTCCCATCATTCGGCCAGAAAAAACATGTGAAACCCACAGGTCACCAGAAACCCCTTGGGAATCTGGCGACCTATGGGTTTCCCATAACTCGGAACCTGGACCCCGCTCGCTGCCGCGAATTATGGGAAACCCGTATGTCGCGAGATTCGCGGTTGGTTTCTAGCGATCTGTGGGTTTCCCATAATTCGGAACCTGGGTCCCGCTCGCCGCTGCAGCCGCAAGGGGCAGTCGTCCATCTACGGGCTTCCCATACTTCCGCCGAATTATGAGAAACCCAGAGTGCGCCAGAACCCCCTAGGGAATCTGGCGACCTATGGGTTTCCCATGGTTCGGCTGGGAGAGTTAGGGGAAACCCATAAACCGCTAGATATCCCTAGGGAATATGGCGACCTATGGGTTTCCCAAAATTCGGCTGTGCGGTCGCCAGAAACCCTAGGGAAACCCGTCGGTCGCCAGAAACCCCTACGCATTCTGGCGACTTATGGGTTTCCAATAATTCAAAAGTATGGGAAACCCATCGGTCGCCAGAATCCCATAGAAAATCTGGCGACCTATGGGTTTCCCACAGTTCGGCTGGGATGCTTATGGGAAACCCATATGTCGCCACAAACCCTTAGGGAATCTGGCGACCTTTGGGTTTCACACAATTCGGCCGCGAGAACTATGGGAAATCCATATGTCACCAGAAATCCATCGGGTTTCTGGCGACCTATGGGTCTGCCATAATTCGAAACCTGGACCCCGCTCGCCGCCGCGAATTATGTGAAACCCACAGGTCGCTAGATTCCCTAAGGGTTCCTGGCGACCTATGGGTTTCCCATAATTCGGAGCCTCGCCGCCGCAGCTGCAGCCGCAGCCGCAGCTGCGGCTGCAACTGGCTGCAGCTGCATGTGCAGCTGCAGCCGCAGGGGGGCACTCGTCCCTCTACGGGCTTCCCATAATCCGGCTGGAAGGATTATGGGAAACCCATAGGTCGCCAGAAACCTTTATGGACTCTGGCGAACTATTGGTTTCCCATGCTTCGGCTGAGAGGGTTATGGGAAACCCATAGGTCGCCAGAAATCCCTAAGGCATATGGCGACCTATGGGTTTCCCATACTTCGGCAAGGAGAACTCTGGGAATCCGAAATGTGGCCAGAAGCCATTAGGACATATGGCGACCTATGGTTTTTGTTTTCATAACTCAACTGGGAGAACAATGGAGAACTCATGGGTCGCCAGAAACCGGTCGGGAATATGGCGACCTATGGGTTTCCCACAATTCAGAACCTAGACCCCGCTCGCCGCTGCGAATTATGTGAAGCCCATAGGTCGCTAGATTCCCTGGAACAGGTTTTTGGCGACCTATGGTTTTCCCATAGTTCGGAACCTGGATCCCGCTGGCCGCCGCAGCCGCAGCTGCGGCTGCAACTGCACCTGCAGCTGCAGCCGCAAAGGGAAGTCGTCCATCGACGGTCTCCCATCATTCGGCTGGGAGAATTCTGGGGAATCCATAGGTCGCCAGAAACCCCTAGGGAATCTGACGACCTATGGGTTTCCCACAGTTCGGCTGGGAGATTTATGGGAAACCAATAGGTCGCCATAAACCCCGAGGGAATCTGGCGACCTATGGGTTTTCAAATTCGGCAAGGAGAATTATGGGAAACCACTAGGTCGCCAGAACCCCATAGGGAATTTGGCGACGACCTATGGGTTTTTCATAACTCGGCTGAGAGAATTAAGGGGAACCCATAGGTCGCCAGATCCCCTAGGGGTTTCTGACGACCTATCGGTTTCCCATCATTCGGACACTGGACCCCGCTCGCCGCTGCGAAAGGGAATCTAGCGACCTATGGATCTCCCACAATTCGGAACCTGGATCGCGCTCGCCGCCGCAGCCGCAGCTGCAGCCGCAGGGGGGCAGTCGTCCATCTACGGGTTTCCCATCATTCCGAATCATGGGAAACCCATCGGTTGCCAGATTCCCTTGGGGTTTCTGGCGCCCTATGGGTTTCCCATCGTAGCGGCTCCAGGCAGGTCGAAAGGGTACATATGGAGACTCGACGTCCAGATGACCTACTTTGATGCCGACTACGAACACGGCGGGCTTCTCGGCCAGCGTGCGGGACTGGGCACCTGGCAGGGGCATGTCCGTCACAAGAAAAGGGCCGATGAGCCCGCGGAAGCTCTTCAGCTCAATCTTGCCGAGGTCGTCCGTCGGGCGACCGAACGCGGCAGGGAGCGCTGGGAACACTCCACGTTCGCGAGTCGCGAGAGGGATGGCTGCACAGCTGCGATCCCTCTCGTGCAGCCTCCACCGAGCGCTTCCCGTAGCAGAGGGGGTGTTGAAGGGGTGGAGCTCGGGCCACACGGGCCCGTCCGGCAGTGGGACGCTGGCCATTGGCCGACGTGACCGAGAAGATGCTACAATACCTCTCGCCGCGGGCGCGCCCACGGCCGAGACTGGGCCCTGGTTTTGGACGCCCGAAATTCGTACGGAAAAAGATGGTACAATGCCCAACAACAAATGTTGTCATAAACCAACAGCGGCTGGTGTTGGACAAACGGCCTTCTGTCTCAGAGGGACACCAATCCCCGGCGACGCCGACAGCGAATCCGGTTCAGAGTGAGCAGGAACTGCCGTCGGGTCTTTGGGCCCACTCTTTCTGCACCCATTTCGATCGTCCCGACGGGTGGGGCCCAGGAGGACCTCATACGCCCCCGCCTGCGCGTCAAGAGGCTGGCAGGGCGGGCCAGCGCGCGCGCGACCCCTGGGGCCGCCCCGCGGGCCGCAGCCCGGAAGGCGCGGCGGTCGGGCAGCCCGAGGCGGCCGCACGGGGCCCACCGGCAACCGCAGAGGGTCGTCCACGCTACAGCCCCCCCCCCTGAAGCTCTCGTCTGGGCAAATGGCTCTCGGCCTCCCCCCCCTCTCGTCCCTCCCCCCCTCCTCGCCCTCCCTCCTCGCCCTCCTCCCCCATCGCGCTTCCCTCCTCGCGTCGGGGGTGCGACACCCTCGCCCAAGGCCCCACTGCGCAAGCGCCGCACGGGCACCCGCCACGGCAGGGCCAACGCGGTCGCCAACGAGAGGACGGCCACGGCACGGAGCAGCGGGAGCGGCAGCCCGCTGCGTGGGTCCACCGCCGCCCCCCGAGGCAGACGGGGGAGGCTCCCGCGGGCCCCCGCGGGAGCCGCGGCGGCAGGGCACGTCTGCTCCCCGCTCGCCCCGAGGTCCTGAGACGGGGAGGGCGCGGCTGCGCCCTCGAACGGAGAGCAGGCCTGCGCGAGAGCGCACATGCCTTGAGCAGTGCCTGGGCTCCCCGCCGCGCTGCCACCGCGGGGACGACCTCGGCTGCCGAGCGCCCCGAGCCTGGAGGGGAGGACGTAGAGCTGCGTCCTCGAGATGCAGAGGAGGCTGTGGGGATGGGGGCGCCTGCTAGCTGCTCCACAGAGATGACAGCCTGGAGTGCCACCGCCACCGCGTAGCCCCGCGATCGGGGGGCAAGGGCATGCCGCGATCGAGGGCGCGGCGCACCCTGGGGCCGAGAAGCTGCAGACGCCTGCTGAGCGGCAGCGACGGGGATTCAGGAGAGCAGGAAGACGAGGACAACGAAAACGACGAGGATAACAACGAGGTGGGCCGATCCTCGACGTCCCAGTCCGAAAACTCGGTGTACCTCCTGGGGCTCCCGGCGAGGCGCTCCGGCCGGCACCTGGCGCTGGGGAGGGCGGCGGTCGTCGTCGTCGTCGTCGTCGTCGTCGTCGTCGGGAGAAAAGGGAGGAGGACGAGAACTAGTTACTTGAGATGTCCCAGCCCTCCTGTGTTGGGTTCCCGTTTTGAATAGAGCACTGTGGTACCCACTCCTTCTCCTCACGCCTCCCTTGTCTTCCCTGCCACCCTCTTCCTGCCGTCTGTTCTCTGTTTCCTCCCTCCTGCCTCATACCTCTTCCTCCCTCCTGCTTCTTCGCGGGCTCCTGGGAGGCACGGCAGAGTAGCGGAGTACGCGCACCCAACAGGGACCTCGCAGCTCCCATGGGTTGCTGCGAACTGTGCAACTGTCGCTACTGTCGTGGGGTCCTGGGAGGCACGGCGGAGTAGCAGAGCACGCGCACCCAGATGGGACCTCGCTGCTTCGCCGAGACCTGCGCAGCTGTTGCAACTTTCGTAAGCTCGTGGGGGGCGCGGCGGAGTGGCGGAGCACACGCACCCAGACGGGACCTCGCAGCTTCCTGGGTGGCTGCGAACTGCGCAGCTGAAGCCACTTTCGTGGGCTCCTTGGAGGCACGGCGGAGTAGCGGAGTACGCGCACCCAGACGGGACCTCGCTGCTCCCTCGGTGGTTGTGAACTGTGCAACTGTCGCCAATTGCGGTGGCTTCTCGGAAGCACGGCGGAATAGCGGAATACGCGGACCCAGACGGGACCTCGCTGCTTCCTGGGTGGCTGCGAACTGTGCAACTGTCGCTACTTTTGCGGGGTCCTGGGAAACAGCGCGGAATAGCGGACCACGCGCACCAAGACGGGACCTTGCTGTTCCCTGGGTGGCTGCGAACTGCCCCACTGTCGCCACTTTCGTGGGCTCTTGGGGGCACGGCTGAGTAGCGGAGTACGCGCACCCAGACGGGACCTCGCTGCTCCCTGGGTGGTTGCGAACTGCGCAGCTGTCGCGGGATCCTGAGGGGTCCAGCAGAGTAGCGGAGTACGCGGACCCAGACGGGACCTCGCAGTTCCCTGGGTGGCTGCGAACTGTGCCACTGTCGCCACTTTCGTGGGTCATGGGAGGCTCGACAGAGTAGCGGAGTATGCGCATCCAGACGGAATCTCGCAGCTCCCTAGGTGGCTGCGAAATGTGCAACGATTGCCACTTTCGTGGGCTCCTGAGAGGTCCAGCAGAGTAGCGGAGTACGCGCACCTATACGGTAAGCCAGAAGGGACCTCGTAACTCCCTGGGTGGCTGCGAGCTGCGCAACTGTTGCCACGTTCGAGGCCCAGACGGGGCCTCGTACCTCCCTGGGTGGCTGCGAGCTGCACAACTGAAGCCACTTTCGTTGGCTCATGTGGGGCACGGCCGAATAAGGGAGTACGTGTGCCCAGACGGGACCTCGCAGCTCCCTGTGGTACTGCGAGCTGCGCAACTGGCGCCACGTTCGTGGGCTCCTGGGATGCGCGGCGGAGTAGCGGAGTACGCAGATCCAGACGGGACCTCGCTGCCACCCAGGGTGGCTGCGAACTGCGCAACCGTCGCCACTTTCGTGGGCTTCTGTGATGTCCAACAGGTGTGCGGGAGTGTGCGGACCCGTACGGGACCTCGCAACTCCCTGCATGGCTGCGAACTGCGCAACTGTCGCCACTTTCGCGGGTTCCTGGGGGGAGTACGCGCACCCAGACGGGACCTCGCAGCGCCCTGGGTGGCTGCGAACTGCGCAACTGACGCCCCGTTCGTGGGCTACTGGGAGGTCCAGCGGAGTCGGGGAGTACGCACACCCAGACTGGAATTCTCTGCACCTCGGATGGGCCAGAAAAGGAGGAGCGAGGAGGAATGGTGAGGAGGAGGAACGGGAAAGCGCGAGGAGCGGGATGAGCGAGGAGGAGGAGGAGGAGGAGGAGGAGGATGAGGAGGAGGAGGAGGAGGAGGAGGAAAGGAGGAGGAGGACGAAGAGGAGGACGAGGAGGAATGGGGATGAATGCGGGAGGGAGAGCGACGAGTGGGGAAGAGGAGGAGGAGGGAGGAGCGAGGAGGAGGAGGGGGAGGAAAACGGGAGAAGGCTGGAGAACCAGTGAATTCAAATGAAGATGGTCTTACGAGCGGTCAGGAGATGAGGACGAGACGATGATGATGATGATGATGATGATGATGATGATGATGATGATGATGATGATGATGATGATGATGATGATGATGATGATGATGATGATTATGATGATGATGTTGATAATGATGAGGAGGATGATGAGGACCACGAGGCGAGGGAGGATGAGTAGGAGGATGGATGATGGAAGGTGGAGGATGATGACATGAGAGAAGACGAAGACGATGAAGCTGACGAACAAATGGGAGAATCGATGCCACCCGCTCTCCCCTGTGGCCATCGGGCAAAGGAGGGGAAATGCCCGTGCGCCAACGCAGCCTTTGATACGCGCTGGGGCATTTCCATCGGTAAGCGCCATCGCGGCCACATCAGTTATGCTAAGCCAGCTGGCCGCCTTGCGCGCGAGCGCGTGCGCGCCAGCGCTGCCGCAGAGATGCGCCAGCAAGTGCCAAGTAGCAAGCGTAATCGTGGCCGAATAGGTCTTGCCAAACAATTTGCGGGTGAGAGGGTGGGATGCTTGCGCGAGCAGTGGCGTCGTCAACTCATTATTTACTGGGTAAAATCGAATCCACCATCATCCTAAGCCTGGACTCACGAGGTCGACCCGTGGCGTTGTAAATTGCAAATGACTATCGCTCATGAGTCACTCTCCACATGAGCTCTTACCATCCCAACCCAACCGGTATCGACGCCCCTCCTGACCCGTGTCAACTGATAGTATGCGCGCGCACTCGTTTGTCCTTAAAACATGCTTCAACCATCTGCTGCAACAAGATCAGCACACAACCCACTTACTTACGCGTGTAGATGTCGAACTCATACCAGCAGAAATATTGTGCGCAAGCGTTCCAACATAAACATTGAGAATCTACAAATTCATGAATATACTATGTAGACACATCTTTCGATTCACATTTCTAAAGGGCCGGGGACCCCGGAAAAAACGCCCCCACCTCCTTAACGAATTTGGCCCACCCCAGGCTTCTCGGGCAACCGTCCAAACGACCCAGGAGAACCCCACGAGAGCCCGAAGACGGCCCCAGAGGGCTCCAGGCGTTCCGGCGCGCTCCCGAAACGATCCCAGAGAGCCCCAAGACGGTCCACGACGACCCCAACGAAGCCGTCATATCCCCAAAGGTCGCTCCAAAACGTCCCAGGAGACCTCCATCAGCACTCCCAAGAAGGCTCCAAGAGGCAAAATTCAAGGATTTTCTTTTGTTTTTTGGTAAATTTTGGGATTCTCCTCTTTTCGGCTTCCCGACGCTCCAAGACGGCGGTCTTCTGGGCGTCCGAAGTTGCCTGGGAGGCTCGAAAATCGCCCCACAACCATCCGAAATGGGCTCCAGGCAGTACGAGAGAGCCCCAAGACAGCACAACAGGGTTCCAAGATGGCCTCAGAGAGCCCCGTGACGGCCCAAGATGGCCCCAAAACGTCCTCCGAAGCATTCCAATTCGTAACCCGGTCGTTCAGGAAAAACGCGGTTGGAGGCAGGGTGGCCCGAGGAAGCCTCCAGAGGCCCCCAGAAGACGCCCAGGAGGCTCCAGAAGGCCTTAAGAAAGCCTGAACAACTTTTGTGAAGCCCCCAGAGGCTCTCCAAGGAGAAGCCTTCGCAAAAAGAGCTGAGGAGGATGGGGATGATACGCAGGGTATGGCGAGAATCAGGAAAAAGAAACATGGAGGAAAGATATAACGAAGCATATTACCATAACGGCGATGCCAGACAAGGCAACAATTCATAATCGCTAAATTGTCGGCTTGCCCTTCCTGCCATTCCGCCTGCATACCAAATTTCAAGGACCAAGGTGCATGGCCGGAAGCGCCAATGCAGTCTTGTATATATAATGTATGTATATATATATATATATATATATATATATATATATATATATGAAGATTTTTCTCAACACGACTATTGCAGATTCTCTGCCCGCCCGCTTTCCTGAACTTATCTGAAAACCATGTGACTTCGGCAATTTCGTCCAGATCCTGCGTTGTCATCTTACCACGCGGTGCATCGGTGGTGATCTAGCATGCGCCAGTGCGTGGAACCCGTATCACATAATGCCATGCAGGCCATATGCGCGCGCCGCCACGCGTGCGTGTCGAAATCCATCAAAAACCACTGGCCCTCAAACCACTTCAAAATATGGAGCTCTTCAAATTACCAAACATCCCACATGTTTTGCAACATAAGGTCTGCAAGGTTTCCTTAATGTCTGCGCGCGCATTTCCTCACCATCACCCTCGTCAGCGCCATCAGATAACCGCCGTCATCGTCATTGTCACTGCTGCCATTGGCGCCATTATCAACCACCTTCATCGCCGACGCGTGGTCATCATCATCATCGTGGTCACCAGCATCGGCGCCGTCATTGGCCGTGCCGTCGTCATCGTCAATATCATCACCAATATTGCAACCGTCATCATCCTTACCACCAGTGTCGAAGTCATCATGATCTCGCGCCCACTCGAAGCATCGACTCGCGTTGAAGTGCCTGAGCGCCCTGCGCGGCCTCTGAGACGCGCTGGGAAGTTCCCATCGGCAAGCGCCATCGCGGTCGCAGCAGTTGTGCCGAACCAGCCAGCTGCTCTGTTCGAGAGCTTGCGAGAGCCGGCGCGCCCACAGAAATGCGCCAGCCCATGCCAATCTTCACCCGTGCTCGTGGCAACACTGGTTTTGCCAAACGAATTGTGGGTCGGAGGGTGGGAGGTTTGCGCGAGTAGTGGGTTGACAACTTCCCGCTTTTGATGGTTAGTTGCACCACGTAGCTAAAACAAGATAACGCGCACAACGTAGTGTACAGATCCAGTACAATAACTTACTGTTTCGGGCTCACGCTGAAATCTGTATGTATGCATGCTGTATGTGTGTACGTGCGCATGCATGTGTATACATCTATATACACGTGGCACGTGCGTGCCCAGGCTCATACAAACACATGTGCCTGTGTGTGCGTGTGTGTGTGCGTGTGTGTGTGTGTGTGTGTGTGTGTGCGTGTGTGTGCGCGCGTGTGTGTGTGTGTGTGTGTGTGTGTGCGTGTGTGTGTGTGTGTGTGTCTGTGTGTGTATGTGTGTATGTGGGGTGTGTGCATCTGTATATGTATCTGTAAATACATATGTTATGCATATGTATGTATGGATGCATGCATGTATGCATGTATGTATGTACCTATGCATGTATGTATGGATGTACGTATGCATGTACGTATATGTCTGTCTGTCTGTCTGTCTGTCTGTCTGTCTGTCTGTCTGTATGCGTGCATGTATGTGTATTTGTGCATGTACACATATAAAGATACCTATACGACCACCCTTCGAGTGATAAGGAGGTTCGGGGGGGATGAACCAGCGTCTCACTCGATCGGTCTCACTATCGATCTCACTATCGGTGTCGCCCGATCGATCCCACTCGATCGATCTCACCATCGATATCACTCGATCTATTTCGTTCGATCGCTCTCACAATCGATCTGACTATCGATCTCACAATCGATCTCACTATCGGTCTCACAATCAATCTCACATTCGGTCTACCTATCGATCCCACTATCGATATCACAATCGATATCACAATCATCGTCATAATCATCATCAACACCATCGTCATCAACGTCATCAACATCATCATCAGCATCATCGGGAAACCATCATCATCATGATCACCTCATCACCATCATCACTTCATCACCATCATCGTCAACATCATCATCATCACCATCATCATCATCATCATCATCATCGGGACACCATCATCGTCATCATCATCATCGGGGCACCATCATCATCAGCAGCAACATCACCATCAACATCATCATCATCATCATCATCATCATCATCGGGGCACCATCATCATCATCACCACCATCACCATCATCATCATCATCATCATCATCATCGTCATCAACATCGTCAACATCATCATCATCATCATCATCATCATCATCATCATCATTATCATCATCATTGGGGCACCATCATTATCACCACCATCACCATCACCATCAGCATCATCATCACCATCACCATCATCATCATCACCATCATCATCATATGCATATTCATCATCATCATCGTCAACATCGTCAACATCATCAACATCATCATCATCATCATCATCATCATCATCATCATCATCATCATCGGGACCCCGACGGGACACCGGCGGGACACCGCGCGCCACCGGCCCCCGAGCGGGACACCGGCGGGACACCGCGGGGCACCGGCCGCCCGGTCAAGGTTCTTTTGCTCCGGCCGCGCCTCAGCCACAGGAGACTTTCTCTCGCCCGCCCACGCAGCTTCGCCTCGCCCGCACGGCACGCACGAACACGAAACCGAAACCGATTTCCCGGTAGGGGGGCTCTCCGTTCCACTTCGAGCTCACCCCCTCACCTCCGATATGTATATGTATAATGCGCTACTGTGCCCAGAGGCACGAGTCGGAGTGTCCTCAGGTCCTTACCCGAATCCCTTTAGCTTCAGTTCTCAATCCTGAGGATTCAGGGGGGGGGGCCGTATCCAAATGTTTTAAATCTCTAGGGGCTTCCCGCGTGCCCCCCGGGCCCTGGCGCGTCTTGTCGCTTGACTTTTCTCGGGCGCTCAACGGCCCCAAGACGAGCCAAGAAAGCTCCAAGAGGCCTCCAAGACGGTTCAAGAGGGCCCCGAATAGCCGAAAGATCACCCCAAGAGGCCCGAGATGGCCTCAAGACCGCTCAAGATGCCCGCAAGACGCCCCAAGAGGCAACAATCAACGATTTTCCTCAGGTTGTAACAGGATGTGATGTACCCGCCTTTTCGTCTCTCCGACGCTCCAAGACGGCCCAAGAGGCTTCTAAGATCGCCCCAAGACGGCCCAAGGGGCCTCCAAGAGGGCCCCCAGACGGCCCATCAGGGTCCCAAGACGGCCCACGAGGCCTCCCCGACGGCCCAAGAGGCTCCCAAGAGGGCTCCAAGAGGGGACCCAGACGGGAGACCCGAACTGACATTTCGAGCCCTCGGCCCCGAGAGGTCCCCAGGAGGCTCCGAGAGACTCCCAAGAGGCCCCAAGAGGCCCCCAAGAGGCCCTCAGGAAGCCCCAAGAGGCCCCCGAGAGGCTTCCAAGAGGCCACCAAGAGGCTCCCAGGAGGCCCCCAAACTGCCCCCAATGGGCCACCGAGAGCGCTCCGAAGAGACCCCAATAAATATCCCTGAGGACTCTGACACACACACAACCCAGGCACGGTGGCGGGATGTGCCGAAGGCCATTCCATATTTTCATGTCTTCCACGCGACGCGAGGGGCTGTGCGGCCGTGGTGCCTGGCGGCGGCTGCGGCGCCAGCCCAGACAAGCCATAGCGAGGGGGGCCCGTGGCACCTGGACTGCTCCTCCAGCAGCGCCTCGCGGAAACTCTCGACCGACACAGCGCTCTGCGCGGGGTTGTCCTGGAGGGGGGAAGGGGGGTGCGGACTCGGACTCGACCGTGCAAGGAAACAAACCCTTACGGATCGGCCCCGTAGCAGACCTTACGGAGAGCAGAGGATGGGGGGGACTCCGACCTGGATCGGGAGGGGAAGGAGGAGAGGCTGAGGAGGCGGAGGAGGAGGAGGAGGAGGAGGAGGAGGAGAAGGAGAAGGAGGAAGAGGAGCTCTTCCAATGCACGCGCTGCTTGTTCCAGACGGTTGAGGTGGAAGACTCCGCCCTGCTCCCTTCTCACAGTCGTCTCATCCCAATGATTACACATCGACCCGTAACCTTGAAGAAGGTAGGTAGCGAGCGAGCGAGGATGAGGAGCGATGGAGCCAATCTGCAGGCTTCTGGGAGATAGGTCTCGTGCACCAGCACAAAACCAATCCTGGCCAGGACTGGTGTACACGCCCTCCTGGCCTGGCCAACGAACCATTTTACCCCCCCCCAAGTTCGCCGCCTCCCCCGTCGACAGGTGGCCGTGCATGCCAAAGGCTGCGGGTGCTAAATCCATGACTTCTCTGGGATTTCTCGTGAAGCAGTCCTTCTGGAAGGCAACGGGAAAACCGAGACGGGTAGTGCGCGCCTCGAACAGTTGGCGGGCAAGACGTCCCAGCCTGTTGTGGCACCCTGTGGGTCAAACATGATGTGCATCGAACTCCGGGT